>CM049843.1:27757907-28357907 GCA_027422415.1 Schizothorax lantsangensis | reverse complement strand
TCATTACATGTAAAGTAAAACAAGTTTTTTTGTTTTAATTTTGATGATTAGAGCTTACAGCTAATGAAAGTCAAAAATCCAGTATCTCAAAATATAATATTTCCTAAGATCAATCAAAAAAAGGATTTGCAAAACAGAAAAGGTCAAGTTATGTTATGTTTAAAAGGAAGTTAATTTATGCACTCAATATTTGGTGGGAACTCCTTTAGCACAAATTCCAGCATCAGTGAGGTGTGGCATGGAAGCGATCAGCCTGTGGCACTGCTGAGGCACTATTGAGCCTTCAGCTCGTCTGGATTGTTGGATCGACTGTTTTTCGTCTTTCTCTTGAAAAAATATCCCATAGATTCCATATGGGGTTCAGGTCAGGCATGTTGGCTGGCCAATCAAGCACAGTAATATCATGGTCAGCAAACCACTTGGAAGTGGTTTTGGCACTGTGGGCAGGTGCTAAAGTCCTGCTGGAAAAGGAAATCAGCATTTCCATAAAGCTTGTCAGCAGATGAAAGCATAAAGTGCTCCAAAATCTCCTGGTAGAAGGCTGGCTTGACTTTGGACTTGGACCAACACCAGCAGATAAAACACAATGGACCAACACCAGCAGACGCCTCTCAGGCTTCCTCCGACTCCAGCACCCAAATTAAATGCAATTTTCTTTGATCTGAAAAGAGGATCAGACCACTGAGTTCTTTTTCTCTGCGGAAACTTCATGTTGTCTCTGGTTCACTGGACTTCAAGCAGCTTGGATTCTGTGCCTCTCAAGTGTTTGAGTCAGGCTTCCTCCATCCCTGTTGCTTGTGCACCTTTTCCTACCCAACTCCAGACCTTGATTTCCAAATTAAATGCAAAATTTTCTTTGATCATTATTGTGGTTTGAAAAGAGGACTGTATGGATGTTCAGACAAATGTAAATATTCTAATATTTTGAGATACTGAGCAACAGCTCTAATCATCAAAATTCCTTTTGAAAGTTCTTTTTCTAGAATATATGAAAGTTTCTTTAGCAAGAAAAAAATTACCAGGATATTAATTTTTTTTTAAGTATATCTATTTCCATCCATCCATCCATCCATCCATCTATCTATCTAATATCTATCATCCATCCATGATATCTATCCATCCTTCTGAACATCTATCATCCATCCATCCATCTATGAACATCTATCATACATCCATTCACCCATCCATCCATCTATTGAATATCTATCATCTCTGGAATATCTATCCATCTATCCATCCATCCATCCATCCATCCATCCATCAGAATCTTCCGTGGCTGTGTTTGGTAGCCCTTTTCCTGTATTTTTACTTTCTCTTTTTAAGACGCACTATTTATCTGAGCTTTTGGTGACACCGTGCACTAACCTGCTTCTGGACACTTACCCACGGAGCGTGGCCGTTGATTCTTCACTCAACAAAGGACGAATAATCCCAGGAGGCGAAAGAAACACCGCCACGCGCTGGCTTGAGAAACAGTCCAGCCCCCCTCTCCTTGTGAAGTCCAATCCTTGGAAAATAAGATCTCTTAGAGCCAAGTCCAACGTTTGAGTCATCCTTTGTTTGAAACAGCTTGACAATATGGACAGAACAGCTCTCAGTGTGTTTCAGCAAGAAATTGCGGTCATTCTGTCGCGTTCCCTGTTGAACATCTCTCCTTGCCCATTCTATTTACCCCGCAGTTCTCCCTTTTCGTTTACTACCCACGAGCTTGGCTTTTCCAAACTCCACGAGGAGCTCCTACATCAACAAACACCCACGCTGCCTCTATCATCGCTGGGGACTTTAACAAAGCCAACCTCAGGAAATTGACTTCCATCAGCATGTTTTCCAACCAGAGGACCGAATACATACAGCACTCAGTTGTGCCTATAAAGCTCGTTCCTTGCCAGCCTTCAGCTGATCACCCCTTTCAGTAAACAAAATCGTTGACCCGGGGTGAGGGAAGTGACGCGCTGTCCTCCCATTCTGACTATTATCCTTGATCTCGACTGGGACATGTCCGGGCGGTTCAGGACGTCAGCGAGTCAATATACGTCTTAACCGAACAAGCCACTGAAACGGACAATAAGGACATTCTCTTGCGTGGGTGGACACGGTGCGGGCTGTAACCAACGCACTGCCGCACGCCGGTCTTCAGGAAACCCATTATTGTGGTTAGAGCTCAAAGAACAAGAGATACCCGAAGTCGACGCATTGGCAGGGATATCTGTTCCTCTGAAATAACCCCTCCGCCGATGGATCCATGGCCGAAGAGCTAAACATCTTCACGGCCGCTTTCGCAACGGCGGTGCGACTCTGAAACTCAGGAAGCAGCAGACAGAGCAGCGATGTTGATCGTGTTAATGACGGAGGACGAGGTCCGGAGAAATAAGGAGATAAACATCAGAAAAGCCGCCGGACCTATGGGATACTGGTCGCGTTTGATCGTGTGCCGATAGCTTGCTGGTTTGTTTACTTCCATTAACGAGTTTGACTGTGATTTCATGAGTCATCATCCCTGTAAGTAAACCCTCTCTAATCAGTTGCCCTCAAAATTAGGTTTTTGAAACTTTTAAAAAAAAACTTTTGACCTTGGACCCTCTTCATGCCTATCGCCCAAATTTACTTTATCTCTCAGGTATGCACTCTTCCCTCACACAATGAATGGCAACTAGAATATATGAAGCTCAGCCTTCAACACTATTCCCCTCCAAGCACTTCAAACTTCAGACCTGCTTAAACAACTCTGTGATAAGTTCACCGGCAGACCACATGGGCCAGTTCACCTCCAACTCCATCACCCTGAAAAAGGGCTGCGTTCTGAGTCCCCTGCTCTACTCTCTTACACACACGACTTTTTCAGCTCCACTTCTATTGATTTGCTATTACTGTGGTTCTGGGCCTCATTTCCAACAATTGAGACCGCATTTTTAGACTAACATCATGCCAGGCACTGTCTCTCTCTGAACTGCAAAACTAAAGATATCTCAGGAAGAGACAGCAGCGGCCCTTCCTCTTATGATCATGGGACCCCTGTGGAGAGATAAGCAGCCATCGGTGTAAACATCAGAGGACCTGACTTGGATCCATCAAACCATCAAGAAAGCCAGGCAAAGACTACCATGCGACAGCTGAGGAAATTATCTCACCAGCAATATCTATCATAGAAAGTGTATTGATCCATCAGTGTGGTACAGCCACTGGAGGCCCTGCAGAGAGTTGTGCGCTATGAGCCATCTCTGGGTCTGCCCTCCCCTCTCTCCATTTACGCTGCAGAAGCAGAGCTGCAAAAATAACATCTATCGGTAATCTTTTCATCCACTTCCTTCGGGCAGCGCTTCAGAAGTGTATGGCAAAAACTGAGAGACTGAAGCTTCATCTATCAGGCTCCTACATCCATAAACATCACAGGACCATTTAATTAATGCGACACCCCATCCATCTCCGCATTGCTCTATGTGTACAACCCGGTACAACCTGTTTCTATCTTCATCCTGGTTATATTAATATTTATTAAATCAGTTGACATCATTTTAGTTCAGCACATTTTACTCCTTATTTTATTTCTGTACTATTATTATTATTATTATTACTTTTATTTTTATATTCCTCTATATTTATAGACATGCTCCTGTGTTATGTATAATCTTTTATTTTTTATTTTTATTTTTTACTGTCATTGAGCATCCATCCATCCATCCTGTATGATTGTGTATCAAATAAACAAGAATGAACCTGAACACCCTTGAACCTATCATCCATCCATCCAGCTGAATATATCAACTATATGTCTTTCCATCCATCCATCCACCTAAACAAGCTCATCAAGGTATTCAGGATCACTAAGGCTATGGGCAGGTGAGTGTTTTTTTTTCAGGGTTGGAGCTGAACTCTGCAGGATAGCAGCTCTCTAGGACTGAACTTGCCTACCCCGATCTATCTGTCTACATCTATCCACCCATTCATCCATCAAATCTGTTCATATAACATATAGAATGTTTTATTTAACCTATAAACAAACATCTCTATTTCTGACAACAAAATAACAAATGCAGCGCATCCATGAATGTCAATGCAAAAGTCAGAATTATTATTTTCACCTGGAACCACAGCAACACCCATGAACTTAAGTTATGTTGTAGAGGCATGAGGACATCACCATAGCAACAGCATGCTGCTCAAGTACGCTCTGATTGGTTCAGCATCAGGTATAAAATCAACAAAAATTCTGACAGTATTTTTCACATATAAGCATTTTTCTCACATATTTACATGTACAAGTCACAAAAAACTGGATGTATGACAACTGGTTATAGGGGCATTGAAAAACAATTTTGGTTATGTAACACAAGTGCCACAAAATTACCTTTAGACCCCATTGAAAGTGGTTGTGTAATTCACATCGTGAGCAAAAGTGATCCTGTGTGCTTGTGTTGTACAGCTCAACACCCACAATTCACTTTCAAAAATAGCCCTCTCTGTTTCTCAGGTGTTGAAAAGCATGTTTAGAGAAGAAAAGGATAAAATAGAACAGCGTCTTAAAAGCACTGGCTGCTTAACAACTCACCAGTAGAATAATGTCACCAAGTAAATCACCCACAGAGACGCAGGGGTTAAATCAGGTCCTGTGGGAGAGAGCACAATACATTTTAACTCAGCTTACCTCTGCGCTACTTGGACATGATGACTTCACCATAAAGTGTGACGCCTGCAGTGTGACAGGTGAAACCTTTGTCTTCCTATTGAAAGTCTTTCAAAGACTTATTTACTCATTTCAGAGCCTCTCAGAGCAACTTTTGCAAGGGCACAGTGTTGATTCTTATGTTCTCATTAGATGTCATTACTTCTTCACTTGCAGCCTTTGCTTAAAAAAATTTGAAAGCCCTTGATATCGAACTTCGAACAAAATGATAGAAACTTGTTTGCATAAGCCTCAGCCGAAGAAAATTCTGTCATGAATATATTTTTTGCAAAAGCATTCTTATACATACGTTGCAAGAAACAATTTCTGCAACAATGGTTTTATGAAAGATTTTTTTTTAAATTGCCTGTTCACATAAGTGAAATTAAATGCATCATTTTACACAAGAGTGTTTTTAGAAATTTAAGAATCAGTGGCCTCTCATAAATTTCCATTTAAATTGCTCAGACACATTGAATTTGACTCAGAGTGGTGCATTTTACCTCTTTTATTCAGTTGTTTTTAGAAAAGGATATCATTAGCACATTCCCGTATCGATTAGGAATGGGTCTCAACACCAAACCAGTCTAGCCAAACCAGAATAGACTTGATTATTGGTTCTCTTTCTCCATTGTGCTTCAAATACATTGTGGAAACAGCAAGGTTTAGAGTTCATACAAAAATACTGTACAGAGAATAGAACTTTCATATTACACATTAAAAAATACACATTAATATCAATGCATACATTAATCAGGAATTCAAAATGCATAGGGATGAACACATTTGGAGCTTTATAAAGCTTATGTAAAATCCTTTAAAAGCCTTCTCTGGTCTCAATATTGCACGTATACAAGGAACCCCAATTGTCTTTCCTCCTGGAATAGTACATACAACATCTTAAAATACTTACACTGAACAATGCCATGGTTAAACGTCTCAGAAATGAAACTGTCCCTTCTTTGAGACTTTGCTTACTTGCCTGCAATGTGATGACCTGCAGACAAAATGTGGTCTACCACAAGGTAGACCTAAAAAAGAAATTTTACATAAAATAAAGGTATTTTTTTGTAGTCAGCTTTTGGAGGCAGTTAGTAGAATTACGCAACCGACAGGAAGGTAGTGGGGAGAAAAAAACGAAAACTTAAAGGGGCCTAGGAGCAAGCCCTGGGTAGACTCCTAATGTGATGGGCCTGAACAGAGACTCTGATTGTTCAACAAAGTCTTGTAGAACAATGAGTGCTTTCTACTTTACTGCAAATAGATTTTGCTTGTGCTTCCAACATGGTAGTAAAGACTGCAGGGTGAGGAAATAAATTCACCTAATCCACAAATAATTACAGGGTATAAGTGTTTTGGCGTGGACAGGACCACACTGAAGGAGAAATAACCCCAACAATCAGACTTTTAAGTGTGGGAAAACTGCTTGAATCACACAAGGGAGGAAGTCCTGAAAGGGGGGTGGGGGGTGGGTGGGGCAGGATATAACCGAGCTGAGCATTGCTTATGGTTATTAGGTGAACCAAGAAACATCTTTAAGTCTGCAACCTATAGAGAGACAAATATACAGTAGCTTTCATCAGTCCATTTTGGTACCGCATAATGAAAATTATTTGAGTTATTATTTACTCACACACTTAAAAATAAAGGTTGTTTATTAACATTGATGATTCCATAAGGAAACGGAACATCCACGGAAATGTTCCATTCAATAAAAGGCTCTTTACAGTGGAAAAATGTTCTTTAGATTAAAAAATAAATAAATGTTTTTCACACTAAGAAAAAATGGTTCTTTTAAGATCTGGTTCTTTTGGGGAACCAAAAATGGTTATTCTATGGCATCACTGTGAAACCATGTCCTTTGGAACCTTTATTTTTTTAAAGAATATATGGTGTCATTTATTCTCTGCAAAAAAAAAAAAAAAGTTCATGCCGCTCATTTTCATACAACAACAGTTTATAGTGACCTTGTCCATGAAGTTGCAAAAAGCACATATGATAGCTTTGTGCTAAAAAACTTGGCAATCATTTTGGTAAAGTAAATAATGACTGAATTTGGATGAACTATTCCTTCAGTTAATAAATTGGATTAGAAAAATTATACATTTCTTCATCCAGGATAAAAAATACTGTGTCAGGTCTGTCCCAACTATGTATATTGGAATCATAACCCAATTAAATACTTTTTTTTGGAGTATTTAGAACACAGTGTTCCCATGCAAAAAATGGAACCATTTGCTGGAATAAAAACGCTCCATGATCCCCAAATCTAGTCAGGAAGCGTCTTCACAGTGGTTTTCGAGAAACCCAATTAAAGACTTTTTTTTTTCTTAGAGTATTTAGAACACAGTGTTCCCTTTGCATATGCAAAAAAAAAAAAAAAAAAAAAAATGGAAACAGTTCCCAGAATAAAACCGGTTATTGATTCCCAAACCTAGTCAGGAGGCATCCTAACGGTGGTTTTCTAGAAACTTCAAAGACATCAGATTCCATACATCTCAAGCCCACAAACACACACAAAGGGATCAGACACACCCTCAAACAAGTTTACTTTTACTGCTTTAACCAGTTGTTCACGTCAAATGTTACACAAAATAATTGTCTTGGGTGAAACGGTTCTCATAGCAGCAGAATATTCCATGATCCAAACACGCAACATGACAGCCGACACTAAATGTCCTCAGTTCCCCTTTCAGTTGTCAAGAGATATTCAACCATGGCCCAATGGAGACCATAAATCTCACATTTGTGAAACACTAGATAAATGTTTAGTGGAGGTTAATAGACTGTGGGGCCGCATGTCCACAGACATATGACCTTTGTGAAACCTGGTTGCCCCACAAGTGCGGAACAAGAGTTAACGATGTGACGGCTTTACAAACGCTCCTGAACTGATGTGTCTGAAATAGCCTGTGGCGGAAACATTTGTAATATTTGGCCAGTGGTGGCAAATGGCAGCCTGGCGACAGTCTACCGTGAAAGAACGTGCCCTTGAGGCCTGGCCGTTTGTGGTGACTGGAGCGAATGCTACATTGCGGCAGCAAGTTTGGTGTTAAAAGTTCAGGAGAGGTATGTGGAGAGAAAAGGTAGGGCTACCACAGTACTTACTACGATAAGCTTTTCAAGAAGTCAATGACATGTCAATGAAGTCAGGACATGTCAGACCTCCATTTAATTGCTGCATGAGAGTACATGTGGCCGTTTTAGAGTGTAGGTAATGGAAGTACGTACTGCTAACTAAAAAAAGTGTCACAAATTAAGTGTGCACGTGTCATTATCACACCTTCTTGTTTCTCATGAAAGTATCTTGAGCAAATGCACTTTGCATAAATAGGGTAAAAATACACACAAAATAAGTCACTTTCCTTCAGAAAATGTTGATTATTAATTTCAGTCAATTTTTCATGCTTTATTTTCTAGCCAGTTTTATATCAGGTCGGCAATTATTTCAACCCTGTTTTTTTTATTTTATTTAGCCAAAATTAAGCCATCACTCAGTAGAGGCCAACTAGTTTGGGATCAAATGTTGGTTTGTAGTTATTGATAACCATATTTGACAAATAATTTTAATAAAAAATATTATTTGTTTGATCATTTTTGTTACAATAACATAGTTGAATGGTTAAGCTTGATTAACACTATCAAAAGTGTTCAATAATTTCACATTCTAATATTTTAAGGAAATAATTTTTTTTGACATTTGGGAATTCATAAAGTAACAGGGTTGCACACAAAATGCAGGACAAAACTAAATATTTATTCTGGTGGATAAAATTTGTTGATATTAAAAATTATTTTGACTACAATTAATTGAAGTCAAAACTGAACAAAAATTAATATTTAGAATATTGTGCAAAATAACATGACATGGCTAATAAGTATTTTTTTTAATTAAGTATTTTAAATGAGAAATGAAAGATGTGTTTAATACTACGTATCTGCCATTTTGTGTCATATAATATTTTATGTAACATCTATTCGACCTCATGATAAAAAAAAATGCAATTTTATGTTTATTGCAATAAAAAAGTAATGTCACTAAAATATACCCTATTCATGGAAAATGCATCATACTCCTGGGAAATAAGAAATATGTTGTTGACAGAGAGGCTGTGAAGTCTTTGTTGGCAATATCAAACAGCAACTTTCGTTTTAGAGCAGCAGGCAGTCAACATGTGCATTGTTGTCATGGCACTCGTGGCCTGAAGCGCTTGTGTGTATGTTTGTGTCTGACACAGAGGCAAATTTAAGTTTATTTGTAGGGAGTCTAATGTTTATGCGTTTAGAGATCAAAGAATGGCAGTGTTTTGTCTGTTTATAGTAGTAGTGTATGTGTTTCTGAGAAAGGACAATGTGTGCCTGAAGGTATTCCTGCAGTGACTCATCCAGGATTAAAACAAAAATAAAGCTTAATTTGTAGTTTGTTTTGGAAGTAAAAACACTTGCTACTGAAAATGGAAACATAAGAAACATTTAAAAAAATGTTTACATCTAATGGCGATCTACTTCAAAAGCAGAATTATTTTATTTTTTGTAAACATTTGGACACAGTATGTTTTTATCTGAAGAAAAAATCTAAACAAAAAATTAAAATAAAATAAAACCAAACCAAACCAAAAAAAGAAAAGAAAAAGAAACTGTAAGGGGAAAAAATCTACATCTTAGCCACGAATTAAGAATTAAATTCAATGTTCCTTGTTTAAGCTGAATGCAATCATGTTATACTAATTCATACCTTATATACTACGTGGCCATGGTTTACTAAAGTTAGGGAAAGTATTGGTACATGGTGGCCACGATTTACTAAAATGAGGGAATTAATCAGAAAAACGTAGCCATAACTTACTAAAACAAGAAAATGAATCAGTACTATGTGACCACGGTTAACTAAAACAAGGGAACAAATCAGTATGACGTGGCCACGATTTTGCTAAAACAAGAGAACGAATCAGTACAACGTGGCAGTGATTTACTAAAATGAGGGAAAGAAATAGCACAACGTGGCCACGATTTACTAAAACGCAGGGATGAATCAGTCCAACGTGACCACGATTTATGAAAATGAGGTAACGAATCTGTACAATGTGGCCATGATTTACTAAAATGAAGGAACGAATCAGTACAATGTGACTACGATTTACAGAAACAAAGGAACGAATCAGTACAATGTAGCCACGATTTACAGAAACGAAGGAACGAATCAGTACAATGTGGCCACGATTTGCTAAAACGAAGGAACGAATCAGTACAATGTGGCCACGATTTACAGAAACAAAGGAACAAATCAGTACAATGTAGCCACGATTTACAGAAACGAAGGAACAAATCAGTACAATGTAGCCACGATTTACAGAAACGAAGGAACGAATCAGTACAATGTGGCCACGATTTACAGAAACGAAGGAACGAATCAGTACAATGTAGCCACGATTTACAGAAACGAAGGAACGAATCAGTACAATGTGGCCACAATTTACTAAAATGAAGGAACGAATCAGTACAATGTAGCCACGATTTACAGAAACGAGGGAACGAATCAGTACAATGTGACTATGATTTACAAAAATGAAGGAACTAATCAGTACAATGTAGCCACAATTTTCTAAAACAAGGGAATGAATCAGTAGAGCGTGGCCACGATTTACTTAAACGAAGGAATGAATCATTACAATGTGGTCACAATTTACTAAAGCGAGGAAACAAATCAGTACAATGTGACAACGATTTACAAAAAAACAAAGAAACAAATCAGTACAATGTGGCCACAATTTAAAAAGGGAACGAATCAGTACAACGTGACCATGATCTACCATGACCATGTGGGGGAAGTCGTGGCCTAATGGTTAGAGAGTCAGACTCATAACCCAAAGGTTGCAAGTTTGAGTCTCAGGTCCGGCAGGAACTGTAGGTGGGGGAGTGAATGTACAGCACTCTGTCTCCACCCTCAATACCACGACTGAGGTGCCCTTGAGCAAGACACCAAACCCCCAACTGCTCCCCGGGCGCCGCAGTATAAATGGCTGCCCACTGCTCCAGGTGTGTGTTCACGGTGTGTGTGTGTTCACTGCTGTGTGTGTGCACTCGGATGGGTTAAATGCAGAGCACTAATTGGTATGGGTTACCATACTTGGCCACATGTTCACTTTCATCTACGAAAATGATTGAACGAATCAGTACAATGCGGTCCCGATTTACAAAAACGAAGAAAATATTTAAGTCATGCGAATTAATTATTTTGTGAATTCTTTTTGTGTTTATATTAATATTTAGTCCCCATATCATGTGCTAGGCTCCATAGTAAAGAAAAGGGAAAAAAAATGATGGGTGAAGTCCATGTATGGTGTATGCTTTGTAGTAGTCCAATATTTTTTTTTGTTTTGTTCTGTTTTTAAAAAAACTGGCTCAGATCCTTTCGAGTTTTGTACTGAAAACTGGCTCAAATCTTTTGTTGTACAGTTTCCACGATCACTCCTTATAATCTGGATATTTCAGTTCATTTGAGTTTTGTAATGAAACCAGTGAATCATGGCTCCTTTTGATAGTCTGATGCAACAAATGGTCTGGTGTGGTCATAGTCTGAGTTACCCAGTGGTCACAGGTCCAGCGTGCTGGTCTGGTGCTCGCGGGAATGGCCTACGGGGTTGAAGTGTGGATGGCAGTCGTGGGGCAGGGCGACACCCGTCTGTGCTAATGGGTTTCGGCTAATCACCAGCTCAAGTTTGTCTCCGGCCTCTGTGATGAGGGGCACAGCTAAGCAGCAGTCGAAATCTCGCGTCCGCACGTGGTTCACCTGCCGTAAAAATATTTTGACATTTAGACATCGAATTCAGTAGAAAAATGTAAGATTAATTACATAATTATAAATGACAACATCTTCACGAAGGGCCTCCTTTGTTTAGCATCGTTTAGCATAAGAGTCTAAAAATTACATTTTGAATTCTCCTAACAACTAAGTGAAATAAAATAAGTACCAAAATTAGTAAAACTAAAAACTGGAATGAAAATAAAGCTAAAAGGAAATATATTTAAAAATGATAAAGACAAAATGACAAAAGCACATAACAATTACTAATATTAAAATTAAAATAAAAAAATTAAAAACAAAGGAAATAAATTCAAAAGGTGAATGAGTACTATAATAGTATATAAATGTTAGTATTTCATTAGCATATGCTAATCAATATAATTTGGTGATTTTTAGAACAAAATATTTTAAATCAAACTTTTTTCTTAAATAACGCAAAAAAAAAAGTGCAAACAAAAACAAAAAGCAAGCAAACAAAAAAACATCAAATCCTGAGTATTATAACTACTTGGTTTTGACTTTCTTTTTCAAAAATAAAACATTTGTAAGTTTGCATAAATTATCAAATGAGAATTTGACAAAATAGAAGATTTTTTTCTAAAAAACATGGTTTCAATGTTTGTAAGATTTTTTTTAGTCTTTATTTTTTTAGCAACTTTGGTCAAATGTTTGCTGCTGTCAAATAATTTTCATCATACTAATGTTAATGTAACTTCAACTTTATAAGGGCTTAATCTGCACCAGTTTGTTCTGAAAATTTCAACCCATTATTAAATATGAAAACAAACATACAAAACCAGACACCACAAAGCAAGCACCTACAACTATGGTTGCAACTGTGTTAACACACCACAGCTGTTAAGTATAATCTTTACACAGATTTAATCATTTCCACAGCCAGTGAAGTGTGGCAGATTAGAGAGAGGGGGACACTCTCTAAGATTTGACCACAAGTGCTGTGTAGCCACGCAGAAGATCCAGTCAAATCACTTTTTAACTTGACGTGTCCTCCCAGAGTCAAAGGCCTACTGACGCTCTCACACCTCATTCTGGCCCTCTCAGAGTGAGTTTATATTTAACCGAGCTGGGCAGATCATATAGCTGGGGAAAAGGAGGGGATGCTGGGAAACTAGCGTGTGGTGATCTGAGAAGAGGCACCTGAAGGATCCTGTCGTACGGTTTGAGTCCAGCACGGTCTGCTGGACCTTCAGGTCTGATCATGTTCACGTAAACACCCTTTTCCAAGAAACCGTCCGATACGCTGAATCCAAAGTCATCACTCTCTGGGTCTTTCATCACAGTCACCTGTAATTGTGTAACACAAAATTATTTGAACAATTTTTTAGGAATTGTTCCAAAACGTTTAGGAATCATTTAGAAATGAGGTAAAAGTAAAGCTATTTTTTGAGAAAACTAAACTATTTTTTGACCTTGGATGCATGTAAACCTGTTTTAGGAGACTCATAAAGCAATATTAGCAACCTTAAAAATGGCATAATAGGGGCACTTTAAGCAGATAATGTTGAAGTCTTAAAGGAATAGTTCACATAAAAATAAGTCCTTAGGCTATAAAAACACTATCTCTATCTTAAAATAAAAATGTAATTAAATAATTTAATTTAATTAAATATATATATATATATTTGTTATGTTGTCCAGTAAAAATTCATGAGAAACAAATATGCAGAATATTATATACATAATATCTGATGCAACATATTTTCAAGTAAATTAATCTAATTTCAAAGATGATTTTCCAAAACTGTATGCAGTTATTTGCATCTACTAAACAAAGCAAATATCATAAAAACAAAGCAAAAACAACAAATAAATAAATAAATAAATAAACAAAAACAAAACTAAAAACAAAACTCCAAAACAAAATTGTTAAAGCAACTCCTAGTTCTTGTTGTTTTTTCTCCAATGTAATCAACGCATTGTGAAACAAAAACCAAAGCAAAACATAAATAAATAAATAAAAAATGAAGCAAAGCAAATCAAAAAGCAAAGCAAAAAATGAAGCAAAGTAAAACAAAAACAAACAAAAAACAAAAAAACTAAGCAAATCAAAAACCAAAGCAAAGACAATAAAAGCAAAAAAAAAAAAAAAAGAAGAAGCAAAACTCCAAAGAAAGAAAAATCAAAGGAAGCACATGTCAGATGCCATCTGAAATAAACAAAGCAAAGCAAAGTGAAACAAAAGCAAAGCAAAACAAAACAAAAAAGCAAAACTCCAAAACAAAATCTTCAACGCAACTCCCCGAATATATCAGTTTTCCTTGGAAATAAACCATGGGTATGCTAATGCAACAGATCTGTGCATATCATCATTTACTGGTTTTGCATGAACTTCATGAAGAACCTACAGTGAAAAATAACACTCTTGAGTTTGAAAAACAAAATTTCATGCTAAACCACATAAAAAGCACCTACAGTATTAACCAATGAGGAGTGAAAGATGCATCTCCCTGCCTTCTCCCAGGGACTTTTTCAGAGAAGATTAATACTCCCAGTGGTTACTAATACCAACCATGCTGACCAACACTTGAATCCACATACTGTTCAACTGTGTGTTCAACTAATGCTGTGAGTTTGCCCACCTTGTGCAGCTCAAACGGTGTGGGTGACAGGATGTCCTGGATCTCTTCTTTGATCCTCCGTGACTCCCAGGTCTTCTCGGACATGCGGAGCGTGCTCTTGTTCTTGGTTTCGTTGAGGAGATGCGGGGCTTTTCTCAGAGGGCTGAGGTGAGGTTGGTTGACCGTCTCGCCGTGGGCCTTTCCCCCCTCTACACCCAAACTCAAGGCACTGCCGGTCATTATCGACGCCTATGGGTGGAACACAACCACAAACATTGATTTCTGCTTTCTCACAAGCCAACGTTCCCCAGTGCGTTGAACTCCAGTCACGTGAAAGGGCCTTTAGGCCACGTTGTTTTAATAGGGAGCCTCTGATTAGGCTCTCATTAAGCAATTGTCTCATTTAATAAAACCCTATTAACCAGAGGACGTGAAGCTCATCCTCATTTACCTTTGATGAACTCCAGATCCATTTATTTCCAATGAGCTGTGACTGAAATGTGTGTTAATTGTGAGTTCCGGCATTTGTGACTCTTTGAAGCTGTTATTCAATGGGTTTTACTAACTCAATCAAGACACATAGGATCAGCGTGGATCTACGCTTATGAAATTACTTTCAAAACACAGTTAGCGTACAATAAATTGCAGATTTCTTGGAAAGCTGCAGCCCGTTATGCCTTCATGATATAATTTGAGATTTGTGCTGGCTTGCACTCACAGTAATATGTGATTTTGGGAACGTAACTACAACAGATACTTCTGTAAAGTCCCTCAGAAACCACAAAGCAGCAATTCTCTTAACCTTTGTGTTGTGCTGAACATCGTTTACATAATTTGTTGTTCCCAGTCAAAAATGACTGGTCTTTTAAATGCTGCTTGTAAATCTCACATAAAGCTACTGTATATTATCACCAGCTTTTTAATTCAGTCTTTTTGTCAACTTCTCTTCTTCGAATTAGCACAAGTTTTGTGTTTCTTTTTGGAACTGGTTGGTCATAGGCCTCATTGATCTGAGCTTACGTGTGTTTCCTGATTTGCCCGTGTTTGTTTTACTTTTAGTAAACTTTACTCCCTTTGGATCCACCTTATCTCACCTTTGTCCTCCCAGCATTGCAAAACCTTTTTCTTTTTTGAGTGAAAAAGCATTTTTTTTGTGGCAAATTTTGGTAGTATTCATCAAAAAGCTCAGATCAAAACTGAACAAAATAATAATGATAATAATAAAACTATAAAAACAAAATACTACAAATGACAAAAACTACTGAAAGTTTAATAAAATTTCAAATAAAAATGTAAAATATAAAAAAAGTTCACCTTCACTGAAGAAAGAGGTGTAGAAACTACTTTCATTTAGAAATTGCTTGTACATTTCACAATTACAAAGAAGTGGGAAGTAACACATGGAATTGAACTGTGAATCTTTAAGTAGAAAGACTAAAATAGTGTTTTTCTTGTAAAATGTACTCCAGTAATCTTTTAACATAGTGTTCATGTCGTCCCAAGCCTGTATGACTGACTTTATTCTGTACAGCACACAAAGAGACATTGTGAAGAATGTCCTGGCTGCTCTTTTCCATAATTATTTTTCCAACTATTTCAAATACCAAATTTATATGACTATAAACGTACAAATACTTTAAAATATTTATATAAAAATAATAATTTAGTTTAAGTTTTAGTAATTTTTTATGTGCATTACAATTTTTCATTACTTTTAATTGTTTTTTAAATATTTTTAGGTAGCTTTAATTTTCAGAATTTTAGTACTTCAAGGAAATTATGACTTCAACGAAAATATGAATTTTTTCCTTGGCAACTAACTGAAATAAGCGTAAGGTAAGTTTTTCATGTAATATTTATATTTTATTTTATTTCAGCTTTATTTCATAATTGTAAATGTTTATTTATTTATAGTGTGTCCCTGTTACAGTGTAATTATACATTTAAGTACTGAGTAATATTAATGTACTTACTACATGGTTAGGGTTAGGATTAGGGTTTGGCTTAGGGTTACTTGCATGCAATTATGCATAATTTATTGTTATTATAATAGTAAGTACATGCAACATGTATAACAAGGACATCTTAAAATAAAGCATCACCTTATTTTTTTTATGGAATCTTTTCACAGACCGTGATAGCACAATTCCAGTTACTAACATCGTATATTTATATTTATAATTTCATGTTGAACTGGTTACTGTTTAACAAAATACATTTGATATCGCTGATATGAAACCTGGAATGACTTGCCTAACCACTGCATATCTGAATAAACGTGGATGCGAATTATATTTAAATTTCAGTATGTTGCACACACGCAAAGTTACAGTGCGGCTTCAGAAAACTTGATTCACTGCTATAATACTGCCATTCACTACTGAAAAGAGTGCCAGGACAGGACAAAACATCTCCTTTTGTGTTCAACGGAAAACAGAAAGTCAAGTATCGATGAAGAAACATGTCATCCAGGGCTGACCTCGCTAGCCAGTGTCATCAAACATCTGATAAAAACACTTCCCCATGCTTTCGTAACTCTCCTCGGTTGGTTGTGTAAGAACAGAGCTCATTGTTTTGAGCAAGCAGGCGTGAAATGAGCCATCAGTCAGTATGCAGAGCCTTTTTGTGGTAACAGGAGTGTAGTGATTGGTGATTTGGGATTTCCGACTTAGAAAAGGGAATTCACAAGAATGACCTGCGAATGCTGGTGGCGGTGTGTATTTGCATTCACTGTCTGTGGTGTTTTAGCACTCGACTCACTACAGGAATTATGTAGATAATGTAAGGGTACAAACACAGGCCAAAAAAATGTGCTGTACTTTCACGGAACAATTCCTCATCTAGCAGGCCAGATTTGAGTGCTTGGTTGTGGAGGACGCGGCAGACTACCACAATCTGACATAATTTACAGCATTGCTCAACTGCTGAACTCCACCGAGGTTTTGAGGCATTCTATTAAGCATGTGCCTTTTATTTATTATTATTATTATTATTTTATTTAACACATTTAAAGACAAAGAATACATCTCAAGTTAAATTAATTATAAAAAAACAATGCTTTCAAATTTGTCCTCCTACCTTTAAGCAAACACAACATGACTTTTCTATAAAAAGTAGAAAAATACTGTTATTTTTCTATTGTTTGTGACTGATTACTTATATATTAATAACAATTTGTATACACTTTCTCTTTATTCTCTTCATTTAAAATGACAGAAAAATTTTGAGATATATAATGGGTCAAAGAGCTTTCTATGTCTCAGCTCCACGACTGACCACAGCCTTTTTAAAACTGTTACTGTAATTGAGTATGTTTTATATTGTTTCTTTTTTTTGTGTGTTGCTTATTGTTGTATACTATTATGCTTGTTGTTGTAGTGCTTTGGGTTGAGAAAAGCGCATGATTATTATTATTATTATTATTATTATTATTATTATTATAAGTACGATGGAGAAGGATTTAAAACAGAATAATTAACTGTCTGTTTTTTAATTGAAATGTTTAACCCTCTGGTGCTCCTTATTTGATTTCAACCTCTTATTTCAGTTTCTGAGTTGTTATGGCTATATGATTATAACCATACCAATTCATTTGAATGTGTATATTTGTGTGTGTGTGTGTGTGTGTGAGAGAGAGATTGTGTGTGTGTCTGTTTTGCACTCTTGATGTTTCAGAGTGTTACCCCTTCCTTGCTGTCCACTTTTTTACTGCATTGTAGTTGAATTGTTAATTTAATTTTATATATATATATTTTATATACAGTCACACCAGTTCATAGGTGTGTGTGTGTGTGTAAGTGTACGCGTGTGTGTGTGAGTGGATGTGTTGGTTTTGCACTCTTGATGTTTTAGAGTTTCACCCCATCATTGCTGTGTACTTTTTTCAGCATTGTGGCAGATTTGTAGATTGTACACACAAAAATTTGCAGAATTTTTGTGTATTTTGTCAATTTCCCATTCATTTCCTATGTTCAGTCATTTTTGACCGAAGACCACGAGTGTGACTATTTTTTTACGACCAATTAACCTGCTCGAATCAAGCCCTCAATGTTTGTGTTCACATTCCAAATGCCATAAAGTCACCAAGATTCGTATCGTTCAGATAAAACTGTGATTTTTAAAAATTCAAAACAGAAATTTTAGAGCACATAAATGAGATTGTTTTAGCATGAATGGAAAAACTATAAATTTTACAAAAAGTTCTGCCATTTTAAATACTAATATTTCAAATAGAATTTATTTGACTAGATATACAGACACAAATGTATATAAAACATACATTAAAATATTTATATAAAAATGTATATATTTTAATTTTTTAGACTTTATTTTTCTTTAATAAATATATATATATTTTAATGCACATTTATACGACTATTCTTTGTTATTTTACTTTATTTGTTATATATATATATATAATCTGAGTGTTTGTAATTGCAACTTTCTGTTTTAACAACTGTAATTAAGCCTTTGTCATTTTTTCTTAATTTAGAAGATCATAGAAATGCTATAGTGGATTTTATCTATCGCTATTGGATCAAACAGGAACTCAAAAATTATATTTGCAGTAGTTTCCATTCATAACTATAAAAGTTTGCTCAACTATGACGACTTCCGCTTCTTGAAATGTAAAAAAGTTCAATTAACATATTATTTCACTTTATTTAATAAAATGTTTTATTGTGTTTATAAATCCTGTTAACCCGCACCAGGACGCCGGCGCACTGAACGCTCTTTGTTTGCACACGTCATTGTTTTCAAACAGATAAAGTAAAACGGGACAAAATGAATCTTGACAAACTATATATCATTTTGAAGGTCTAAGCCTCAAGCATCGACGACAGATCGCTGTTTTTCGATAGAAAGCTTATAAGGAATGTATTTGCTAAATTTGTGTAAGCAGTACACATCAAAACATGTATAAAAAAACGCAGTACATACCAGATTCATCCTGATAACGACACTCAAACGTATCCACTGCTGTAAATCCTGGTTTAGTTTGAAAGATAAGGGTCCACTGAACAACATTCCATCGAGCACTTTTAGTCCAAAGAAACAACAACGCTGTAATTTGGATCGTTATTCCTTTGTTTACGTCTCATCTCTTGAGGGAGAGTTATTGTTTGTGTCCGTTATGGAACAAATTACGCTCAAAAACAGCATCTTGGTGGTAAAAAAACAGCATGATTTTGTAGCAGGCAATGTCCCAAACAGAATGAGATCATCCAAAAAAAAAAAGTCAAAGATACACGGAAGATTGTTTATTTGAATTCTGGCGCTCCCTCGAGACGGCGCGTGACGCACGCTGTGACGCACCTGTCATCTGATAGGGGCGTAACTTAGCGATCTTTTTAGCACAAATAAACATTTCTTTTTTTTCTTCTTCAACAGTTTTCATACATGTGGGGGGGGCTAGAAAAATGGCTGCATGAATCTCATTTTTCATGGTATCTTCTTCAGATTTGAAATATAAACTCATGAGACATGTGACTTTCAACCCATTACTTTTCTGGATTGCTTCAGGACTGATTTCATGTATTTTTATATGAAATTTTTAAAAAATTCAGTGCGGTACAATTTTTATCAAGGCACTTCAGTGTCTATAACTTTTTATATTTTTGAGCATTATTAACTCTGGATGATGGATAGTAAAGCCCAAAGGGTCTTCTTTCCAAAGACACCAAAATTGTGTGTGTGGCACACTGAAGTCAGGAGCTGTTACCATTTTAAGTTAGTTAGTCATTTTCAGCTGTGATTCCCAATATGGGGGGTGCTGGTTAACAGGTTTTAATGCATCAAATGACTCTTACATACAGGTAACTGATATTGACATAATCATTACACTGCAAGTGCAAACTATCAGCTTTTTCTTCAGAGAAACGCTATCATTCTTCTTATTTGTTCATTTCTATCTAATCCGTGAGATGATTAAAGATTTTCTCGTCATGGCAGCAGTTTACCTCGATCTCGCGCAGCAGCTCGGACTGGCCACAGGTCTCCAGGTCTTCCAGGGCCTGGCACCAGAAACTGTCCTCCTGCTCCATCATGAGGCCGTCGGCATGCGGCTGGCTGCTGTATCTGCGGCAGATGCACACATTACAGCCAATGAGGCATGAGGCACTTCAGCTGGCACCCACATCCGACTCTCTGGCACCAGCCTTGGTTAAAACGGACCGCAAGTCTCGGTGGAGAGGAGCATCCTGTGAGAGTAACTGAAGGCCTGAAGAACTGCTATTATATTAAAACTTCCCCTCATGAGTGGTGGTTCATCATGTATAAATTCAGAATAATGCATTAAAACACAAATAATGTAACATATTATTCAAATAGAAGTATAATTTTCTTGCAAATGCGCTGATAATTGGTTGTTAAGATGTTTTAAAAGACTGCTAGGTTGTAGAAAGCTAGACATACAAAAATATAATTTGAAAGTAAAACTGTAAAAGTTACCACAGTCATTTAAATGTAACAATTAGTGTTAATTTATGATTATTTATATTATATTATAGTTTTTATTAATATTCTGAATTATTATTAACCGTTATTAGCATAATTAACAGTGTGTATGTATATATATATATATATATATATATATATATATATATATATATATATATATATACCTATATACATACTGTACATACAATAATTTTAACTAAATACTAAAATGATTGAAAACAATAAGACTAATTTAATATAAATGGAAGATAAAATGCAATCCAAATAATACACAGACCAAAATTATAAACGCAACACTTTTGTTTTTGTCCCCATTTTTCATGAGCTGAACTCAAAGATCTAAGACTTTTTCTATGTAGACAAAAGGCCTATTTCTCTCAAATATTGTTCACAAATCTGTCTAAATCTGTGTTAGTGAGCACTTCTCCTTTGCCGAGATAATCCATCCACCTCACAGGTGTGTCATATCAAGATGTTGATTAGACAGCATGATTATTGCACAGGTGCGCCTTAGGCTGGCCACAATAAAAGGCCACTCTAAAATCTAAAAAGTTTTATCACTCAGCACAATGCCACAGATGTCGCAAGTTTTGAGGGAGTGTGCAATTGGCATGCTGACTGCAGGAATGTCCACCAGAGCTGTTGCCCATGCAAAGCCTTTTTTAAACACCAAATATTTCATTTATTTCATTTCTTTATATGACTAGAATATACAGACATGTAAAAACATATTTACTCTAAAGTTCCAGCAAATTTTATGTGTAGTTTTTATTCCTTTTTTCATAATTAGCTTTCAAAGTTTTGGTCATTTTAGTACAGTTTTATGTATTTAAAAAAAAGTTAAGTTTAAGTTTTATTAAATTTACATTTTTCATCTAATATTTCTATATTTTTCAGCTTTATTTCAATCACCAAAAAGGATTTTTAAAAGTTTTATTTTATAATAACAACACTGAAAACAACATAGCATTACACACTCTATTTCACGCTTGTGTACAGCGTCCTGTCTCACCCGGCAGCTTTGTCCCAGTCGTCTTCACTAAATCCTCCGTCACTGAAGGGGTAGTTTTTGTGGCTGCACGGAGGAGGCGTGCTGTTCCTCTGCTTGCTGTTACGCCACTCGTGAGGGTGTAGCGCAATCCCAGCGGCCTGATGGGTGTAGGCACCTTCGGAGGAGCATCAGGTCATGTTTCACTGAGGCTGTCAGTAGATGTAACGAATATCGGCCCGTCGTGGGAAGAGTGAACTCACCTTGGCTGCTGTAACTGGCGTCGATTCCCGAGCCGTCCCACGACTCCATGGCCGAATCCACGCTGGGGATGGTGGTGGAATAAATGTCCGACAGTTTATTGGTCTTCTGCGAGTCGGTCATCTCATCCTCGTTATCACTGAGCTCGTTATCCAGATCGTTCTCTGTATTTTTATCATCTGGAGCTGAAGGGGGAATGACAGTTATCTGATGATCAAATATGATGTTAACAGAATAACAACAGGTTTGTGTGGAAACAGATTTGTATGCATGTATGTAAATGAGATGTAAATAAAAAAGGCAGGTGTTTTGTGTAAAATTGTAAATGCCTTGATTTCATTGTTAATACAGATAATTTAAATTTAAAGTCAGTATGTAGGTGACAAGTCAATGATTTTTATTCATTATGATTAATTAAAACTTCTCTATTAGTGAAAACATTTTGCCCCAATTCATATAATTGATTATAATTAATTATATTATAAATTATAATTAAATTTAATTCATACTATTTAAATAAAACTAGATTTTCAAATATAGATTATTATTTATTAAATATAATTGGGGCAAATATATATTCACTAATAGAGTATCTTATCAAATAGTACTACTACTGTTAGTAATCAATTAATATTTTTATAACAATAATAATATGAATGGTAATAACATTCGTCATCATCATCATCATAATAATACTTTATGATTTTATAATTATATTTATTACAATTAATTTATCTTATTTATCTTACATCTTAATTTATCCTTTTATAACCAGAAGACCCCAAAATGGTGATAATGAGGAGATAAATCTATTATATTATATTATATTATATGAAAATATAAACAAAACATATAAAATATACTGTATTTTTTTCCCCATAAAGAAAATAAGGCCTATTTTAGGACTATTGTGTATAGTTAGAGACGTACTGTCGGTCTGTTTCTTGATCTTGAGGGTGACGGTTTCTCCTGCCATCTGCAGCAGGTGTATGGCTTCACTGAGCGGCTTCCCCTTCAGACTGACGCTGTTGATGGCCAGAATACGATCGCCAACATGAATGGCTCCAGTCCTGTGAGAACAGACAACAAACACACAATCATAAACTCTTAGGTGCTTCTTCAGCTGTGGACAATAAACCTTCTTAAAACAGACTTTCAAAATCGACACCAGAGACACAAAATGTCCATAACTGAAGAAACAAACTTTGTATTTCTGAGTGCACTTTGAAGGATTGCGTATTTGGAGCTCACATTACCGATACATGTTTGGCCTCAGTAGGTGTGTGTATGTGTGTGTGTGTGTGTCTTTAATGGTCAATTCATACAGAAGACTGCCTTTTATCAGGATCAGCAAATAAATGTAATAACCCATTTACTGAATGAGAACCTGGCATATAATTTTAGAATCACAGACGCCGCTTTTCTTTGCAAACTGAACTGGACACAGTTATGAGTATAAAACTCTAGCAGGCCTATCAACATCAACAAATGACAAAAACATTCATAAAAGCATTATGACTTGTGTGCTATATACTACTACTGCTACTACTACTAATATACTTGTTTTTTAAGCAAAACATTTTTTTAATATGACAGAATAAACTATTATCCTTTTATAACAATATTTATAATAACTAGTTATAACAATATTTAATTCATAACAACACTAATAACATAATGCTACAACACAAACATTATTATTATTATTATTATTAATAATAATAATAATAATAATACATTTAATCTAAAGAATTCTATTCAAATAAAAATATTTAATGACTTAATTACCTTAATTATTATTATTATTATTACTACTACTGTTAATTATGAGTTATCAATAATTCCAGATTGACTGGTTTCATTCACATAAATATTTAAAATTTAGCTGAAATACCCTGATTATTATTACTACTACTACTACTACTACTACTGTTAATTATGAATAATCAATAACTACATATTGACAGGTTTTATTAAATTATTATTATGTATTTTTAAATTATTATTATTGTCATTATTATTATTTTAAAATTATTATTATTATTATTATTATTATTATAACTACTACTACTGTTAATTATGAGTAATCAATAATTCCAAATTGACTGGTTTTATTCATATAACCATTTATTATTATTATTATTATTATTATTATATTTGTAAATTATTATATTGTTTTTTATTTTTTCATTATTTTTATTTGTTAATTATTATATTATTCTTTATTATTATTATTATTATTTTTTTTTATAATATTTTATTATTATTATTATTTTTAATTAGATTGTTATTATTTTTAATTATTATTATTATTATTATTATTATTGCCACTGTTAATTATGTAAATAATTATGAGTAAGGAAGAGAGGGCAGCATGAGTGTATCTAGTTTGAGGGCAGCTGAGGTAGATACATGTGGATATGTGAAACCAAATACTCTAAATGTGGATGAAACTGTGCAGTGAAAAAAACTTTTCTGCCGAGCAGTGATGAATTAGGAAATGTGCTTTGAGTCGTGTTGGTGAGATTAGATTGATTGAGCTCTGTAACATCACTCTGCTCAGTCTCACGTCTGGTGTGTTTGGCGTCCCGTATGGGGAGGTTCAGGGTGGGTCTGTGTCCCGTGGCTCACCTCTCAGCGAGACCCCTCTTGGTCAGGCCTGAGATGATGATGGGGTCGAAGGGCTCCTCGGTGCCGGAGATGGTGATGCCCAGCGGGCCGCCGTAGCGCTTCAGCTCCACCGTGTAGATGATGGAGCCGGACGACTCCTGCTCATCTGGACAGAGGACACGCTTCTGCTGTCACATATCATTTTGAGGACGCTAGATTCACCTGACACGCATTCATATCAACATATGAATTTTCAATGAATAATTTAACATTGTGAACAGAAGAGCTCGGTGTTTACATTTTCTCTTGATTCGCTCTTGGAGCTGCAAAACAGGTAAAACAAAGACATTTTCATTTCAAAGCAACAATAATACGCCTGAATCGATTCCTCTGCTGCTCTGACCACAGACTGTGTTTTATCTCATAACAGAAAATAAGCTTTTCTAGCAACATGCTAAACGACTGATCTCTGTCTGTCATGTCAATAAAAAGTTACTACATAATTCCCATTTGTGTCATTTTTATAGTTTTGTATAGTTTACAATTGTTCTGAAAGATAGTAATAATAAAGAATGAGTAGGTCTGGCCAATGTTTGATTGACAGGATTTATTTGTCATTATGGTTGCCCTTGAATGATTTGGCATTTGAAGTAGATTTGCTGCAATATACTGACACCTGGCGGTCAAACGTTGAATTACACATTGACATGCTTTCAGTATGATTTTCAAATTAGATGTTTAAAATCAAAATAGGGTTGGATATTTTATTTTGGATTGACTGATTGATTTTGGAATAACTTGGATTAGCCAACTGGGTCATATTTCACATTTCATACTATATTTCTAACAGGCAAACACTAAACTAAACTAAACTAAACTAAACTAAACTAAACTAAACTATTGACTGATTGATTTTGGAATAACTTGGATTAGCCAACTGGGTCATATTTCACATTTCATACTATATTTCTAACAGGCAAATAGAAAAAAATTAAAACTTTATCATGATAAATTATTAAATATAAAAGGATTTACATTTCTAATAGTCTAAAATAACCATATATAAGATAAATAAATAAAATATACTATAAAACAGTATTTTGCATAAAGAAAGCCTATTTATAGAACTATGAACAATTTTTATGCAATGTATGTAATGAGGATAATAATGTACTATATTATTTAAATAGCAAACTCTTATCATGATAATATTTGCCGTACTGTTTTTAATTTATGCTGAGATTAATTTAAAAGAAAAGTGCTTTTCATTAATGAATTATAAAAGCATGAATCTCTAATGAAAATCATTAGAGAATATTGAGATATCGACAGAAACTCAAAACTCCGAAACATACAAATGCATTTAGCAAATAATGGGAGTAAAATTATATCACAATGCAAAATAATATGATACAATGTCCTATTTCTTTCCTGTTAAATATGAAATACGACCTTCACAAGTTCTTGGCAGGTTCTGAAGCTGCAGGTCACACACACCTGAGTTATCCTCATCCTTGCGGATTTTGAGTTTGACCAGGTCTTCGCTCTGCTGGAGGATCTGGACGGCGTCCTCCATGGAGCAGTTCTCCAGACGGATGTTATCTATGGCCAGCAGCTTGTCTCCGGGCTCCAGAGTTCCTGTTCTGCAGGAAGAAACCATGAAACGCGCCTCAGTCTCACAAACAAACACTGAACACATCTGTGGAGTGAGCCAACAACTAAGTGTGTACTTGACTTTCTGCAACGCAAAGTTGCAAAGAGGTTTTTCAACAAACAAGAAAAGGTATTTATATTTCTTAAGAGACAAAAACAAGAATATAAACACATTCTAAAATATTTATATATATAATTTTGGTTATAAAATATTGATTTTATATTAGAAAAGCACAAAAAGAGAGCACACTACTTCCCAGTTATACAGTAAAATATATATGGGGTTTGTCTCCCCCTACAGGATATTACAAATACATATTTTGCATTTTGTTCATGCATCTATAATAATTAAAATATGTGAAATATTTCAGCATCAGATATGTTTCAGTTGTTATTTTACATATTCCAAACATGATTACTATAATATCATAATTGATATTATAAATATAAATGTATGATGGTAAGTATAATAAAGTATTTTTAAGACTCATATTTCTAAGAAGGAAAATCATTTAAAAATAAATATATATATATAAATGAAAAATAAATATATATAAAAAGGATTACAAAAATAGGATTTTAGGGTTAGGAAAAATAACATAAATATAATAAAATATAAACAATTATTAAAACAATTAAATAAAGATAAATGTAATAAAATAATAATAAATATACAACTTTATATTTAATATAAATACAATAAATATATTTATATTAGAAATAAAATAATATAAAAAAACATAAAATAAAAAATGTTATGTTATAAAATAATTTTAGAATGATTTATATTTTAGAAGGCAAAACAGTAAAATGAAATTAAATGAAATAAAGGGATCTATATTACTATGGGGCAAAATAATTGTATACAAATAAATATAAGGATTTATATTTCTAAGAGTAAAAACATTTTTATATGAAATGCAAAAATTAATTTAAAAAGGGTTAGTAAAAGATATGAATATCTAAGAAGCAAAACAAATAATTTAACAAAGAAAGCATATTTATAGGCTCATGAACATTTCCATTCCTAAGTGTTTCTGCCAGTATTGTTAAGTGTTTGTTCATACCTGTGTGCCATGCTGCCCTTTTTAATGTCAGATATGATAAGAGGCTCTCCTGGTTTCTTACTGGCTGTAGAAAGATGGGAAAACACATCAACTGTACAGTGTTTCAGCATATCACACACACACACAATAAAACACACCCCCACAAACACAGTTTCAAGGCAAAAATGGAAACTCTTATCTGGATCCAGCATGAGCGTGAGCCAGACGTTCAGAGAGAATATTTTGCACAGATGGAATAAAACATTTTAAGAGCAGAATTCAATAACAAGTGTAAAAACTCCCAGCATCCAGTGGCAGTGTGTCTTTTATATATACACAGTGGCATGCAGAAGTTTGTGAACCCCTTGCAGAATCTGTGAAAATGTGAATAATTTTAACAAAATAAGAGCGATCATACAAAATGCATGTTATTTTTTATTTAGTCCTGTCCTGAGTAAGATATTTTACATAAAATATGTTTACATATAGTCCACAAGACAAAAAAAATAAAAATAAAAAAATAGCTGAAATTATTAAAATAACCCCCTTCAAAAGTTTGTGAACCCTTGGTTCTTAATACTGTGTTTGATAACCTGGATGATGTTTTTTTTTTTTGTTTAGTGATAGTTCATGAGTCTCTTGTTTGTTCTGAACAGTTAAACTGAGCACTGTTCTTCAGAAAAATCCTCCATATCCAGCGAAATCTTCAGTTTTCCAGCATCTTTTGCATATTTGAACCCTTTCCAGCAGTGACTGTATGATTTTAAGATCCATCTTTTCACACTGAGGACAACAGAGGGACTCAAACACAACTATTAAAAAATGTTCAAACATTCACTGATGCTCCAGAAGGAAACACGATGCATTAAGAGCCAGGGGGTGAAAACTTTTGAACAGGAAAAGAATGTCCAAATTTTTCTTATTTTGTTGAAATATCTTTATTTTTTTCCATTTAGTACTGCCCTTCGGAAGCAACAGAATATACTTGAATGTTTCCCAGAAGACAAATTAAGTGCAATTTTAAGTGAAATTTTTCACTTTTTGTCCTGCAGATTCTTCAGTTTTCCAGCATCTTTTGCATATTTGAACCCTTTCCAGCAGTGACTGTATGTTATCTTAATAATTTCAGCATTTTTTTTTGTCTTGTGGACTATATGTAAATACATTTTATGTAAAATATCTTACTTAGGACAGTACAAAATAAAAAATAACATGCATTTTGTATGATCTCTCTTATTTTGTTAAAATTATTCACAGATTCTGCAAGGGGTTTCCAAACTTTTGCATGCCACTGTGTGTGTGTGTGTGTGTGTGTGTTTGTGTTTGTGTTTGTGTGTTTACATAAATATATATATATATATATATATATATATATATAATTTATTTATGTAAAAATTTTATTCTTAAATTATATTATTATTTAAAAAAAGGTGATAGTTGGGTTTCGAAACTACCACGTCCATTACTCAGCGAGTCTCCAGTTATTAAAAAATAGTCAAATTAACCTGATTACCTGACATAACAATATATATATATACTGTATATACTGTATATATATAAGCAGAGGAACTGACAGAAATGGTCAGTCTTTTCACTGATGGATGGAGTGAATGTGGTACAAATGCAAAGCCTGTGATACATATCAGCCCTCATGCAAGTATAATACAAGTTTAATGGCCCATGATCCCTCAGTGTTTATGCCGTAAAGAAGCTTTAGAGGAACATCAGATGGAAAGAAGCCAGACAGACCCAAGAGCTCAAGTAAACAAGCCCACGGAAAGCCTGTGAGAGCCGCATAAACATTTCCTCAGAAAAAGGAGGTTCTGTTGATCAGGGCTAATGTAACTCTATGAGACACATGAGACGGGACGCCCTGTATCGGGTGGTCTGGATACGAACACGCTCCATCAGGAAAACCCATACGCAGACGTGTTTAATGACCGGAGTGGATGTCAAAACATTTGTGTGGGTTTATTTTCCGTGCGTTTGGGGATATAAAGTTTAACTGTGTCTTGGTGAGTTTGAGAAGCGAAACCGAGAATGGTAAAATAGGCCAGGGAGAGAAGGATCTTAAAATCTCCCCCAAAAAAGATTCAGAGGGATAGGATTTTTTTTTTTAAGAATCCTGCAGTTTTTCCAATACCTGATATGACTTTATAAACATAAATGCAAATTAGTAATTCTAAAGTGAACTTGCATAAATTTACCTTAAATGACACAAGCCATCAAAACTGTAACACTTTGCTTATATTTCTCTTATTAATTTATTTATTTTGCTGATTTATATAGTAGTTTTTCTTTTTAATCACTACAATTGTAACAGGAATGTTTTGTATATTTGTATCTGTTTTGTTCATTTTCTGGCAGTCATAGTAACATTTGTTATTGAAACGAAGCCATATCAAAATATTTTGAATATCTTTATCTTTGCTTCAAAAAAGTACACTAATAGAGTAAAATACAATAAAATAAATTAGTTTTATAATTACATAAAAAATATTTGATTGTACTCAGTTTTATTATTTATTAAATCAGCGTATTAGAATGATTTTTTGAAGGATCATGTGACATTGATACTAAACATTACATATGCTTTATATATGTTAACATATTATATATGTAAATATATTAAAACAGTTATTTTAAAATGTGAATAATATTTAACAATATAGCTGTTTTTATTGTATTTTTAATTAAGCAAATGCAGCCTTGGTGAGCATAAGGTACTTTCAAAAACATTGAAACAATTTTTCCCCAAACTTTTGATCAGCAGTGTGTATGCATATTATTATTATTATTAAAACAAAGTAGCATCAAAGTGACTTGGTTTAACTTTGAACAGTTTTATTTTTGAACAATATTTTAATATATTTTTGTAAATATTACAATAATATAAGATTATTTTGCATACCTTTAATCTATTACCACAAACTATTGCTTGGCTATAATTATGATTAGTGAATCAGATTATTATCCAAATCGCCAGGAAACATTACATGCGTGATGGTGGCAAGTGCGGATGTTAACATTCAATTTATCAGCAAAAAAACATTGCACTGAACATTTTTATGTTTCAAATCATTTGCAGGTTATTGTGAGACAGATAACCAAAAGTTGTGATGCCTGAGTAGATACGTTTTTTTTTCTCATCTAAGTGGGCAGTTCTTACCAAAATATGTTGCAATGTTGACCAAACTAAATGAAGAAGATCCCCAGACCCTGGATGTCAAAACTAAACCACTGCAAATTAACAGTGAGGTCTTACCACTGATTGTGATGCCCAGTTCCACTCCTCGTTTCTTCTGCAGCTTCACATGGAATGTTCCACTGCTAGGCACAACAGATTCTGGCCATCCAACAAAAACAACATTTTTTAATGATTTTTTAACATTTTTTAATGATTTTTAATTAAATACCAATGAAAACTGAAAATAAAGTGACAAATTCATGTCTTGGGAACTCTTGGTAGAAAATGGAGCAATTTGTGTTTTAAGAGCTTGGTGGTGAACATGTGAAACCTCACTAACCTGCTACATCAAACTCAATCTCTAGCGTGACCTTATTGGCCAGAGCAGCATCCCGGAGCAGCTGATTGGCCTCTTCCAGCGTTCCGTCTTCTGTTGGAATTCCGTTGATGGATAAGACTCTGTCTCCAACCTGGAGAAGCCCACACCTGCCAATCAAAACGAGACAGAAGGACTAAAAAGCTCATGTTCCCTTCATCCAGCAACAAAATCACTGTCAGTCCAAACACTCCTTAAATGGATAGTTCAGCCAAAATTTAAATGGTCATCATTTACTCACCCTCAAGTTTTCACACCTGTATGGATTTCTTTCTTCTGTTGAACACACAAATATATATATTTTGAAGAATGTTGGTAACCAATCAGTTGACAGTAGCCACTGACTTCCATAGTATTTATTTCCATAATATGAAAGCCAATTGCTATAATCAACAGTTTGGTTACCAACATTCATAAATGATGACATCATTTTAATTTTCAGGTGAACTATCCTTTTAAATGGGCGGTTCCTGGACAAAATAATGTGAAAAGTGGACCAGACTTCATGCCAATAGTCAAAAGTCAGACTGAAAACTGATGTCAATTTTAGAAGTTGATTTTTATCAAACACAACAACAAAAATGCATGATTTACAGTAAGTGTATTGTTTTCTCAGGTTTCTATACGCAAGCCCAGTGTCACTGTAGGAAACCATATGTGTATGAAAGAGAACAGCTGACCTGACATGCAATGACTTCCAGCCCAAACACCACAAATGTCACACACTGCCACAGTGCAACACAGCTCAACACACATCAGATCACTCGCTTCATGCTACAACAATCTCACACCAGGAATGACTCACGCACTGAGCTACAAGAACAAACAGAAATGGACAATTACAGATCTGAACATGAATAGTGAAAGTTAATTTAGAGTCTCATCCAGTGGCAGCAAATACAGTAAAATGTTGAGTTTGGCTCCATTGAGGCTTTTGTTTTTGTTGGGTTTGCTGACATGTCTTTGGAAAGAGTGTGTGATTGTATCAACTTAGTCTCAGATGTTTAAGATAAAAATAAAAAGAATCTCAAATAAAAAGAGGCCTGTGAGACAGTTGTTGACATACAGTAAGAATTTAGAGCTATAGTTAGCAACATGCTAGCCAAATGTTAGCAAAACAGCTGAAATAGCACCTTTGTAGTTGGTTTCACATGTTCCCACAATTTCTTCAGACAAATTCAAAGAGACCAGTGAGAAAATTATTGACATACAGTAAGAGTTTAGCGCTACAGTTTAAAAAAAAATGTTAACAAAGTTCGCCAAACAGCTGATGTAGCACTTTTGTATCAACTTTCATTTTGGACAAAGAAAAAGAGACCCAAATGAGACAATTAGAGCTGTACTACCAAATGTTAGTATTGCTGTACTACCAAAAGTTAGCAAAGCAACTGACGTGACAACTTAGTTTCAGGTGTTTCTTCCAAAATTCTCCCAAAAAAGAGAGACACAAACGAGACTATCTTTGACATAAAAGTTCAACGCTATAGTTAGCAAAATGTTAGCAAAACTTATTATCAACAAGATGTTTCTTCTTAAAGTCCTTTGGTCAAATATAAAGAGACCCAAATGTGACTGTTGACATACAGTAAAAGTTTAGAGCTATAAACTGAAAGTGAATAGCATAGAGCTGATAATTTGGTCTCTGAAGAATCTGACTAGAAATGTTGGAGTTAATATTGAGATTTTTGATTTAGATTGAAATATTTGGTATCTTGGCAAGTGCACTTTGACATTATTGAGAGCTCTTGTGAAACTCTAGATGTGACGTGAGATTACTGGTGGCTTTTTCTCAGGAAAAAAAAGAGATGCATTAGATCCAAATTAGGATCCATCTGCTCTCCATTTAATCTCATTGCTGTCTAGGAAAAAGCATTTGAGATGTTAAAGAGATTTTTTTTTTTTTTTCATTTGTCTTTCCAGCACACTGAATTTCATTTTGGAGACCCTTCCTAAACATTTCCCTCCCTTTAAGATCACAAAGTGTGACAAAGACACATTTCAACCTCTTAAATGAAAAATGTAATTCTCTTTCTTAAACGTCGCTGATAAAAGGCGTGATTTTTTTTTGCAGTGTGAGTTTCCTGCTGAGTGTTGACCCAGATTCTGAGCTAGTATCACATCCAGCTTAATCATTTTCAAGTCTCTCTCCAAATCAGTGTACGCTGACTCTGTCATAAGGCATAATTTAAAAAATACTGATATCGTTACAAGATCTGCTTGCATTTTCAATGGAATCTCTGTCCATTGTGGCACCTTAAGTGTGTTTATATGTGCTTGAGTGAGCATGGATGGCTGTGTTTTGTGTACATGGTTGAGTTAGCATTTGGGACATACCTTTCGGCCGAGCTGTCCGGTTCTATGAAGCGGATAAGAGGGGGTGCAGAGAGGGTCTCTGTCGCAAATATTCCACCTTGCAGCTGAACCCCAAACCCATTTAGAGGGTCTCCTCTCAGAGTGACTTCACTGGACTCGGTGTGGATGATCTGACCACCAGGGCCCACAGAACTTGAGGCTAAAGACACAGCTAAACAGAGAGAAAAATCACCACAGAAATATCATAAATGCATACAACTGGATTTCATCCATTAAGGGGCTGTTCACAAAGAATGTGTTTTTAGAGATACAAGTTTGTTTTTTGAACACTACATCATGTGTGAGATGAAATGGCCCCTAAAAGCGAAACTTTATTCCAAAATCTATAAAAACTCCAAGATGGGCAAATGAAGTGAGATAAAGGTAGAATTATTCAGTAATTAAGTATAAAAAAGAATAGATTGAAATGCACTATATGCACAACATTTGTGTGTGATATATATTGTACAGCAGTGCTTTGTGTTGTTAGCTTAGCAACATGCTAACATCTCTACTGGCATTTTCTTTTTAAATGATGGATAAAAACTAATAAAATCAATTTAATAAAAAGTAGACTATTTATTCAATATTTGTGTTCACTATGTTTTTGTGAGAGGGCTAAGAGTGTTGTGTTGTTAGCTTAGCAACATGCTAACACCTAACTCCTCTACTAAAAGTTTAACTGATAGATAAAATAGATATTTATGTGTACTATGTGTTGCTGTCTCTGTCATCTAACTCTGTTAATAAAAGTAGTTTAATTGATAAATACAAATAGTTAAATCCAATAAAAAGACTATTTACCCAATGCATGTGTTTATGCATTGTAACAATGCTTAGGAGTTGTTAGCTTAGCAACATGCTAACATCTAACTACACAGGAAACTAAAATACGTCAAGCAATAGATAAAAATAGTCTAATTAAAAATAGATGATTTACCCAATATTTGTTTGTGTTATGTATTGTATAAAAGTGTCTACAGTACTGTGTTCTTAGCTTAGCAAACATGGTAACACCTAACGCTGAAGATAAATAAATAAATTGGTTTAGGTAAAAAAAAATAATAAAAAAAATAATAATAATAATAATAATAATACAATGCGATACTAACTATGTATCTTCAACTAATTACAACTTTGTGGTGCCGTCATCAATATGATCTTCCCAACATCACATTCACAAGTTTGCGCGCCCATCCAGATTAATAGTTAATTATAAAAAAAACTTGGCTTGCTGTCCTCAACAGAAGCTCGAACCCGAGGCTCGGCTTGAGCTCCGAGTTCAAGCCCCCATTGTGGTACTACACAGAGGGAGAATAACAAAGATAGAGGAGACATAGGGAGGTGGAAGGATGCTGGAAGAATTGTCACTGGAATGGAGCAATGACTGCTGCTTATAAATGCTTGTAATGATGATTGACAGGACTGAATATTTAGGCTCCTCCCAAACCTACGTTTGGAACTTAATTTAATGCGCCATTAGAGCATTGTGTTTTTAGCTTAGCAACAAGCTAACATCTAACTCTACTGGAATTAGTTAGGTAGAGTCACTTCATGAGAAGCCGTTTAAAAGCTGCTTACAGTATGTAGAGGTTTACAAATCAATTACTTATGAGATGTCATGAAATGTAATAATATGCTTTTAGACCATGTCAAACAGAAAACCGATCCAGTCACCTACAGGAGCTTTTGTGCTCTTTTTTCCTTTGTCGTCTCTTTAGCATTGAGTTTCGTGGGCTCATGGGAGGAGCGGCCCGGGGCAGCGTGCTGGAACCCTGGCTGGTCATGCCTGATGTGGTAGTGGACCCAGGAGAGAAGTTAGTGCAGACTACCGCTAGAGAGAACAGAGGAAAGGAGAGAGAAAGTCAGGCGGTGTAGCTGCATTTAAAAAATTCAAAATCAAAGAGATGGCAATGGTCCAAGAGACTGAGCGGCTCAGTGCAGGTTAATGATCCATATTATATTGGTCCCTTGCTAGTCTTTGCAGATCTATGCACTAAGCATTTGTTATTTAAGGGGACGTTATATTGGATTTGGAGGCAACCGCTGGGAGGTGGATGTCTGGGTTAAGAACAATATTCCACATTAACGTAATGCTATTTTACATGTAGATGAAGATGGATGGCTTCAACTAGAGTGGTAGATTATCTGAAGAAAATGGGACTTGTAAATGGTGCAGTAAACCGAGGCTAAAAAAATGCTAAAAAAAGCGTAGAATAAAAGTGGGACCATATTAGTGATTGTGACGAGTGGGGCGGGGCCGAGAGCCGTGGGAACGGAGCGAGGCCGGTGGAGTTAATGGTAATGACCGACACCTGCGCCACTCACCGGTCTCGAGTCCCACGGAGGAGCTCCGGAAGGATAAAAGGAGGAGTGACGACAGAGGAAGACGAGAGAGGACCAGGCCTGGATTTTATTTTGTGTTTTGTGTGCGGCAGTCGTCCGTGAGGGGCTGCCGCTTTACTTTTATGTTTGTTGATTTGTTTATTAAAGTTGTTTGAATGTTCGCCGGTTCCCGCCTCCTTCTTCCCGATCTACGAACTTTGTTACATTGGTGCCGAAACCCGGGAGGAAGGAGGGACATGCTGTCAGAAGAAGCCCTCGCTGCTGAGGGGGATCGCGGTGCTGAGGAGGTCGGGCAGCACGGAGAAGCGGAGACCGCCAGTGGCTGCCCGAGGCGGTGGTGCTGGAACGATGGAAGATCAGGTGGGACGGAAGGCTCGCTGCCGTACTCCTGGGTCGAGGAGGGATGGCTGCCGTCCAAGAGGGAGCGGAGGAGTCGGCGCCGTTCGCCAAGAGGCCGGAGCCTGCTGCCATCCGCCATGTCTGGGGAGGAGCAGGGAACGGGGGACTCGCTGCCGGCTACCCTCGACCGGAGGAGCCATCGCCGTCCGCCAGGAGGTGGAGGAGCGTTAGGCCGTCCACCAAAGATGTCCAGTACCATCGCCTGGCACCGCGAGTGAGAGCCTCTCAGCTGGTTGAGGACCGAGCGGCAGTGTGTCGGGGAACCGGACCGAGAATTTTTTTTTTTTTTTTTTTTTTTTTAACAACAAACATAAAAGTAAAGCGGCAGCCCCTCACGGACGACTGCCGCACACAAAACACAAACTAAAATCCAGGCCTGGTCCTCTCTCGTCTTCCTCTGTCGTCACTCCTCCTTTTATCCTTCCGGAGCTCCTCCGTGGGACTCGAGACCGGTGAGTGGCGCAGGTGTCGGTCATTACCATTAACTCCACCGGCCTCGCTCCGTTCCCACGGCTCTCGGCCCCGCCCCACTCGTCACAGTGATATTTATTGAAATTTCGTAGCAAAAAAGGTCAATACTATTGTCAATACTGTATTAATGTATGACACACAGGTTATAAAGAAGTCACATTCAAACCAAGCATCTTTCAATTTGTCAGGTGTTCTGTGGTTGTAGTAAGCTCACGAGGACGAAGGAGTAGACGAAAGGAGTATTTTATTGACATCAACACACTTTACCATTAATTAACATTAATCCAAGACCAAGACAAGGGGAGAACTGAGGACTTATAAAGGACAGGAAACAAAGGAGCAAACAAGATAATTAATTAAACACAGGTGGTAAGACTAAACGACAATTAACTAATGAACGGAAACAAGAACAGGAAAAACCAAATAAGGGCAAAACAGGAACTAAATGGAAACTGACACGTGACACTATTAGCCAGTGCAGTAAATTCGCTTGGACATCTTGATCACGTGAGAAATCTTCTAGGGGAACTTTTCCACCCTCATGCAGAACTCTTAATTTTGTGGACTAACTGCGACTTTAGATGAGGACTTTATTTCTCATAATTGCAAAAATTTTTGTAATTAAGATTTTTTTCTCATTTTATTGCAAATTTATGTGACCAACTTGAACACGAACGAAATCTGCAAGGAGATTTTTGCCTTCATGCAAAACGTGCAATAACTGGATATTGTTCATGAAATTTCACGCAAATTTATGTGACCAACTTTACACAAGCCAAATCTGATGAGAAACTCCCAATTGTGCGAACTCCTATTTAAATGACTATATAATCGTCCACAAAATTTTGTGTGAATTCGCAATACCAACTTGAACACAAGTAAAATATGTAAGGGAAACTTCTTTGCCCTCATGTCAAACTCTCAATCAAACTCCTATTTGAATGACTTAATATCATCTGCAAAATTTTCTGTGAATTTGCGTGAAAAAAATGCTGCTATTTAATGACTGGAACACAGGACACTTGAACACAGGCAAAATCTGCAAGGGAAACTTTTTCGCCCTCATGTTAAACTCCTAATCATTCAGACTCTTACTTAAATGACATTTAAATGATATCATCTGCAAAATTTATGTGAATTTGCATTATCAATGTGAACACGAGCACAATTTGTGAGGAAAATTTTCTCCCTCATGAGAAACTTCCAATTGTCTAGAGTCATATTTAAAATACTAAATATTGTTTGCGATATTTGTGCGAATTTGCATGACCAACTTGAACACAAGTGAAATTTGGAAAACTCTTTTTGTCCTCATGCAAAACTCCCAAATGTCCAGAGTCCTATTTTAAGGACATTGACAATTTGCTCAAATTTTTACAATCAACTTAAAAACAAACAAAATCTACACGAGGAACATTTTCTTCCTGATGTGAAATTCCCAGTCGTGAAAACTCCTATATAAAAAAACCCTAGTCAAATCATCTTCATAAAGCATGGTAATAGTGTAAAAATGATTTAATGTAGTTACATTTGCAGTAATCCTGAGAGCTGGATGGGTTACTGGAAGCAGAGGTCCATGTCGATGTCTTACAGTGACCAGGATGTTGAGAATGGCAGTAGTTCACACAGGGGTCCCAGCAGTGCGGGTGGTCACTTTTCTGAACTTTCACTAAACACAGAAAATTAATTACTAAATTACTACATGATTCTCAGAATAAATATCAACAAAATACATTTTTATATAAAATACACGGACACACACACACACACACACACACACACACACACACACACACACACACACACACACTCTCTCTCTCTCTCTCTATGTGGCTTTCTCTCTATATTGTTCTCATTAATCCTCATTTAAACACTGAAAATCCATCATTTGGAGTCTTGAGGGTCTGTTGAAGTCACATTCGAGTGATAATATCCGTCTCTAATACTGGTCTGTGGAAAATGATTGTGCATGCAAAACAATGAAGAATCTCATCAACAAACAGGCTAATGAAGTCCTGCTGCTAGAGGCAGGCCGTATAATTGAGTGCCTCTGTGTGCGTGTATGTGCTTGTTCTCATTTGTTCTGCAGTATCTCCAAGCACTCATAATGCAGTAGGTCTGACAGGAGCAGAAGGCTGAATTTAAAAGACAGTAAAATTAATTTAATAAATTAAACAAGCACACTTGAAACAAGTAATTTATTACAGGGCAGTGGTTTGCTACTGGTTTTCCTTCAGGAAGCAGATTCTGGACATCAAGGGTTGATGCGATGCAAGGTCAAAATTGTTTATCATATAAGTGTAATAGAAAAACAACTATGAAATCTATTAATATTACCATGAACTGCAACATTATTAACAAGACATAGGTTTAATATTATAATTATGACTTTGTCTCACAAATGCAATACAAACTGTAATTTTATATCTCATTTCTTGTAATTGAGACTTTTATTGACATAATTGGGTGTTTTTTCTCATAATTGGGAATTTTATTTATTTTCTCGTAAGTTGCGACTATTTTGTAACTGTGACTTTATTTGCTGTAATTTCAACTTCATCTTGTAGCTAACTTCATTTGTCATAATGGCATCTTTATTTCTCATAATTAAGACTTTATTTCTTGTAATTCAGACTTTATTATAACTGTGAATCAATTTCTTGTAATTGTGACTACAGTATCTTGTAAGTTCATTTCTCATAATTGAGACTCTCTCTTAATTGCGATTATCTCATAATTGAGACATAATTTCTTGTAACTGCAACTATTCTGTAATGGTGACTTCATTTCTTGTAATTGGCACTTTATTTCTCATAATTGTGACTATTGAAACTGTGAATCAATTTCTAGTGAATTAATTGCGACTACAGTATCTTGTAGCTGTGGCTTTTTCCAAAAAAAATGTTTTGTAAATTTTTGGTTACACTTTATTTTGATAGTCCACTTTAGACACTCTACTAATTAACTTTGTAACTACATGTCAACTAATTCTTATTAATTTGCAACTACATGTCTACTATCGCTCAGAGTAGACTGTTACGGTAGGTTTAAGGTTAGTAGAATAAGTTGACATATACTTGCAACGTTTCTCAAAGTCATTATGTTGTGGACCCACAAAAATAAAGTGTTAGAAGATATTAAGCAGACAGTCTACTAATACGCTAATGACTGCTAGTTGACATGTAGTTGCAAAGTTACTTACTGTTAGTAGAATGTCTGAAGTGGACTATCAAAATAAAGTGTTACACAATTTTTTTATTGATTTTGCATAGAAAGGGCCATATACAATTGTCCAAAATCTTCTTCATAATAAACTGAACAAGCTGACCACAACATTATCCAACATTATCCATTGTAATTGCGTTTTTACTGTAACTGTTACATTTCTTGTAATTGTGACTAAAGTATATTGTAACGCTCATAATTGTGACATTATTTCTCATAATTTCTCATAATAGCGACTATATCCTCATAACTTTACCATTATTTCTCATAATTGCAACATGATTTTTCATCATTCTGACATTTTCTCATAATTGTGACTATCTCATAATTACATTATTTATGACAATTGCAACATTATTTATCATAATTGCGACTATATCTCATAATTGCAACATAATTCATTGTAATTGCATTTTTATTATAACTGTTATATTTCTTGTAATTGCAAATAAAAAATCTTGTAACTCATTATTGCGACATTATTTTTCATAATTGCGACTATCTCATAATTGCAACACTTTCTCATAATTGCAAATATCTCATAACTGCAACATTATTTATGACAATTGCACCATTATTTCTCATAATTGCGACTTTATTTCTCAGTTGTGACTACATCTCATTTAAATCTGATTTAAATCTCAAATCTCGTAACGACATCTTAATTTCTCGTAATTATGGGTTTTATATCTAACAATTGTGATTTTAGATCTCGTACATTATCATTTCTCACAACTTCATGTTAATTTATTGTAATGTGTCACTATTCTTATTTTAATATATAATCTTTAATTTTATATATTTTTTTATTTGTTTCTCTGAATCAAAAAGATTTCTATAAAATACATAAAACTGTATACATAAAAATATATAAAACACAAAGTCTCTACAGATAATAATAAAGATGTTTGAACTTATTACTGGAACTAACATGCTTAGCATATAAACCGGTCTGCCAATCTTAAGCCTGTACGTCTAGCTGGCAGCTGGTTTGTTGATGGTCCAAGGTGGTTTACCTGTTTAGACCATCGACAAACCAGCTGCCATGTTCAAAATTCAGAACCAACTTGAGATTTTCCAGCAGGGTATTAATAATGTGAAATGCCCTTACTAAGTAATATGACATTCAGCAACTTAGCTTTAACTTAGCTAAGGTTTACCCTCCTCCATCTTTGGAAAACCATAAGAAGCTTTAAAACACTCAGAGAGATGTGTGTATTTGTGTGTGTGGTTACACTTTAAGGTTTTAATGAAGTCTACTCACTACTTTTTTAATCTTTGGTACATTACTAAACAAACCTTTAAACTTCTGCACATATTAGCATTCTATTAGCATTATGTTTGTATTTTTTTGCCACACAGAATGTGACAAGACGTTAAGAAATGCCACTTTCTGACAGATTTTCACAAGCCAGGTTAAATACTACTATCTGTTCGTCTGAGCACCAATGAGGCATCTTCTAACGTTTGAGTGCTAAATCCTTCTTCCTTGTGGCTTATGCTAATCTCGTCTGCTATGTCTCTAAGAAACACAACTCTTGATGTAGAAATTGAGAACACCAGGAAAGATGACGGTAAAGTCTCCCACACAGGCTGATGTGACGGGAGCTTAATTTGAGTAAGGAGATTACAATACTGCTTTTTTAAGACCACGTCATTTATCTAACACGAACTGAACCAGCAGGTGACTGACGCTAAGGTTATTAGCAGTGGTTTTGGGCTAATTTGGTAATAAATTGTATGTAGTTTAATTCTGTATTGCAGAATACAGACATACTATACAAATAAATAATCTGAAAAAAATCTGGACTACCATCTTGCTGTGTTCCATCCAAAGTGGAATGTGCAACATGGTCAGTGACATAAAGCTGTTAATGTATTAAGAAATACATTTAAAAAGTATGTCCTACATAGAATGACTTGAAAGTAAAACGGCATAACCTTATATTACCATTATTTTATTATATAAAAATATAAACAGGAAATTATGTCAGAGATTTCTGTGACATTTCTCATAAAGTCGCAATTATGAGAAATAAAGTCTAAATCATAAGAAATAACGCTGCAGTTGATATAACTGTAAATTAATTCATTGTAATTTTGAATACAGTATCTTGTAACTGTGACTTCATTTCTCATAAATGAGACTTTATTTCTCATAATTGCAACTATATCTCATAATTATAACATTATTGTTGTAACTGCAACTATATTTTATGATTGCAAAATTATTTCTCATGATTGCAATATTATTTCTTGTAACTGACTATTCTGTAACTGTGACTTCATTTCTCATAAATGATCCTTTATTTCTTGTAATTGCAACTATATCTCATAATTGTGATGTTGTAATTGCAACTTTATTTTATAATTGCAACATTATTTTCAGACTAATGTTGCAATTATTTCTCATTGTGGCTTTTCTCGTAAAAAGTTATGTCACGTAATTGTGATTATATCACATAATTGCACCATTATTTCTCATAATTTCTATAAAACAAGAAATTATGTCATAGAGAGGTAAATAAATCTATTAAAATATATAAATTGACTTCTGTATGAAAAGGCAAAGTCAGTTCAGGTTGTTACATGTCTGGGGTTACAAAAATCCATACAATATTTTTTGTAAGAAAAAAAAAAAGACATTTTTTCCTTGAAACATATTAAAAAACTTGTGCACTTTGTGGTGTAGTAAAATTATTTTTAAAAAGCAATTAAATGTAAACTTTTTGTTGTTTTTCAAAACCATACAAAGCCATTGTGAATACAGATATTACATTTCAAAGAAATTGGCACATTTAAAAACAGTTGTTTTTTTCAGGTCATAATGCACACAATAAATGGCAAGCACAAATCTGATTGCTAACTTAAAAATATGTGTAATGTAATATTGTTGCTTTGGATAAAAGTGTCTACCATATATGCAAATATATTAAAATGTACATATTCTATTCTTCCTCACTTTACATCCCCAGATCTCAAAGATGGCAATCCCAAATGAGGTTGTTACCAGACGTACTTTCTTTTCTTTCCCTAACAAGGTCAGCTACAACATTTGCATATATAAATTCTGAATCGAAAATGTAGGAGTCATATGGCAAAATATCAAACTCCATTTATTTCCTGGGTGACGTTTCAATGTCTTATTGACACGGCTCTGCGAGTGGGCGTCAATTCTTGATTGAAGTCCTGCCAGGGCTGAGAGTTCACACTCGCAAATATGTTTTTTCATCATTACAGCCTTGCACCTCCTCTCTCGGGTTCTCAGCACGGCAGGTAATGACCTATATAGTGCCATGTGATATTTTGGCACGACAGCTCAGGTGCTGAAAATCACCTCTGATCAGGTGCTGTATCCATTAGGGACGTTTGTTCCTGTGCCAAAAAATCTGGGCGTCAGGACTTTAATGGCATCATAAACTCTGTTTACGATGTATGCGTGCAATGCATGGAATTCAAGAGGCCATCTTGTCGGGTTTAAAGCTTTGGTGGACATAATGAAATGCCACAGGCACAATCATGGTGGCAAAAGTGGGGCAAGAATTGGACTAGATAGAAATTGATAGGGTTCTATGGTTCTGGATGATTGCAGAACCAGAAATAGCAAGAACTTCAAAGTCAACGTAAAAACAACCGTCTGAAGTTTCAATGTCTTCTATAATTGGAGTTGCCCTGTCATTGAGTGCATCCATGAAGTCGTGCAACTATAGATAATGTTTATATGCTCAATAGCTGGATTTCCATCCAAAGCTACTAATTTAACGTAAGTGCAAAATTGGAATATCAGATAAAACATTTGGAAATAAGCATTATACAGAAATATTTTGCATATCTCCCATTCTTCACATTAACCTTTTTTCGCACAAGTCAAAACCCACCTCAAGCGAGTGTGAAAACTTTTTTCAAATTAAAGGATTTGTTCTCTTTTTGGTGATTTATTCACTCATTTCTGATGTGATACTTCAAAATGTGCATAAAAACAGGGTGATGGAAAAATAGCTAATGATAATATGCTATTGATTAGATTCTGTGTTCCATCCAAAGTGGGATGTGCAATATAAAAGTCCCAAAAATGAAAATTTGCTGAAAATGTACTCACCCTCAGGCCATGCAGATGAGTTTGATTCTTCATTAGAACAGATTTGGAGAAATGTAGCAATATATCACTTGCTCACCAATGGATCCTCTGCAGTGAATGGGTGCCGTCAGAATGACAGTCCAAACAGTTGATAAAAACATCACAATAATCCACAAGTAATCCACACCAGTCCATCAGTTAACATCTTCTAAAGTGAAAAGATGCATGTTTGTCAGAAGAAAAAAAAACATAATTTAGTCATTTTTAACTTCAATTTCAAATTCATAATCCATAATATTGCTTCCTCAAGTGGAAAAGTCGTTATTTTTGCCAGAAATTATAGTCTTGGATGGATGTTTTACAAACACCCAGCATTTCATTTCATAAAAACTCCATTAATTGATGGACTGGAGTGGGCTACCTGTGGATTATTGTGATGTTTTTTTATCAGCTGATTGGACTCATTCTGACGGCACCCATTCACTGCAGTGGATCCATCGGTGAGCAAGTGGTGTAATGCTACATTTCTCCAAATCTGATGAAAAGACAAACTCATCTACATCATAAATTGCCTGAATTCAGATGTGTACACTCACATGTAACAACTTCAAAGTTAAGTTAAAAACAACCATCTAAAGTTTCAGCATCTTCTATAATTGGAGTCGCCCAATCATTGGGTGCATCCATAAAGTCATGCAATTATAGAAAATGTTTATAAGCTCGATGATAATAAGCTATTGATTAGATTCTCGCTGCAAACAGTCCGAGAGCTCACGCAGGCTACTAATTCAGGCTTTTAGTGCAATGTCGTCTGCACGGTCGGACATCTGTTCATCTCCTGCATTTGCATATAAACAGGGCTGAAAATAACCAATCTGGTTCTGCGTCTACCACGCCTCGGTTTGATATCGAGCCGCTGCCTGTTGGTTTTCTAGGGTGAGCAGGTCTCCGTGATTAAATCTGTCCTGCGGTCTAAAGCTCGTGGGGCGACATCAAGCAGAAAGAGAAGCTAATTAAATGAGATGACAGCAGATGAAATGACAGAGCAGTCTCGCCATCCATGTTTTCTCGTCCTCATTTGTGCATCCGAAGAGGATACATGTGAAGTTTATATCGCTATAATTAGAGAGAGATTATTATGACCTCCTTTGGAATAAACAGGGAAACAAATGGTTACCATAGACTTCACAAAAAGTACTGTGGTTCAATATGATGGTCAAGAACGATTACCATGATCATATTCCACTGCATTTACATGGTACTCCACAACCATAATGAACTGATTTGCTCAATGGCAATGCTGCAAAAAGTGATTTTCTTCCTCAGTACTTTTGTCTTGTTTTACAGTACAAGTAATTAAACATTATGAAATCAAGATAAAATAAAGTAAAATGGCACTCATTAAGACTTGTTTTCTGAAAAATGTTTCAAAATTAAATGAGTTTATGCTTAAGACAAGAGCAAATAATTGCAAACAATCTTAATTCAAAGGGAAACAGGTTTAATTTTCTTACCCACCCTGATAAATAGATGCTCTTGTTTTAAGAATAAACTCACTTATTGATTATAATTTATTATTATTATTATTTATTTATTCATTAACTTACTTATTTGCAGTGAAATAATACTGTTTTTTAAGATTAATAAAAAATAAAAAATAAATTAAAATACATGTACCAAGATCAACAAATTTTCAATGATGAATTGAAATGACTCTTAAAATATCATATGTTGTAACCATCAAGTAAAAAGGTGATACAATTATTTACACCTTTAATACATGTGTTCTTGATCATAATCTTCTAACATTATGTAATATTTTCTATTATATTTTTCAATATTTCAATAATAAATATCAATATTTTAAAATATCATGAATTATTAATTGATAAATAGAATTATGGTTTATTAAGCGGTTGTACCACATGACATACACTGCCCTCCAAAAGTTTGGAAACGCCCTAGAAAATGGGGTTTTGGACAATATTGCCCATCACGGTCCAGGTCCTAGTAGCTCAATTGGGTTGAGGTTGGGTGATTGGGGAGGCCATTCCATGACAGACATGATGCCAGCTGACTGTTTCCTCTCCAAATAGGATTTGCACACTTGGAAGTGTGCTTGGAAGTGTGATATCGTCCAAAACCCCACTTTTCTAGGGTGTTTCCAAACTTTTGGAGGGCAGTTTATTTTAAAATTGGCCATGATTTTGAAGTATTTTTTTTGTAAACTATATATTTTAATAACATTTAATTAAGTAGTATTTAATATGTATAAAATATAGTTCTTACTGAAAGATTATGCCAAATTATGCTTTAGTACACTATGAGACCAGGACACATGTATGACCCTGTATCACCCTTGTATAAAAAAAATATATAATAATTCACAGACAGTTTTCCAGACACAGTTTAGGTCCATTCCAAGATCAGATTCAACCATCTGTTGAAGACGTCCCAGACTAAGCCTAATCCATGTCTGGAAAAGCGCAGCAGTCTCCACATGTTGGCGTCTCTCACCAGTGTCCTGGGGTTTCCCGGACAGGCGTGTTTGGTGTGCGGGGAGGATCTCTAGTTTGGTCTGATCAGTAGTGCTGGCCAGCAGCTGCGTGGCCTCCAGGACGGAGCAGTGCTCTGTGCTGGTGCCGTCTATAGACAGGATATGATCACCCACGTGTAACGCTCCAGACCTGAGACACAAACAGAGAACTGCTAGAACTGTCATAAATGTGGGACGTGTCAAAAATAACATCAAAACTCACCCAAATTACCCTAATAAAGAATCTGAATGCTCTATTTCCCTCAGAAATTTGTGAAATATATGGAAAAATAAAGTTATATGGCGAATAATGTTTCATGTGGTATTTAAAATGTAATAGAAACAAGAATATATAAAATGCATATTGACAAAAAATGAAAAAAATAAAAAAATAAATCATGCATATTAACTATAACAGACTAAAATCGTCGTAAAATCGTTACGTAAGAATCGAAAGACGGAATAAGGTAATTTGTAAAACAATGTTTGTTTGTTTGTTTTCCTTTAAAATAACATCCTTCACGTGGTTTTGTAAACATTTTTTTTTAAAAAAGACCATCATTTCCGAAAGAAGAATTTTACAAACAAATGTATAATATGTAAACATTTAAATAAAGTTGTTTGGGTATAAATGGTTTTTCAAACAGTTTATGTAATAGGAAAATCAAATTCTTTAAAAAAGGTGAACAATTAAGGTAAACAAATATATATGTGCAATAATGCTTTTACATTTATTTTCTGTACATTAAAATAAATGCATTTATTCAAAAATAGTTTGTTTATGATTCATTTCTATAAAAATCAAATCAGTTGTGCAAAAATCATTTTACAAATATAAAATCCTTTATGTAATAATTGTTTTTATGAATAACTTGCATTTGAAGATTTACAAACATTTCTGTAAAAACGGCCACGAATCATTTAGGAAAAAAGAAAATCATTTGCAGAAGAATAGAGTAACAGTTTACATTAAAAAAAATAGTTAAAGATAAAGTCACATGAAAATAAAATCAGTTGTGTAAAAAATATGCTTTAGAGAAATAAAATCCAATGTAAGAATGGTTTTATGAACAATTTGTGTTGGATGATTTAAAAACATTGATGTAATATTAGCTTTGTGAACAATAGATATGGTTTGGTAATGGTTTTACAAACAATTTATGTGAAAATAAATACATTTATGTAAAAAGTTCAAATTACATAAAAATATAACATGTTTTTTTGTGAAAATGGTTTCACAAACCATGGTTTTACTAAAATTGTAGGTAAGTAGTAAAACCATTTACATAAGTTTTGCTTTACAAACAATTTAAGAAACTAAATTAAGTTAAATATTTTTGTACACTTTAAACAGTTTAACATACATTTCCATTATTGTAGATGACAAAGACATTTTACAAAATGGCATCAGTGACAAAACATTTGTTTTCGCAGAAGTTTTATGAAACTTCTTGATGATTTGTGTTGTTTTTCATGAAAATATGCAATTTTGTTATTTTTCCAAGCAGTTTGTGTAAGAACATTGTTGTTTCACAATTTACATGGTAGTCTGTTGTGCTGGTGTTTGATGAAAGAGGCTCATTGAGTGTGTACCTGTCCACCACACTGGCGGGCTTGATCTTGTCGATGACGATGGCCTGTTTGTTCCTGTGCATGGCAGTGGTCAGAGTGATTCCCAGACTGGCTCCAGGCGCCTTGGCAATCTCCACCAGCAGAGGACCTGAAGCGTTTGTCACCGAGTCTGAGGGCAGGTGATAAGGACAGACAAGGACAGCATTGTTACGCTATGATTTCTAAACGGATCCTTTCTGCAGCTTACATTCAATAAAGTGTCTTTTTGGAAGTTTTGCGTCGAAAGTTTATTTCAAACCTCTATTTTCTAGGATGCGACCTCGTTAACTCTACAAGGAGAACAACAGTGGGCGTTATGCTAATTGTGGCTAGCATAAATTAGCTTAACAGCATTGGTAAATGCGTGAGAGTTGTTTCTCCGCTCTTGAAGGTCAACAACCTGCTGTTCATCCAGACGGAAAAATGAAGATGGTTAAACAGAGCAGAGATATCTGGAGAGAATCGCTGTGTTTCTGGGGAATTTCTACAAATGGACAAGCACTCTATAAATGCTAAAGTAATTTGATTACCCGTTATTACACATTTGGGTCCATTTTGACCCAGAAAGGATACATAAAACATAAAAAAAAATAGTTTTCAGACAGGAAACCAAAACTTTGTAAATGTTTTGTAAAAGACCCTCAAAATACACTTACTTACTTTTTTTATTTATTTCAGACTTTTTACAATATTGTACTTGGGTATTAACCGGGTGTGTATGGAATACCATAAGTTTCAAAAATACTTTTTGAAAAATTATCTATGGAGTTACATCAATGTCAAAAAACTTTATAAAATATATTTAGCCTGGCTGATTAACATGAATATAAAGGCTTACTGACGAAGTCAAGTGAATTTATTGTGTCTGAAAACTTTTCAGAGTAATATTTATGTGCTTTAAAAATAAATAAATAAATAAATAAATATATAAATAAATATATATATATAAATTTCTTGTATATACATTTTTATTTGTATTTTGTTTTGGAGAACCTGCGGTAACGAACCTAGTTTCAACACCAAATGTATTTTGCATATTTTAATGTTTTTGTGTGTGTGTGTGGTTCTGTGTAGTTAAATAATTTATAATTTTGTATTTAATAAAAAAGGGTAAATGCATAAAGCATGGTAATAACATGTTAATCATGGTAATAAGATGTAACCGTCAAAACTGTTTTTTCACTTTCACTCATTAATTTGAAGTCATTGATCGGATACAATATGTTTTAATTAAAAAAAATATATAATAAAAAAAACAACTGTTTTATAAAATAATGACTCTTCAGATACCAACAGACCCAGAATGTGAAAACTGTATACAGATTTTGAAGGCATTATGAGGGTTAATCATTTCCTTTCAAAGTGCAACATACATAACAAATGGCATGTTAATCCACTGGGACATGTGGAATTTTCATTCTGTCAACATATGAAACAAGTGCAACTGAAGTAACTCACCCATGATGGAGACGTCGTACTCTATCTGGAACAGAGCCTCCTGGCCACACTGAGTCAGTACTGTAAGAGCATCGCTCAGAGTGGCACTGTGTAAAACCACACCATCCACACTTAAGATCCGATCGCCTGCTTTTAGAGTCCCTTCCCTGCACAAGAACACACAATAACAGTCCTATTTTATTATCAATTAAATGTATAACATACACTATCGTTCAATGGTTTGGGGTCAGTAAGATTTATTAAATTAATACTTTTATTCAGTAATGATTCATTAAATTAATCAAAAGTGACAGTAAAGACAGAATTTTATATCCATCAAAGAAACCTGAAAAGTATTTTAGTTTCCACAAAAATATTAAACAGAACAGCTGTTTTCTACTGTGATAATAAGAAATGTTTATTTAATAACAGTTAAATACAGTTAATAACAGTTCCTAAAATTCAGCTTTTCCATCACAGGAATAAATTACATTTTAAAATATTTAAATTTCTTTACATTTAAAAAATGTAAACTTTTTAAAAAAAAAATGTTTTTAAATCTTACCGACCTTTTATTTAAAAAAAAAATCTATATAAATGTGACTTATATAAATCACATCTATAAATCAAGTATGAATTGGTAAAATACATTTTTCATGACAAAATAACATATATATTTTCAATAGAATTTACACTACCATTTCAGCAACATTTTACAATAAAGTCTCGTTTGTTAGCATTAGATAATCCTTTAACAAACATGAACTAACAATGAGCAATACATTTTTACAGTATTTACTATCCTTTGTTAATGTAAGTAAAAATGTAAAGCTAGTTCACATTGCACTAACATGTTAAAAGTACAACTTTTTAACTTAAATGTTTTACAAATGTTGACATCAACATTAATATTAATAAACAGTTTAGAAGTATTTTGATAGTACATTGGTAGTTCATGTTAAAAGTTAACTAATTTCAACAAATTAAACGTTTTTGTAAAGTGTTACTTTTTATAGAGTAAGTTTGTAAGTAATTTTGAATGAATATATTTAAGCTTTCAAAAACGTTTGTGCATTTAGTCCACTACATTAAACAACAATCTCACTTCATCCATCATACTGGATGAATTTTTGGTATTTTTTAAAGCAAAATGGTTGATGCCTTAATATTCTGCCTAGGTAGTCAGCTTCTTTACAATACTCTTGATATTCCACAATAATGATTAATGCTTCTGCTACATGTAAGAGGACCTGTTTGAGAGCATTATAATTTCTTCATGAAATGTCTTAGAGTCTTCAGGAAAGACAATGTATACAATTTCCACCCATCAATCAAGGCAGCCTTTGTTTCTAACATCAAAGGGGTTTTATTGAAGATGTTCTCTCTCCAGACACATATGTTTATTTATTTTCTCTTTTGGCAAGTTGTGTGATGCTGATATAAGTAGGAAAAGTGGTTGGTAAGAGAGGCATGGAGAATCCTAAAACTAAGAATAATAGCTAGCCATCTAAGCTGAGAGGGAAATCTTTGGCCTACTTTATGGATTTGGACAAAATGCAAATAGTGTGTTCTTGATGCTCCAAACATGGAAGATGACTGCAACAAGAACTTTGTTCCTTATACATGTTGTTTGTTAAAATCAGAGTTTACCTAAAAAGTTTAACACCAACAAAATGAAGTTATGTTTTCAGTAAGCATGCTAATCAATTCGCCAGCTAAGCTAACATTATGTCCTCCATTCCCTGCAGTTGGCATGCTAATCATTTAGCCTACTAAGCTAACATATCCAATGCAAGTTATCTGGGAAATAAGTTTTAAAAGCTACTTTATTCTACATTAAGCGGGTAGCCCCTCGTGATTGCAGCCATTTTGAGATCACATGACCTGCCGAATACTACTCAATTTATCGAGTCATTGTATAAAATGGCATCAGTGAAAAAAAGAAGTTTTTGCAGAAACTTAAAAAGTTTCATTTTGAGTTATACATTACCTGTCAGCAGGACCACCTGGTCGGACGTGTGTGACCACCAAATGACGTGATCTGTGCCAGTCCTCATGGGATCCACCTGTATTATAACACATATTTAAAATGCTGTAGTCTGTAGTTAAATCTGCAACCATTTGATTTTAGGAATATTGCAAAAAACGAATAAAATTAATGAATAAAATAAAATGAGTGGCAACAAACACAAACTCACCTCGCATAACAAAGCCGAAACTGTTGCCCTCTTTCTGCAAACAGATCTCGATTGTCTTGGAAATAACACCTGAGGTACTGTCTGGCGCTAAGAGTGACAACAGAGACAGGAGAGAGGCAATAGCATCTCTAAATCAGCACCTTTTACTGGGCGAAAGGCCAGTTCTGGTGGACAATCAGATAAATAAACCCAGATGCAAACTGACGTTCAGCAGAAGGTCAGCCAGAAACACTGAGCTTATAAACCAGACAATTTATCTGCCATGCACAAGATAGACTGGCTAACGATTGCAATATATCACAACACATGCCAAACTGAGCCAATGAGAGACAATCACCTCGATCTATTATAATCATAGAGTGTGGATGTGCAAATTTCAGTCTTGATATATTAACTAGAGGTAAAAAAAAATTTCCTTTTTTTAATTGGTCAATGGCAATGTGATATCTAGAAATGGTTGGAAAATGTTCGACACATTTTGCTAAATTAATTCATAAACAAACAAAAAAATGCTTATTTTTTGTTTACAAGGTTTACAATTTTGGAGGATTTCATACAAGCTTTGAAGATTACCAGCCGGTAAACTGACAACAATCTCTAACTGACCAAAAATCTGTCAATTAATCAGCCTGGGGTGAATTTCCCAAAAGCACTGTTAGCCAACTATGGTCACATGTTTGTTTGTTATCCATATAGTTCATGATTTGCTATTTCCCAAAATCATAGTTCCAACAAACATTCGCAAACAGCATAGCAAAGCCGTGTGGTTGGAACTACTGGTTAGAAGCATATTTTCATGTTAGTATTAGCTAACTATGTTCACAAAATTACTACCATACTAAATTATTCTGTGTTACAAAAACCATAGTTCCAATGAACACTCGCAAACAGCGTCGCAAAGCTGTGTGGTTGGAGCTACAGCTCTGTTTGTATTAGCAAACTACATTCACAAATTCGGTAATTTCCAACATATTTATATGATTTGTTGTTTCAGAAACCATAGTTCCAACGAACATTCGTAAACAGCATCGTAAAATTGTGTGGTTGGAACTACAGCTCTCATCCTGTTATTGGAAGCATAGATTCTTGTTGGTATTGGCTAACAACAATTGCAAATAGGGCTGTCGCGATAACCGCAATATCGCGCTATTGACGAGCATAACCACAGAGGAATGCAACAACCGCAGCAACCGCGATATTTCCTTTTTTTTTTTTTTCGTAAGGTTACGCCCTTCTCGTTTTATACTTAGTGCAAGTACTGTATATTAGTAATGATAACAATGTGTACCATGCTGATTTGTACAGAGGCTCAGTAAATTTGCACTTAACAAGCCTAAACAGACAGCAAATGAGAGAGATCGACTGAGCACGTGCGATTACCTGCGTCTGTCCTTCAGGCTGAGTCATGTATATTTGTGAAAATAGGTTGTCATGTCCAAGGAAAGCGAAATCTGTCTTAGCATCGACGCTCTGCTGGTCAGCTGAGCCTTTAAAAGTGGCACTCAAAGATAAAATGATTTGAACAGCGCGTTTCATTACATATTTCGAATGAATCAGTGTTTTTGAACGTGTAGTTGAATGAACTGTTTAAGACCCACTCAAAGACAGTCCCTTACCGCCACCGTGTGGCGCAACAATGAAACTGCACTGACTGACAGCCCGTCTAGAACACGCAGGTGAAATATCAACAGAAAAAGTATCTTGTCAGTCAGATTTGAGGATCAGAACTAACTGTAATATATATATATATATATAGGCTAACAATAGACTAATGATCTGATTGTCAGGTTTTCAGGTTTTCAGGTTATGTTCAGGTATGTTTTGTTATGTGGACCGTTTACTTCACTTAATGTTTCAACGCGATTTAGTTTCGGTTTCATTGGTTTCTGAATATGACATCGTTACATTATAACACATACACACAGATTATTATATATACAGTATATATATATATATATATATATATGTACTGTATATATATATATATATATATATATATATATATATATATATCATTCAACTACACGTATATATATGCGGTAATACCGCATACCGCGCTATTGAGCCACTCAAAATTACCACAAAGGAAATTCCTTCACCGCGACAGCCCTAACTGCAAATTTGGTCATTACCAACATAGCTCTATGATTTGCTGTTTCCCGAAATCATAGCTTCAAAGAACATTCACAAACAGCATTGCAAAGCTTTGTGGTTGGAACTATGTCTCGACCTGTGGTTAGAAGCAGAGTTTATTGTTAGTATTAGCTAACTATGGTCACAAATTCAGACATTACCAACATAGTTGTACAATTTGCTGTTTCCCGAAATCATAGTTCCAACAAATATTCATAAACAGCATCATAAAGTTGTGTGGTTGGAACTACAGCTATTGACCTGTTATTAGAAGCATGATTTATTGTTTGTATTAGCTAACTACAATTGCAAATTCGGTCATTACCAACATAGTTCTATGATTTGCTGTTTCAGAAACCATAGTTCCAAAGGACATCCGCAAACAGCATCGCAAAGCTTTGTGGTTGGAACTATGTCTCGACCTGTGGTTAAAAGCAGAGTTTCTTGTTAGTATTAGCTAACTATGATCGCAAATTTGGTTGTTACCAACATAGTTCTACGAATTGCTATTTGCTGTCTTTTCGAAATCAAAACTTGTATCGTTAGCTCTTGACCTGTGGTTAGAAGCATAGTTTCTTGTTAGTATTAGCCAACTATGGTTGCAAGTTACATCATTACCAACATAGTATAAAGTTTTGGTGTTCCAAATAACATTTGCAAACGTTTTAAAAGCTGTGTGATTGGAACAACAGCTCTTGACCTGTGAATAGAATCACAGTTTCTAGTTAGTACAACATGTGGACAATAGATGTGCCACAAATATATCATGGTTTTGGAAAACAAATGTGACTAGCTAGGTAATTCCATCATTACCAATAGAGTTCAATTAGAATTGCAACCATAGTTAGCTAACAATACTTTAAGGAAACACACCCCATAGTAGTTAAGCAGCAAATTACTTATGAAAACACGAAACACATCCCTGGGCAAAATATCAGTCCATCGCTAATATCATGGTATTGCATTCATCAAAACTATTGCATGAGGTTTTTAAGGATCACATGTTGGTAAATTGGTAAAGCTAATGTTTTTATGTCCGCCACTCAAACCAAGAGTAATACTTTAACAACTTTGAAAAATAACCGACTGGCTTACTTATAGATGTCTCTGTTGAAATTGGGGAAAGTATTTTAACATCCAAAAATGATACACAGCAGCTTTCAACATGCAGCAATGTATTCTCCATTACTGTGTATAATTATATATACACAAACTGAAGTGGACTTACTGACGCAAAGACATTTTCACGATGATATTCACTCATGAGGTCTGAGATTGGCTCAGACCGGGGTTACATTGACATGCCACAAGACAGGCACAAGTCAGAATACTCAACTTCCTACCAGGTGAAGGCAGTTCATACTCCACTTCCAGCACGACGCGCTCGCCTACGTTTTTTAGCAGACTGATGATCTCGTCGTGACGCAGCTTGGTCAGGTTGATGCCATTGACTGACTTGATGTAGTCGCCAACATTGAGCTGATCGCTCCTGAGACACATTGAAATGTAACTCAATAATGTAATTACTGAAAGAGTAATTAAACCGTTTAGCTAATATCTGGCACACTATTTTTTGTTAAACAATGTTTCCAATTAACAAGAGAAATTAACAAGATAACATATGAAGGTCCAGAAAAGATTTCCGTCAATGGTCAAAAACATAGAAAACATAATTATATTTTGAATGGAAAGTAAATGCAAAGTGAGAAAACTCCTTATCTGTTGTTGAACACTCCACAGGGAGTATAAATATGCTCATTTATATGCTAATTAGACAAATTAATGCTATTCATTCCCTTTTGTCCTCTGGGCGTACACGAGCTAGCACAATGATGCCTGACAAAAATATGTCATCAGCCCAGATGCGCTCCATAACATCCTCATACCAGCCACAAGGAAAGAAGAAACAACTGAAGATGGGAAAACTTTCACATAACAGAAATTAGTTTATTCAAAAGTAAGTACGAGGAAAAATAAATGTAACGACAATTTATCAGATTCCCTTCTTTATTTCTAAGGCTCATAACTTACTGTACCTGTGAATGTTTTACACACTGTTGCATTCCAAAATGTGTCATAATGCAACAGAAGTATGTTTTGCATAAATTAGCTGCTTCTACGGTGAATTGTCTTTTTCTGGTCAACTACTGTAAAGGCAGTACAGCAAACTCTTGCTGAATCTTTCCTGTTGATCTGTTTAATAGCACAGTTTAATAGATAATCCTGTTTAATAACACAAATATTTAAGGTAATTCTATTGACCACTTGAGCATTGATGCTTTGTTACTACCACAGTAACACAAAAACAGTAATGCTAATGCTAAGTAACGAAATGCAACATATACGTGTTACTACATTCGCAGGCATTATGGTGTGTGCACACCAAAAGCAAATTTAATTATTTGAGTGAGTAGATTACATAAAAATTCAATGCAAAGATGCAGATAGGTCCATATTTGCACCGAGTGACACGAATGACATGAATTGTGTGACATGTTCACCGCAAATGCATGATATTTGCCTCAACTGCGTCTTCCACGCGAACTGAAAATTTTAAACTTGAGCGGAAAATTTGCATGATGTGTTGTCGCGCAAGCCAATCAGCAAATAGCTTATTGACACGTCCGGTTGTATAAGAAAATGGATTTTATTGTTTTTATATATTTATTTGCGAAAAGAAAAACATCCCGAAAGTAATCTAGAGGGAGTAGCGTGAAGCAAATATTAATTTTGCTTTTGGTGTGCACACACCGTTAGCATAAATTAAGTGTTTCTATGATCAGCTTTCTCTTTCAGGTCAGCAACTGTAATAGCAGAAGAACAGTTTGAATCTTGCTAAGCACGTTAGCTAAAGCAAGTTAAATTATTGCAATGTTTAACTTAAAGCTAACTAATAGCATAAATATTTGAAGGTATATAAATAAATGAATTCTATCGACCACTTGAACGTTAAGGTTTGTTACCACCACAGTAACACAAAATTTGTAATTTTACAAAACATTAAGTATGTAACATAACTTAACAAGTACGCGATGCTACATAAGTAAGCATTAGCAAAGATTAGTTGCCTCTATGGTCAGTTTTCTCTAGGTCAGCGATTGTAATGGCAGAACAACTGTTTAAATCTTGCTGAATAAGTATATTAGTTAAATTGTTGAAGGGTTATGGCTAGAAGGGATACAGCTACAGCCAAAATAAACTCAAGTCTTGCAAAATCTAGTTCACTAGTTGTCTTCTTCACTCTCTGTTTCATTTTCTGTTCTATCCATCCGGCGAGATTTTAAGAGATTTTAGTTCAAAGGACTTTGCCACAATGTAGGCTGATTAGTTCGCTAGCTGTCTGTTTATTTAATTCATTTTTATTTATTTTTTCTTTATTTAATTCATTTTTGCTTTGTTCCCATCCATCTGCCTGAGATTTTGCCTCACTTCCAGCCATAGCTATATCCCTTCTAGCCACAACCATATTTTATCTTTAGCTAGCTACCTGCAGGTACCGTTAAATGCAAGCCCACGGAAATTAACCATTACAAACAAAAAAAAATAACAGCTAATATAGTAAACATGCCACTTAACATGGTTTTGCTAACTAACCAAACCTGTTAACTACCATAAATGGTTTAAAAAAAAATTACTACACTTTTACTATATTAAAACCATGGTTCATTTTCAAAAGGGAGATATTTGAAAAATTCTAGACAACAAGGAGGCTTGTTTTTGAGTATAATTGAAAAACTAGTTATATTACCCTGAAAATCTGTCACATTTAACCCTCAGTAGTTACCTGTTGAAGTCTTTGCTGCTGAATATATTCTTGAGGGAAACAGAGCATCTGCACCATTGACATAGTATTTTTTCCCCTACTATGGAACAATGGTGCCCCAAAACACTGGACTTTCTTTATATCAGCAGCAAAGACAAACTACTTAGGGTGAGTGATACAGCAATTTTTGGGTGAACTATCCCTAAAATAATTTAACTACGTTACTGCATTAGACAGCGTTGGCATAAATTAGCTGCTTCTAAGGTCAGTTTAATCTTTCAGGTAAGCTAATGTAACAGTCTGAATAACTTGTTGGCCAAGTTAGCAGACCAAATTTACAATTCTGTCGACCACTTAAGTATTTAGGCTTGTCACTGCCACAGTAACTAAAAAATGCTAATGCTAAACACTAATGTTTAAGTTCGCAACAAAACTCAATAAGTACACATTGCCAACATCAGCGAGCATTAACATAAACTGGCTGCTAAGGTCAGTTTTTTCTTTCAGGTCAAGTACATCTGTCAGTTTTCTTCCACCTGCATTTTAGCTAATGCAAACAATGCTCAAAAACATAAGTTTGTAACAATAATTTAAGTTAATATAAACTATTTTAAGTTGTACTTCACGCTTAAAATGCAACACAAGTACATGTTGCCACATTAGCAAGGATTAGCACTCTTAAATTGTAGGTACAAATTGCAACCTAACCTATTTTGTTTGGCATGGTGTTTTTCTGAGATGTCACGTGACCACTTTGTCATTCTCTGATTGGCTGATACAGTTAATGAGTTATGAATTTGTGAGGCTGCATTGATGACTTCAGCTCCAGTCCTCACCTAGCCGCCAGTCCACCCGGCCGCAGGTTGGAAGACGCGTGGTTTGCCGTCCTTGTCTGTTCCGCCCGAGATGGTGAGACCTAAAGTGCTTCCTTCCTCTCTTAATCAGCTCAACCAGTGTAACCCCCACGCAGTTCTTCAGGCACAGAACACACATCACAGACAAACACACACACACACACACACACACACACAAGAGACAGAAGTCGGCAACATGTTATTATGGCACTAATCCTCATCACTCAGATGGTCTCAGATATTATATTGGATATGCAAATGAGCTGCATTTACTCCCATCTAACTAAAGAATAGAAATTGTATGAATTCTCAATATTACGAAAGCTGAAGATTGGTTTAAAATGTTACACCTCATCTAATCTTCAATTCAAGCAGTGATCATATGAATTCTTAAACAGAAAATCCAAACCAAAAGCACATGAAAGAAAACATCTATCACACACCAGTAGTGCAGCAGAAATTGCGATGCTACACTTTCTTCTGGAATCCAGCTGTGTCACAAAATCTCTCACAGAGTCTAATACAATCATGCCAATGTCTGTGGGGTTTAAATGTGAACAGCTTGGAACTGAAATGTTTTCCACAAGTAAAAATGCAATGGACCGAATGCACACAATCAGCTCTGTCTTTTCAAACTATTATAATTATTCCCATAAAATCAGTTCTGAAAATGCCTAATAATCTGCCAATAAATTTTAGTAACATTTTCTATGAAATATATTATATTATATTAATATATTATATTATGGTATTATATTGTATTATATTATATTATATTAAACAGCAACTCTTGTTTGTTTATATAAATGCTCTGGCTAATTTCATTTAAAAATGGCTATACAGGTGCATCTCAATGAATTAGAATGTCATGAAAAGTTCATTTTTTCTTGTAAGTTATTTCAAAAAGTGAAACTTTCATATATTTTAGATTCATTGCATGCAAAGTAAAACATTTCAAAAGTTTTTTTGTTTTAATTTTGATGATTAGAGCTTACAGCTCATGAAAGTCAAAAATCAGTATCTCAAAATATTAGAATATTAACATTTGAGTTTCAATTAATGACCATCCCTACAGTATAAATTCCGGGTATCTCTTGTTCTTTGAAACCACAATAATGGAGAAGACTGCTGACTTGGCAATGATCCAGAAGACGAACATCGATGCCCTCCACAAAGAGGGTAAGTCACAGAAGGTCGTTACTGAAAGGTGTGGCTGTTTACAGAGTGCTGTATCAAAGCATATTAAATGCAAAGTTGACTGGAAGGAAGAATTTGGGTAGCAAAAGGTGCACAAGCAACAGGGATGACTGCAAGCTTGAGAATACTGTCAAGCAAAGCTAATTCAAACACTTGTGAGAGCTTCACAAGGAGTGAACTGAAGCTGGAGTCAGTGCATCAAGAGTCACCACGCTCAGACATCTTCAGGAAAAGGGCTACCAAGCCACTTCTGAAACTAGAGACAACGTCAGAAGCATCTTACCTGGGCTGTGGAGAAAAAGAACTGGACTGTTGCTCAGTGGTCCAAAGTCCTCTTTTCAGATGAAAGTAAATTTTCATTCCAAGGTCCCAGAGTCTGGAGGAAGAGTGGAGAGGCACAGAATCCATGTTGCTTGAAGTCCAGTGTGAAGTTTCCACAGTCAGTGATGATTTGGGCTGCCATGTCATCTGCTGGTGTTGGTCCACTGTGTTTTCTGAAGTCCACAGTCAACACAGCCATCTACCAGGAAATTTTTAGAGCACTTCATGCTTCTTTCTGCTGACAAGCTTCATGGAGATGCTGATTTCATTTTCCAGCAGGACTTGGCACCTGCCCACACTGCCAAAGGTACCAAAAGCTGATTCAATGACCATGGTGTTACTGCGCTTGATTGGCCAGCAAACTCGCCTGACCTGAACCCCATAGAGAATCTATCGGGTATTGTCAAGAGGAAGATGAGAGACACCAGACCCAACAATGCAGATGAGCTGAAGGCCACTGTTAAAGAAACCTGGGCTTCCATACCACCTCAGCAGTGCCACAAACTGATCACCTCCATGCCACGCCGAATTGAGGCAGTAATCAAAGCAAAAGGAGCCCCTACCAATGTATTGAGTACATATACAGTACATTAACATACTTTCCAGAAGTCCAACATTTCACTAAAATTTTTTTTTTTTTTATTGGTCTTATGAAGTATTCTAATTTGTTGAGATAGTGAATTGGTGGGTTTTTGTTAAATGTGAGCCTAAATCATCACAATTAAAAGAACCAAAGACTTAAACTACTTCAGTCTGTGTGCATTGAATGTATTTAATACATGAGTTTCACAATTTGATTTGAATTACTGAAATAAATGAACTTTTCCACAACATTCTAATTTATTGAGATGCACCTGTATATGCAGATAACATCTTCAATATTTTTTTATTTTTTTTAAAGAAATTAAATATTTTACTCAGCAAGGATACATTAAAATGATCAAAAAGTGAATGTAAAGACATTAATAATGTTTCAAAAGATTTATATTTCAAATAAATGCTGTTATTTTTAACTTTTTATTCATTTTATTTTAATATTTCACAATATTATATGCTTTTTTTTACTGTATTTTTGAGGAAATGAATGCAGCTTTGGTGAGCATAAGATATTACTTTCTCCAAACTTTTGAATAAGTATAAATTATACTCATTTAGTATATAAATGAAATGTATTACATATACATATATACAGTACATACACATATCAAAACACACATATAAAGTTAAAAATATACACATAGCATTAGTTTTGTATGAAGAAGATGCATGTATCAAATAAGCTGCAGTAGGCTTCATAAAACAACAACAACAACAAAAATGTTAAATGAAATTAAAACACAAGTGATATGTAAAATAACCTTTGAAAATGTCTGTTCTGCTTTAAGACATCATTTTGAAACTTTTCCAAAGTCACACTTTGAGTTGACTCAGCTAATCCAATTATTTTTAAAGAAGAAAGAGGTCTTGGATCAGCAAGCGCTTCCAGCTAGCAGAATGACTCAGACAGACACTTCTCGAGAACCGCAGGAAACATCTGGATAAAGCTGTAACAACACCCTCAAACCCCCAGCGTTCTCCATCTCAAACAGCCATCCAAACCAATGTGGCAAGATGAGCTCAAACATCCCCAATGGGCAAAGACAGACACGATCCCCAAGATCAAAAGACGCTGAAGGAGCAGAGCTGGGAGGATTTGTGTGGGCACAAACAGACGGCATAGAAAGAGTGTCAGCGTACCTGGGATGCTTTGTCTTCTGGATGTGAGCGAGTTCTCTGGCCCTGTTGAGTCCTTGTTCCCCTTAGAGTACGGCCCATCATCTGCAGGACAAGAGAAACAATAAAAAGACCTTAGAGAGGGCAGTCCACCCTAAACATGATTGTGAAAAATGATGTCAGCTGTAGTCAAATTATGCACTTTCATAAAACACTACTGATGACTGAATCCCACAAAACCTGTCAAGAGTGTGCCTGGGTTATATTTCACACACACACACACACACACACACACACACACACACACACACACACACACACACACACACACACACACACACACACACACACACACACACACACACACACACACACACACACACACACACACAGAGAAAGAGAAAAATAACAATAATAAACAAACAAACAAAAAAATTCTTGAAGGATGCTTATTTTTGGAACCATTGTTTTTACAATTGTGAAAATTAATATTATACACATGCACGCCCTAATTTTTACTACATTAATAGAAAAACACACCAATAAAAATGTTAATAAACAAATACATAATTGCATTGTCATTGTAAAATATTGTTAAAAAATGTAAAGTGTGTATATATCACGTTAGTATTTTTAACTGCCTTTAATATTTGCGAATTTAAATAAAAATTGTACCATAATACAAAAATTAAACTTAACTAAACTAAACTAAACTAAAATAAAATAAAATAGACTATTACTGTGAAATACTAATATCATACAATATAAATGAATAAGGAGAATGCACTGATATATTTCATTCTTCTTCTTCTTATTGTTGTTGTTGTTATTATTAAACTGCCATAAAATAACATCTAAACTATAAATAAACTATTAAACTTTCATACAATTTAATAATACAAATATAGAATATATTGTATTACAGGGCAATACATTGTATCAGACAGACAGATAGATAGATTATTATATGTTAATCATAATAATAAAACATATTAGCATATTCTCCTTATTTATATTGTATTATTTTAGATCTTTCTTTCTTTCTCTTTCTTTCTTTCTTTCTTTCTTTCTTTCTTTCTTTCTTTCTCTATATATCATTAAATAACAAAAATATAGCAAAAACACATTTATTCATATTAAATACATTGTAGGCCTATCACCTCTGTATTCATAGACAGATGAACTGTGTCTCTTCGAGTGCAGCGAGTATTAGCATCCAGATACATGCTAATGAGGATTTGCAATCTATTGACAGTAATAATCACAAAAACACAATCATTCTTCATAGAGAACATTTGTGTGACAAACTTCTTTCGGATTGTTTTCTGTCAAGCCGGATGCACTTGCTTCATTTGGAGCGGATAAAATATTCATGAGCAGCATAGTTTTAATTTCCTCAAAGTTTCTACATAAATTAGGATTTTGCCCTTGTGCACTGGGCTCATCAGCACTAAGCGTCTCTGGAGCTTCCTTACGCATGGCACAATTCACTTCATCTTTTCACGCCAGCAGGACAAACACTATTAATGTATTCAGCCAAAAGAAGGTAACACCTGTTGCTGCCATTGTTATGATACTAATAAGCTCATCAAAGAAAAATCTTAAAGGAATACTTCATCTAAAAATAAAACATCTGTTGTTACTTTCCCTCAAATGTCAATCCAAACCTGTAAAACTTTCCTTTTCTGTTTTATTTATAAGTGGGAGACATAATAGTTTAGTAATATAGAGTTCTTTAAAGTGTGCAGGGAACAAAACAAAACAAAAACACACACAAAACAACAAAAAAACAAAACAGAAACGAAACAAACAGACAAAAATCACACAAAACGGAACAAAACCACAACGGGAAAAAAAATGAAATAAATAAATAAAATAAATAAAAAATAAATAAAAGTGAAATTAAACAGAAAACAAAACAAAGAAACACAACAAAACACACAAAAAACAACAACAACACAAAATGAAAAAAAGCAATACTGTAAAATGTAGTATTATACATAAATGTAGAGTTAAGAAGACTTAAAATATAGCACAATTCACTAGATTTAGAACTTGAAACATATTTTTATTATATGGAGAAGAGCATCTCCTTTTGTGTTCCACTGTAGTAAGTAAGAAAGTAAGACTTGGAAAGGTTTGGAATGACAAGAGGATGAGCCAATGATGATAAAACTTCAATTTTGAAATATTTAATATTGTCCAAACAGAAACACTCACAAGCGCATTACGATGAAGGGAACCTGCAGTGAATGAAGGATCTGGCAGCAGGTAGGAGTGATGGCTCTAAGATACCATCACCTGACTGAGGTTATGCTGCGTGAGGCGGTAAGGAGATAAGGAGTCTTCCAGCAGCAGTTACAAGGATATTTTCTTATTACTTGATAGCAGATATGTGACCCTGGACCACAAAACCAGTCTTAAGTCGCTGGGATATATTTGTAGCAATAGCCAAAAATACATTGTATGTGTCAAAATTATTGATTTTTCTTTTATGCCAAAAATCATTAGGACATTAAGTAAAGATCATGTTCCATGAAGATATTTTGTAAATGTCCTATTGCAAATATATCAAAACGTAATTTTTGATTAGTAATATGCATTGCTAAGAACTTTATTTGGACAACTTTAAAGTCGATTTTCTCAATATTTAGATTTTTTTTGCACCCTCAGATTCCAGATTTTTAAATAGTTGTATCTTGGCCAAATATTGTCCTATACTAACAAACCATACATCAATGGAAAGCTTATTTATTCAGCTTTAAGATGACATATACAATCTCAATAATAAAAAAAAATGACCATTATGACTGGTTTTGTGGTCCAGGGTCACATATGATCTTGTCCATAATACTGTACAAAGTGCAAGCTGATACGAAGGCCAGAAACTTCCTGTCTACTTTCCAACTGAACATGATACTGATTTAACTACAACCTTACCTGTAACATATTTTCTTCAAAATGAAAATATTATTAAAAAGAAAAGCAACCTATTTAGTAAACCCTTTACGATATCAGCTTGTTAACATGTTAAAATATAGATCTTTACTTTTTCTGAAGTTTATGAATGTGTGTAGAGCAACATGTCTCCGTCACAAGCTAAAGTGTGGTTTTACATACATTCTAAATCATAAATCTGAAAGACATTTTCTAAACATCTATTTAATGTCTGACAGGAAACCTTCTACAGACGTATTGCAGATGAGAAAACGCTTTAAAAAACATGTCTTCCAGATGTAAACATGCACATTAAATAGACGTCTCTGAGATGTATGTGTGCTGTCAGGGTTGGGTGCTCTGTAGCATGATGATTAGCACATTGCTATATGGTTTCTGCGTGTTCTGATAGGTTTCAACATGCTGTTGTGCTTTTGTTAAGGCTTTCTTTAGCATGTTTAGCATATTTACATGTAGTTGTTATTTTCTGAGGGTTTTTGGCATGATTAGCTAATTGCTATACAGTTGTTTGGGTATTCTAATGGGTTTTATCACGTTATTGTTCTCTAAGGGTGTTCTAGGGGCTTTAGCATGTTTAGCTCATTTCTATGCAGTTGTTTAATATTGTACAAACAGAAACACTCACAAGTGCATTACGATGAAGGGAACCTGCAGTGAATGAAGGATCTGGCAGCAGGTAGGAGTGATGGCTCTAAGATACCATCACCTGACTGAGGTTATGCTGCGTGAGGCGGTAAGGAGATAAGAGTCTTCCAGCAGCAGTTACAAGGATATTTTCTTATTACTTGATAGCAGATATGTGACCCTGGACCACAAAACCAGTCTTAAGTCGCTGGGATATATTTGTAGCAATAGCCAAAAATACATTGTATGGGTCAAAATTATTGATTTTTCTTCTATGCCAAAAATCATTAGGACATTAAGTAAAGATCATGTTCCATGAAGATATTTTGTAAATGTCCTATTGTAAATATATCAAAACGTAATTTTTGATTAGTAATATGCATTGCTAAGAACTTTATTTGGACAACTTTAAAGTCGATTTTCTCAATATTTAGATTTTTTTTGCACCCTCAGATTCCAGATTTTTAAATAGTTGTATCTTGGCCAAATATTGTCCTATACTAACAAACCATACATCAATGGAAAGCTTATTTATTCAGCTTTAAGATGACATATACAATCTCAATTTAAAAAAATTGACCATTATGACTGGTTTTGTGGTCCAGGGTCACATATGATCTTGTCCATAATACTGTACAAAGTGCAAGCTGATACGAAGGCCAGAAACTTCCTGTCTACTTTCCAACTGAACACAATACTGATTTAACTACAACCTTACCTGTAACATATTTTCTTCAAAATGAAAATATTATTAAAAAGAAAAGCAACCTATTTAATAAACCCTTCACGATATCAGCTTGTTAACATGTTAAAATATAGATCTTTACTTTTTCTGAAGTTTATGAATGTGTGTAGAGCAACATGTCTCCGTCACAAGCTAAAGTGTGGTTTTACATACATTCTAAATCATAAATCTGAAAGACATTTTCTAAACATCTATTTAATGTCTGACAGGAAACCTTCTACAGACGTATTGCAGATGAGAAAACGCTTTAAAAAACATGTCTTCCAGATGTAAACATGCACATTAAATAGACGTATCTGAGATGTATGTGTGCTGTCAGGGTTGGGTGCTCTGTAGCATGATGATTAGCACATTGCTATATGGTTGTCTGCGTGTTCTGATAGGTTTCAACATGCTGTTGTGCTTTTGTTAAGGCTTTCTTTAGCATGTTTAGCATATTTACATGTAGTTGTTATTTTCTGAGGGTTTTTGGCATGATTAGCTAATTGCTATACAGTTGTTTGGGTATTCTAATGGGTTTTATCGCGTTATTGTTCTCTAAGGGTGTTCTAGGGGCTTTAGCATGTTTAGCTCATTTCTATGCAGTTGTTATGGTTTTCTGATGGACATCTAGCATGATTAGCATTAACATATATTTTGGTACACCATGTCCTAACCAGATGCGACGCCACCAGCCTAGCCACGGAGGGAGACCAGCTAAAACCAGCTACTTCCAGCTTAAACCAGCTAAGACCAGCACACCAGCTTAGGCTGGTTTTAGCTATTTTAATTTTTTTTTCAGCAGGGTAACTAGCCGCAATGAAAATATGTGATGAGCGACAGGTGACTCCATTTAAGAAACTGTTTATATTTCTGCAACACTACAGCTGGAACAACGGTATATTATGACAATAATGTTCTCAGGTACTGATTGATTTGTTTAACGTGATGTTATATTGTTAGGGTGTTCTGATGTTTTTTTTTTTAGCATGATTAGCACAATACTATACTGTTTTTATGGGTTTCTGAGGAGATTTTAGCATGATTAGTACATTACTATACTGTTTTTATGGGTTTCTGAGGAGTTTTTAGCAGAATTTGCACATTATGGGTTTCTGAGACATTGATAATCATGTTTTTTAGCATAGGCCTTAATTACTGATTTCATGGTTCTCTGAGGCGTTTTATGATTAGCACATTACTAAAATGCTTTTATGGGTTTCTGAGTTGTTTTTAGCATGATTAGCACTTTACTATAATGCTTTTATGGGTTTCTGAGGAGATTTTAGCATGATTAGCACAATACTATACTGTTTTTATGGGTTTCTGGGGACATTTTAGCATGATTAGCACATTACTATACTGTTTTTATGGGTTTCTGAGGAGTTTTTAGCAGAATTTGCACATTATGGGTTTCTGAGACATTGATAATCCTGATTTTTAGCATAGGCCTTAATTACTGTTCCTCTTCAGGAACTCGAGCTGCGTCCTAAAGACGCTAAGGGAACGCCTTCAGCGTGACCGGCTCTGAATCCAAATGCAATCTGTCCTACAGGTGGGCGGAATGTCACGGGCGAGGTGACATAATGACCAGCTGGTATAAAAGCACGTGCGGTGAAACCGGCGTCAGCTTTCTGTCATTCAGCTAGCGCTCTGTGTATCTGTGAGTACTATTTACTGTTGTCTGTCTGTTACGTTTAGATCATGTTTAAGACTAAACACGAGAGCGAAGCACAGTATAAGCAGTGTGTTCCTCCCTGCAAGCGTTTTTTGTGTGCAGGTGATACACACAGCTTGTGTGTGCTTTGCTTGGGAGCAAGGCATGCGGAGGCGGCTCTCGATGGGGCTGATTGCCCGCTCTGCGAGAGCCTCCCTCTGCGTGTGCTTCGCTCCAGAAAGGCCCTCTTCTCCGGGGAGGGTTCTTTCATTGGCGTTCCTCGCGGCGCTGGCCCCGCTTCCGCTGAGGCGGCGCTCGTGGAGTTCGCAGCGGGATCTGGTGGAGGGATCGGAGACGAGCGAGTCTCTATCTCCATCCTCACCTGTCAGATCTCATGACCGCTCTCCGAGATCGGAAGCCCGCCTCTGCGGTTACTTCCCCTCGGGCAGCGGCCTCGGCGCTTCTCGTGTCTTCCTCTGAGGAGGTTGACACGGGAAACGCTGAGCACTTTGCACCCCCTCTTTCACCCCAATATGAGGAGCTGGTGGAGGTGATCACTCGTGCCGCGGCTAAGTTGAGCCTTGACTGGTCGGCCGAGCGTCCTGTCGAACCGCAGAGAGGCAAGTTAGACGAGCGTTTTCTGCGGTTTCAGACAGCACCTCCACATCGGAGCCTGCCTTTTTTCCCCGACCTCCACACTGAGGTGTCGAGGTCGTGGGGAAAACCTTTCTCGGCCCGCCTCTTCGTCCCTCTGTCGGATTACTACGGTAATGTGGCAGGGACGAGTGAGCGCGGTTACAGAGCGATGCCGCGTGTGGAACAGACGCTTGCGAGCTATCTGTCTCCTGACGCAGCGTCATCTCTGAAGGCTCCGACCCTGCCCACCAAGCCGCTGCGCACATCGTCAGCGCTGGTGGGCAAGGGGTACGCGGCAGCAGGTCAGGCTGGTTCATGCCTGCAGACTATGGCGGTGTTGCAGGCGTACCAGGCTGATCTGCTTAAGGAGTTAGATGAGGGCGAGTGATTTAGTGCGGACGACATTTGTGAGCTCTGCAGAACCGCTGATTTGTCTCTCCGCGCTACCAAGGAGACCGCCCGTGCCATTGGGCGGTCTATGGCAGCCCTGGTAGCAGCGGAGAGGCATCTCTGGTTGACCCTGTCAGATATCAAAGACCGTGACAGGGTCTTCCTTTTGGAAGCCCCGCTGTCGCCTTCTGGCCTCTTTGGTGATGCTGTTGACACCGTTGTCGACAGGCACCAGGAGGCGGCTGCGTTCCGGCGGTTTCTCCCTCGACGCTCTCTAACTCAAGGAGCTGCTGGGCGAGAGCAGCCCCTGCCGCGTGCTGGTTCCTCATATAGGGAAGCTCAGAAAGAGAGCGTTGCCGCCCGTGCGCCTCCGCGTAGGCGGAGTCGGGGTGGTAAGAAGGGTGCACGGTCGAAGACCTCCCAGCCTAAGCCGGATCTGCGGACCGTTCTTCAGGCGAAGAGGTCTTCGGCCAAGAAGCCCTGATGTTGTGGACCAGGGCTTATGAGGGTAGCCCCCGCTGGGGTGGAGCAGCTGTCACCGTAGCGTACGGTGCCTGTTTCGCCCCAGTGCCCTCAGGAGATCGATCTGCCAACCCTGCCACTTTTGTGTTCCAGGGCGCAGTGGTCTCCAGCGAGCACACATCTCAGTCTCTTCCGCCCGGAAACGTAGCGGAGCTGAGATGCTCGCCACCCCTTCGGGGGTCTCTGCAGCAGCTAGTTTGGCTTTCTCCTGCCGGTGTGCCGTTCCAGGATACCAAACTAGCCGCTCTAATTACACCAGAGGCCAGTCTCGAGAGACTGGTTCCCTTAGTAGACTATCTGGCAGCGTGGAAACTACTGCCAAATGTGTCTCGATAGGTCCTGCGTACTGTAGAGGGAGGCTACAGAATCCAGTTCGGTTCTCGTCCGCCTCAATTCAACGGGGTGAATTCCACTTTGGTGGGCCCCGATCAGGCTCTGGTAATGGAACAGGAGGTAAATACTCTCTTAAGTGGTAAAGAATCTCTTCACGAAAGAGAGTCCGTGTTCTACAGCCGGTACTTCATAGTTCCAAAGAAGGATGGAGGGTTGCGTCCCATTTTAGATCTGCGGCAGTTGAACCGCTCAGTCAGCAGACTGAAGTTCAAGTGCTTACTCTCAAGCAGGTCGCGTCTCAAATCAGGTCCGAGGACTGGTTTGTTGCGATCGATCTAAAAGACACATACTTCCATGTCTCCATCCTTCCCACTCACAGGAAGTTCCTGAGGTTTGCTTTCAGGGGGAAAAGCTTACCAATATCGGGTACTTCCCTTCGGCCTAGCACTCTCACCTCGCACTTTTACGAAGTGTGTGGATGCCGTGTTAGCTCCGCTGCGGCTACAGGGCGTCCGCATACTCAATTATATCGACGATTGGTTGATTCTCGCTCAATCAGAGCGAAGAACGGCTCAACATCGAGATGTTGTTCTCACTCATATGAAAGTGTTGGGGTTAAGACTGAACCCCAAGAAAAGTGTGCTTTCTCCATTACAGAGAACCACTTATCTGGGGGTGGTGTGGGATTCGACCACGATGCAGGCACGTATGTCCCCTGCTCGGATCGAGTCGATCCTCACGACAGTCAGGAGGGTGAAAGAAGGCCAGTCACTCACTGTCAAGCAGTTTCAGAGGCTGCTGGGTCTGATGGCAGCTGCGTCCAACGTGGTACCTATTGGCCTGCTGTACATGAGACCCCTACAGTGGTGGCTGAAGACCAAGGGGTTCTCCCCTAGGGGAAACCCGCTTCGCATGATCAAGGTCATGCGGCGTGCCTACGTGCCTTAGACATGTGGAGACAACCTTGGTTCTTGTCTCAGGGCCCGGTCCTGGGAGCTCCGTGTCGCCGCGTAACGCTAGCGACGGACGCATCCCTCACCGGTTGGGGAGCGGTCATGAGTGGCCACCCTGCCCACGGTCTGTGGAGAGGTCATCATCTCGCTTGGCACATCAACAGGCTCGAGATGCTGGCCGTGTTTCAGGCTCTGAAATACTTTCTCCCAGACCTAAGAGGTCACCATGTGTTAGTTCTCACCGACAACACGGCGATGGTCTCTTATGTCAACCACCAAGGAGGTCTGAGGTCGCACCACCTGTACAGGTTGGCGCACCAGATCCTTGTGTGGGCGCAGGGCAAACTCCTCTCACTCAGAGCAGTTTACATACCTGGGCATCTCAATGTGGGGGCAGACACCCTGTCGAGACAGGGGCCTTTGCCCGGGGAATGGATGCTTCACACCGAGGTGGTGGAGCAGATATGGAGAGTGTTTGGCCAGGCTCAGGTGGACCTCTTCGCTACTCAGGAGACAGTGCAATGTCCCCTCTGGTACTCTCTACCATGGTACAGACGTGGCCGAGGCTTCGTCTGTACGCCTTTCCCCCGGTTGCTCTGCTCCCTGGAGTTCTGGAGAGAGTGCGCCGGGACGGAGTTCGGCTGCTATTAGTAGCCCCGTTCTGGCCGGGCCGAGTATTGTTCTCGGATCTGATTTCCCTCTTCGACGGCTCTCCTTTGGAGATTCCAGTCAGGAGGGATCTCCTCTCACAGGCAGGATGCACACTGGTGCATCCCCACTCGGAGTGATGGAGGCTGTGGGTGTGGCCCCTGATGGGGCACGGCTCATAGCGTCCGGTCTCTCAACCGAGGTTGTTGAGACCATCCTCCAGTCCAGAGCTCCCTCAACGAGAAAACTGTACGCCCTGAAGTGGAAACTTTTCACTTCATGGTGCAGAGATCGCCAGCTCGACCCAGTTAACTGCCCGGTTGGTACAGTGCTGGAGTTCCTGCAGGTTTGACTCTCCGCAGGGTTAACCCATTCCAACTTGAAGGTTTATGTGGCGGCAATTTCGGCCTACCACGCCTCTCTTTGTGGACAGTCAGTGGGCAGACACCCCTTAGTGACACGTTTCCTCCGTGGTGCACTGAGGCTAAGGCCTTCAGTACTGCAGGCCTTTAGTCCTCCTCCCTTTCGGGAGCTTGACCAGCAAAAGCTTAATTGTATGTGTCCAGTGCGAGCACTGGACGCATACGTCCACAGAGCTGCCTTGTGGAGAAAGGCGGACCAACTGCTAGTTTGCTTTGGTCCCCCTAAAAGAGGTCGTCCTGCTTCTAAGCAGACCCTCAGTCGGTGGATTGTTGATGCCATTCATATTGTGTATGAGTCCTCTGAACTCCCCTCGCTGATGGGAGTCAAGGTTCATTCCACTGGGAGTGTGGTGGCCTCCAAGGCCTTTCTCGCAGGTGTCCCAATTCAGGACATCTGCAATGCTGCGGGATGGTCTACGCCCCTGACTTTTGAGACAGCGTCTCGTTCCTTCGAGGAACTGGGGTTACATACGTAACCTAAGACGATTTCATGGTTCTCTGAGGCGTTTTATGATTAGCACATTACTATACTGCTTTCATGGGTGTCTGAGGATATTTTTGCATGATTAACAAATATACTGCTTTTATGGGTTTCTGATGAGTTTTTAGCATGATTGGCACATTACTGATTTTATGGTTTTCTGAGGCATTTTAGCATGATTAGCACATTACTATACTGTTTTCTGAGTTTTTTTAGCATAATTAGCACATAACTGCTTTTATGTGTTTCTGAGGAGTTTTAGCATGATTAACACATTATTATATTGCGTTAACAGGTTTCTGCGGAGTTTCTAACATGATAAGCATATAACTATACTGCTTTTATGTGTTTCTGAGGAGTTTTAGCATGATTAACACATTATTATATTGTGTTAACAGGTTTCTGAGGAGTTTCTAACATGATTAGCATATTACTATACTGCTTTTGTGTGTTTCTGAGGTGTTAGCATGATTAGCAAATTACTGTTTTCATGGGCTTCTGAGACATTTTTACCATGATTAGCACATTACTATAATGCTTTTCTGGGGTTCTGATGAGTTTTTTACATGATTTGTACATTATTATACTGGTTTTCTGAGGGTTTTTAGCATGATTTGCACATTACTATACTACTTTTATGTGTCTCTGAGGAGTTCTAGCATGATTAACACATATTGCTTTTATGGGTTTCTGGTGAGTTTTTAGCACGATTAGCACAATACTACACTGTTTTTATGCTTAATTAATGCATTTCAAAGAAGCCAAAACTCAAATCTCAATTAGGTCTCTAGATTGTTGTATTCCCTCCTTTAATGTCAGTCTATACAGTATTTTTCACAAATAGGTTCTGTGCCAAAGTTTAATACTTGAGACGCTTGTTTGAATCCATAAGCCTTAGCAAAAACCACTAAATACCATAAATCAAACTAAAGTCTGCTCTGTTTTGACTTTGTTTGTTCGTTGAATTGCACACCTCAAAACACAACACCATTAGGACAATGCAGAAACCAAATAAAAACGGAATAAAATACCTTTTGCCCCTCGCCAAAGGAGGACAGAATGAGACCAGACAAGTGCTAAAAAATGAACATGCCTTCATGAGAATGCGAGGACAGTCTGTGGGGAGCAATCTAAAGTGTTTATTGTTGTATTTTTGAAAGCTATTACTGACAGGGCTCAACTGTGGGATTAGCCCCCAGCTCTAGCACAAGACCAAACCAACGAAACTCCCTCCCAGCCGGCAGAAAACTCCAGTGTATCGGCATTCACTGTGATGAGCAGCATTCGTCTAATCCGCTTGCTCGAGGGTTTTGGAAACCTTCACGAGTCACCTATCAAAGGAAGCGATTTAGCTGTGACGGGTACCTAACTCGCAAAGCACAGAATCATCTGTTTTTGTCATGCACTGAAGTGCCACTGCACAAAAATAGGTAAATAAAAGAAATAATAATCCTAGCTTCACCAAAAGGGCCTGGAAGGAAACTGAAGCAAGCAAGCAAGCAATAAATAAATAAATAAGTAACTAACTAACTAACTAACTAACTAACTAACTAACAAACAAACAAACAAACAAACAAACAAACAAACAAATAAATAAATAAATAAGTAACTAACTAAATAAATAAATTAATTAATTAATTCATTCATTCATTCATTCATTTGAGTTGCAGAAAATAGTAATAGTAGTAGTAATAATAATAATAATAATAATAATAATAGTCACTCAACAAGCACTACTAATAAATGCACATTATAGAACACAATACTACATTACTATAACAATATGCAGATCATGATACCACAGAAACTGTTCTATTCAAAGACTATTGTGAATGCAGGCTATTCAGCACAAACACCGTTTAGCAACTCTTTTTTAAGGTAAACTGCTCAAATGAATGGCTCTAATTAAGATGAAGATACGGTAGCTATAATCTAAGAGAGCTCGAGTCTCTCTTTGTTTAAACTCCACATGTCCTCCAGTAATTACTCCCCATTATCAGCACCAAACAGCCAGAAGCTTTACCAGGAAAGGAACCTGCAACTTGGGTGATATGTGCTACACACACTGATTGCAAACACACACAATTCACACACTTAAACTTCCCAAGAAACAGCAACAAAATGCACACACACACACACAATAGTAGCTAATCTTGCAAACTCAATGCACATCCAAAAATACATTTACATACAAAGGCTTCTCTTGTAGAGGGTACAAACGATCACATGACGTCATGTTCTTGGCTGATCAATGATGCGAAGAAAGTATATGGCGCAAAACAAACAGAAGGAGACATTTCGAAATACATTTTTGCAATAAAAATCTGGAATAAAAAAAATGCAAGGTCTAGGATCTTTATATTTTTCAAATTAACTTGAGCACTGCTTTTTTTTAGAACGTTGATGGTCAAACTTATCCGTCCTTTACCTTACTCTCATGGCATCCAAGAGGTGACTTTTTTTTCTTCAGTAGAACAATAAAGTAGATTTTTAGCTGAAACCGTGGTCTGTAGTGATTCATAAAATACAAGTCAGCAACTACGGTCACTTTGAACATCAAAAAAGCAACACAAATAACACAAAATTAATACCCATGGCTCTTGATGACATATTGAGGTCTTATGAAGTGAAACGATCAGTCTGTGCAAGAAACTGAACATTATTTACAACATTACCTGTAATCCGAGCCTCAGGCAATTGGTTCAATTGATGTCCGGTTCATAAACGCATCATTCTTTTGAACCGGTCCCTTTTAGTGAACAGGATGAACCAGTTCATCAAATCGGATTGAAGCATCTGAAACAGTTTGCGGCTTAAGCAGCACAGATCTACAACTTACTCAATCAAAACTCGCTTTCAGATGCCTGACAGTCACTGCGACTTGAAATGAGCCAATATGGCATATATGATCCTATGGATGCTGTTTTTTGTCCGGCTCATTCAGTGCTTTGGTTCCTCCAACAGTCACTGAACTGAGGAAACCAGTTCCGACTTGAACCGAAGACCATTGAGCAAGAGCACTTGATTGAAGCGGTGAAATTAAAGTTTTTATGGTTTCTCATGGTTTATTTAAAAAGGTGAGTTGATTAAGACTAGTTCATTCACTTTATATACTTTAGACAAGTAAAACATCCAAGTTTCACATCATTATTGGGTGCTTTATTGGGATGGACATCATTGCGTGATCATGTAAGTGAACTGGTGAATCGGTTATTTGAAACTGTTCACTGGAATAAACTAAAAGAACCGGTTCGCAGAAAAGAATCAGATTGCCTGAGGCTCTGAATTACAGGTAATAATGTTGTAAATTATTAATGTTGTAAATAATGTCCAGTTTCTTAGCAATATTTACAGGACAAGTTAACCCAAACCGGTTTCACTTTATAAGTCCTCACACATTATCATCAGCAGCCCACGGGTATTCATTTCATGTTTTACTTGCTGTTGCTTTTTAAATTGCACCGGACGTTTTTGGACTACAAATAGGATCTTTCAAAGCAAACATGACGGTAGTCTTTTATCTTGCAGTAAGGAAAAGTGAAGATTTTAGATGAATCTACCAAGGACAACACGGTTGTCAGCTCGCTGTTTAAAAACGTAGGTTCATGTTTGTTTTTGCCAAACTAGCTGTTTATTATTATTGAATTGTGACAAGTGAAAACCATCACCTACATCCTTGGATGGCCTGAGGGACATCACAATACTGAGTAATATGAAGCTGCAGAATTTTAGCATTTCTGTATGTTATGGCTCTCAGAACTATATTGTTCTTAGCCATTTAACACCAAAAAGTTGTTAAACAATTGTTTGAATAACTCTTTTTGCGATGTCTCACCTTTATATGTGTATCAACATATCGAGTTCATTATTTAGCAACATAACCCTGTTGGAACCAATGTATACCCAACATGTGTGCATGCATATGTATATAGCAGAGTTATTAGCAACATGCTACACTGCAATAATCAAGACATTACATTAAGATAGCTACATATTACACTAAGTAATGTAATGTTAGCTTAGCATGCTTTAAACTGGAATCAATTAAACATTTATGTGCATGTCATAGCACATTGACGTGGTGACATATAAGATGCATAAGAATCTCATGTGTGCTTCAAGAGAAACTCTTTTTCTGCATGTAAGTGCCTCAATATTTATCCAAATGTTACAACTAAGAATATTACCTGTTAGATCTTAGCAATTGCTTCACACCCCATTATGTGTGCTATGAATGTCGGCATTTTTGGTTTATTATCAGGGAGTTATTAGCTTGGCAAACCATATGAACATAATTCCCAGTCAGTCAATCTCCCCAGGTATCTTTCAAATATTTGTGTATGCCACCCGGAACATAAGCATAAAGTTCACATTATAGCAAATGACAACCACTCAAACAAAACTATATAATTTAAGGTTAATAAGTTAAACCAGAACCAAAATTCAGACATGGTTTTGCCACTAATCACCCATGGTATTATGTCAAGACTATGAAATAGCAGCAGTTCGGTTACGTACGTCGGTACCTGCTGGAGGGAACGGAGACGCTTTTAAAACACTCGTGACACATAGATTTACTGGAAGCCACCATAATCATCAGGGTCTGACGTTCAGAGAAAACGCTCAATCCGGGAATAGCTAGTGAAATACCATGAGCCACCGTGCGGGTATAAATAGGCGTGTGTGTTTGGGAACATCCACTGGCATCAAGGTTTTACGCGCCGAGAACTTATGTCTCTGGCACCTCGATGTTCAAATTGCGGCATGGGGACATAACGTCTGTTCCTCTGAAACCATCAGTGGAGGGTTGAGTACGTACCGAACGTTCCCTAGTCACTACGTTTGTTGAGACATATCCAAAGCGCAACGTCTGAACCCCGTCAAACGACTTGTGGCAGTGCAGATTTGACACAGCGAGCGTGTGCCAAGGGACATTGTCATTATGCCATGCGAAAGGTTGCAACACTTGTCGGGCGCAAATGTCGTTAAAGGGATTTTTCAGGGTTTCCAGGCATGAATGTACAACTGCGGAGACTAGTCAAGCCGTTTTCCTGACAGATTTGGGTTTAGTCGGAGATGGGTCATTTTAAGACCTTCAAGAAGAGATGCTTCACTTGAATAAGTGTACTTTCTAGTATATGTTAGTTCAGCAATTGGTGTTGAATCCTGATGCCCAAACCTTCCCATTAGGGCGCCCTGACCTTCTTGAAGACACGGGGGGACAGGGAGAGCCCGAGGGGAGACCCTGTACTGCCAACCCTCGGAGCCACCGTAAACGGTCTGTGATCGCGGAAGGGTCGAAACTTGGTAAAAGGGTTAGCATTGCCTTCAGGTGAAAGCAGACTCAATCCCGGGGCCACTGTATTTTGTTTTAAATCATGCGCCATTTGTGCGTTAATCTTGCACGGGATGCAATAGGCGCGGTTAGTCGCAATCCAGGATGGTTGAAGACACTGCCTTTCTTGGGTACGATGAAATAATGTAACCCCTGCCTCATCTCGGCTGGAACCGGCTACTGCTCCTTAAGGAGTACACCAATCTAAGCCTCGCGCAAGACAGCGTTCCAGCTGCCAAAGTCTCGAGAACTGAATTCTTGGGAGGTCATGTGGCGTGAATCACGTAGCCTGTTCCTTTTTAAATATGAGCAACCGAGACGGTGTTTTGGGACTAGCGCAAGCCACGCCTCCAACGCCGTAGGATGGCTTTCAAACGGCAAACGTACAGTGGTGCTAATTAGCGAATTGCAGTAAGGCTGGATGGTAAAGGCCCTGCGTTCTGTCGCAGAACTCCCTGAGTCCCTGTTGGGACTTAGAGGTGCTGGGGAGGTGCTGTCCCTACCAACCGACAACATCTTGGTCACTGGCAAGATGGGTCGCGGGTTTAAAAACGTAGAGTGAGGGGCAGTGCGTCGCACACTCAGCCCGTGTTTGTTTTTGCCTGAAAACTACAAAGCAGCATTGGAATTGTGCTTTATTGACAATAGTGGGTACCGCTCCCATGATGCCATTGTGACAAGTTCAGAATGAAAACATGACATCCAATATCGGGGGAAGGAGTGGCGCTGTCCTCGCCATCACAATACTGAAAAATATGCAGCATCCCAGACCATTTTAGCTCCGGGATATTTGCCTGTATGTTAGGGCCGCTTTGAATTGCCTCTTGGACGATATCGGGGCCAGCTGGAACACAGGGGGCGCCGCGCTCCTGCGAGAGGCTCGAACTATATTGTTAGCACGGGGCGGAGCAACATTCTGGAACAGGACCAAACAAGCAGAGCTTGCTCTAAAGCGGTGCAATTAAGATGTGTTGGAATAAGAGGAACTGCTCTTATTGCCGAGAACTGTCTGGGCACATTATTTACCTTATATATGTGTTAGTCAAGCCATATTCGAGTAGCTCACTTTTCGACATCCTCTAGCAAGGCATGCCTAGACGGCCTGTTGGACCATCACATCGCCTTACCCGAACATTTGCGTGCGAGGTCAGTCGCAATAGTTCCTTTCAATTCGGGTTGGTACTACCCTTAGAACACTGAGTTAATTAGCAACATGCTTAACATCAAACAGGATAGCCTGGCATGCAGTAAAGAGCTGCATTATGTGCTTGGCCCGCAGCACTTATAGCTATTGGCCGCGAGAGCGGCCGTCAGTGTGCTACAGGCTATTGGACGGGAGACTAAGTAATTTCCAATTGGCGGCGTTAGCTTAGCAGGCACAATGCTAACTTTAACTCTCCACCTGGGGAATGTCAACGTTACCAATATTTATGTGTGCTATGATGTTTATAGTATCACATTTTTAACATAGTAACATACTGGGAACATCAAACCATACTAGCCCTCCAATCTCGCTGTGGGCTTCAAGAGAAATTCTGGGCTAATGTATGCAGCTCCGCCAATATTTATCCTCAGAACGTTGCCCATGATGCCGCGATACATCTATCCTCTATCGGCGTGCCGAATGAATATTGGGCACACTGTTACGGCTTAGCAGAATCACCGGGGAGCCGCACAGAACATGCGGGAGGAGTAGGTCCGTGGGGACAGAAATCACACCCTCATCGCCCAGAGCACTATGGTTCATCGTGTGCGGGTAGTGAGCCCCTCCCATCCCCGTGAGGAGAGAGAGGCGCGATCGCAGCGCTTTTGGTTTATTACATCAGGGACGTTATTAGCATAGCGAACGCAAGCGCGCTATGCCCAACACTAATTCTCTTGGCTTCGACGGAGTCGATTTAGGAAAATGACCGCAACCAAGGGACAGTCGGAACAGTGTCTTTCGTCCGTGTATGCTCTTTTCAGGTATCTGCTCTTTACCAAATATTTGAAGTGTATGCCAGGGGAATCCTTTACAGGGAAATTAACCACTGTTCGCACCTAACAACCATGAACACCAGACAATGGCTTTGTGGAATCAACACACATCCACGAAGCAAAAATCATGAGGTTAACCTGTCGCCTATAGTTAAACCCCATGGGCAATGGCCAGGTACAAATTCCAAGCCCATTGCGTTTTGCTTAGTCATTGGGGCTAATCAAAGTTTAATCCCCTATGTCGTCACGACATAACTTAGTGACCGACAGATAGGGAACAGTGGTTATACAAATGTAATTAATCCACCAAATACCATGTTTACTAAACTTTTACTATAATAAAACCATGGTTAATTTTCATAAGGGACATAGGACTACAGAGTTTCACATTGGTACCTTAGCATCATGCTATCACCAGACCAGACCCCATTTGAATCCATTTGCCCAATATGTGTGCATGTTTTGCATATTAGTGCATATTGGAGTGATTAGCTTAGCAACATATTAACATCAAAGTCTACTGTTATTAAGTCTACTGTTATCTAGTATAGTAACTTGTTACAGCTTCATATTTTGTATTAATTAAATCACAGATTCTTTGATAATGGGCAAAACAGGCTAAAGAAAGTACAAAAACAGAATTCATGGTATTACTTTCTACTTCTGTGTTTACATGTTCTAGTTAACATTCTGGAAATCAAATGGAAAAGTTGCTATCTTCAAAACTAACAAAAGGTAAAATTTCAGGACATGTTTTCTCCCATACTTCAAGAATTGGTGGGACCTATTTGATGTGACAGGATGTAATCCTGTTGTAAATCTCCAAGAGAACAGGCTAAATTGCCCTGGCAAAAAGGTAGATGCATGTTTTTCCCCTTCCTAGACTGGTATAATGTGATGTCAGACAGCTCGCGCTATTCGTCTGACAACAGGGGTGTAGGAAGTTTAACAGGGAACAAATTTCAGCATGTTAACCCCTGAACCTTCCTTCTGGCTGTCTCCCGCTTACCACGGGAGATGTAATGCATTCCCACCCTCGGGACATGACCATAATTCACAGCGAATTTAAACGGACGGACTAACAACCTGTCATCAGGACATAGTGGATGGCCAGAGAGATACAAGCAAACCCCTGTGGTGTTAACAACATCTGTCCAGTCCTCCTATTTTATATTTTGTGGAATTGAAAAGACTAAGCTGAAGAGATTGTGGTTGTATAGATCAGTTATATATATATATATATATATATATATACACATACACAGAGAGCTGGGTTTACTTGAAAATTGTAGTCCGTTACTAATTCCAAATTACATGACAAAAATTGTAGTTAGTAATGGCATCCATTACATTACACATTATAGGTAATATAATCAGGCTACTTTTTGATTACTTTTAGATTACTTTTGACCTAACTCATGTATTACAATCTTGTTCTTACGTCTTGTGTTGTATGTTTATATTTATGCTTATTTGTGTAGCACCATGGTCCTGCGAGACATGACAGTTCATTCCACTGTATGTCCACACATGTAGCAGAATGACAATAAAGCTCGACTTGACTTGTACCATATTGATATAAAAATGCAAAGAAAAATAAAATATATTATATTATATTTTATTATATAAATAAATTTCTATATTTATTTACCTATTTTGTAGTATGTATAAAATTAAAAGAAGAAAAATAACGATGGAAATGAAAAGACTAAGATGAATGGATTGTGGTTGATTTGCATAAAAGGCATACATTTACTATTTAAAAAACATTGATAAACTTAATATAATTTCTGATTAATCTTATAATTTCCAACCAGTGTTTAGAACGAAACACTAATTTTAAAACAATATATTACTGTTTTCTTTATTCAATTTTACATTAGTATTTAGTATTATGTGTGTATATACAGGTGCATTTCAATAAAGAATTATTAGAATGTCGTGGAAAAGTTCATTTATTTCAGTAATTCAACTCAAGTTGTGAAACTCGTGTATTAAATAAATGCAATGCACACAGACTGAAGTAGTTTAAGTCTTTGGTTCTTTTAATTGTGATGATTTAGGCTCACATTTAACAAAAACCCACCAATTCACTATCTCAAATTAGAATATGGTGACATGCCAATCAGCTAATCAACTCAAAACACCTGCAGGTTTCCTGAGCCTTCAAAATGGTCTCTCAGTTTGGTTCACTAGGCTACACAATCATGGGGAAGAGTGCTGATCTGACAGTTGTCCTGAAGACAATCATTGACACCCTTCACAAGGAGGGTAAGCCACAAACATTCATTGCCAAAGAAGCTGGCTGTTCACAGAGTGTTGTATCCAAGCATGTTAACAGAAAGTTGAGTGGAAGGAAAAAGTGTGGAAGAAAAAGACGCACAACCAACCGAGAGAACCGCAGCCTTATGAGGATTGTCAAGCAAAATCGATTCAAGAATTTGGGTGAACTTCACAAGGAATGGACTGAGGCTGGGGTCAAGGCATCAAGAGCCACCACACACAGACGTGTCAAGGAATTTGGCTTCAGTTGTCGTATTCCTCTTGTTAAGCCACTCCTGAACCACAGACAACGTCAGAGGCGTCTTACCTGGGCTAAGGAGAAGAAGAACTGGACTGTTGCCCAGTGGTCCAAAGTCCTCTTTTCAGATGAGAGCAAGTTTTGTATTTCATTTGGAAACCAAGGTCCTAGAGTCTGGAGGAAGGGTGGAGAAGCTCATAGCCCAAGTTGCATGAAGTCCAGTGTTAAGTTTCCACAGTCTGTGATGATTTGGGGTTCAATGTCATCTGCTGGTGTTGGTCCATTGTGTTTTTTGAAAACCAACGTCATTGCACCCGTTTACCAATAAATTTTGGAGCACTTCATGCTTCCTTCTGCTGACCAGCTTTTTAAAGATGCTGATTTCATTTTCCAGCAGGATTTGGCACCTGCCCACACTGCCAAAAGCACCAAAAGTTGGTTAAATGACCATGGTGTTGGAGTGCTTGACTGGCCAGCAAACTCACCAGACCGGAACCCCATAGAGAATCTATGGGGTATTGTCAAGAGGAAAATGAGAAACAAGAGAACAAAAAAGATGAGCTGAAGGCCACTGTCAAAGAAACCTGGACTTCCATACCACCTCAGCAGTGCCACAAACTGATCACCTCCATGCCACGCCGAATTGAGGCAGTAATTAAAGCAAAAGGAGCCCCTACCAAGTATTGAGTGCATATACAGTAAATGAACATACTTTCCAGAAGGCCAACAATTCACTAAAAAAAAATATTTTTATTGGTCTTATGAAGTATTCTAATTTGTTGAGATAGTGAATTGGTGGGTTTTTGTTAAATGTTAGCCTAAATCATCACAATTAAAAGAACCAAAGACTTAAACTACTTCAGTCTGTGTGCATTGAATTTATTTAATGCACGAGTTTCACAATTTGAGTTGAATTACTGAAATAAATGAACTTTTCCACGACATTCTAATTTATTGAGATGCACCTGTATATATATACACACACTAGTTTGAAATCCCCTGGTTTAATGAAGCTCAAACAGATTTTAGACTTTAGAAGAATTATAGTAGAATTACACTGCATTACAATGACACATTGCTAGTAACAAATGTATTAATTCCTGAAAATCACAGAGCTTTTATGGTCCAAGAACACTGTCTCCTTGTCACAAAGCTTGTTTCATATTCACCAGGAGTTTCTTATTCTAACGACAGACTATTAATTGAGCAAAGAATTATAGATCATTCTCCCTGAGGTTTCTTGTGAGACAAAGCATTCTAATTCAAGGCACGTTTAACACTTGCTTCATCTTTTCACATCAAACTTGTCATTACTTGCCACAGTTGCAAAGCAATTCACAGCGCTACAAATATGCCATGATTATGCCCATTATTATTTAAAGAGATATACTTCGAAAACATATAATTACACCTATTCCACCTTCAATCGCCATAACTCACTTCCCTCTGAATAACTCAACGCAACAAGCAAAGCAGCATCTGGACAAACAAGGCACAATTAGTATAATGAGCGGTTTGAAAATGCCAGCGATGTAAATGGGAGATTAGTCACAGGAAAGACAGCGAAGGAGGACACTGTGCTCCTCCACATTAGAAGTTGTGTCAAACCATTGTGTGGGTGGCAGAGAAAGGTGGCTGTTGGCGTAATCGTTGTTTGTTCAAGTGGACTGAAATGCTCAAAGATGGATTATTTGATTGCAGTTATCATTTATATTCAGCGTTATTGGGCTCAATCAAATGTCAGGCTGTATAAGTTTGAAAAACTTACTTGCTGTTTGGACGCACTTTCGCAAAATGAAAATGTTTGATAACTAATAACAGTAAGAAGCAAGTAGATTAATTGTGTTTTTACAACTTAAAAGTGTTGATACTGAAGAAGGTTTCTAACGTTGATTATTTTCAACTAATGGTGTGAGTTTGTGTTCTGTTTGACTGAAAGTATAGAAATAAAGAGTACCTTGGTGAAATATTTATAAGATTATATACACTCATGAGATGAAGATTCCAGTTCATCTCAGAAAAAAAGCTGGAATGAACAGTTTTGTTTTACACAGAGTGGGTCTCTTCATGGTGGCGGCCATTTTGAGATTACATGACAAACCAAAAATTAACAGTTTTATCTTGCTAATACTCACTATTTTGACACTTTTTATTCATGGAATTAAATGAATCATGGCTTGATCATAAAAAAATAAATATTCATGAGAGAAAGATTCAACTTTTATTAGAAAAAGCTTAAAATAAAGTTTTGTTTTACACAGAGTGGGTCTCCTCATTGTGGCGGCCATTTTGAAATCACATGACAAGCCAAATGTTTTATCTTGCTAACACCTGCTATTTTGACTCTTTCTTTTATCATGAAATTTAATTAATCATGACTTGGTCATACATATAAAATATTTATGATACACAGATTAAACTTTTATCAGAAATAGCTTTTAAAAAAAATGTTATTTTGAGATTGCCAAGGCAAAAATGAAATGCTTTATATAGCCAAAATGTCGATTCTTAAAACTTTATAAACTGTAATGTGCAGCTTCCAAGCAGGTGAGTTCACAATAAGACGACCGAGTGTATGAAGTAGCTGTAACGAAAGGCGTAACGTAAGATCCGGGGAGAGAGTTCGCCTTTCGTTACACCTACTTCATACGCTTGACCGCCTTGTTGTGAACGCACCTGCTTGAGTGACCGGAAGCTGCACATTACAGGTTATAAAGTTTTAAGAATCGACATTTTTCTTAAACTAACGCATCGTTTCGCTTAAGAAGTCCTTTATTAACACCCCGGAGCCGTGTGGAGTAGTATTATGATGGATGGATACTTTTTTTTAGGATTCAGAAACATGGGCACCATTCACTGCAATTATACAGATTGGAACAGACAGGACAATGTTGAATATAACTCCGAATGTGTTCGTCTGAAAGAGGAATGTCAGACACGTCTAAGATGCCTTGAGGGTGAGTACATTTTGGGCTAATTTTCATTTTTGGGTGAACTGTCCCTTTAAGACACTTTTGATCAAAGAATTAAATTAATTATTGATTGATCATATACACTCAAATCAGATAAATATTCATTTTTTTCCCTTATCATTTTCTCACCTTCTATCTGTGTAACTTATGCAAAACTCAAAAGATATTGTATAAATGATTGGGACGTTCGTACAATATTTATGAATATATAAGTTTAGGAGATGGAATTAATAAATTTTTTGGGGGGGCATTTTTGCCTTTATTTGATAGGACAGTAGTCCCGAGCTGGGACTCAAACTCGGGACACCCAAAGCAAAACGGCGCTATATGTCGACATGCTGCCCACGAGGCTACTGCCGCCGACAATACTTTTTACTTTTACTTTGACAAAATGATGAATAAAAAGTGTTTATTTTTTATTTTTATTACTTATAAAGGTGCTGCGAGCCAAACCATTAAACATATTTAATATTTAAATAATAATTAATTAAATATTAAGTTAAATTTATTAAACAATTAAATAATTGTTATTAGGTTGAGCTTTTTAAACTTGCTTGCTTTTAGATGCACTGAATTTGCTTTGCTTTACATTTTTATTCAATTTAAGAAGGTGCTGAAACCCAAATCGCTATACATTTAACAAAAAAATTAAAATACTGCTATTGAATGCAATCATTTGTACAAACTATTTAGCTAGTTAATTGCCAATGAAAAAAAAAATATATATTATTAATTTTAATAAATTTACCATCAACACATTCAGAAACAAAATTTGCAGAAAGGTGCGAAGATAAATAGCTTAAGCCCATAAAACATGCAGATGGTATCAGACTGAAGGATGTTGAGATGTCTTACAGGATTGTAATTGTTGACAGGATTATGTGAGAATGTAACCTGGCTGTAGTGTGTGTGTGTGTGTGTGTGTGTGTGTGTGTGTGTGTGTGTGTGTGTGTGTGTGTGTGTGTGTGTGTGTGTGTGTGTGTGTGTGTGTGTGAAAAATAGTCATACAAGCTCAGGTAACAAGTAAAGCAAAGCATGCTTATAGATGATAAGATCTCTCAATCTCAGCTAGTGTCTGAGCATCATTACTAACACACACACACACAGTCATTGCGTCTGTGGCCCCCGCTGGGAGAACATTAGACTGAGCTTTGTTGCGTGACGGCTTCCTCTGCTCCTCTTCATTAGATCAGCATCCCCTGACTCACTCAACGGAGCCCATAAATACGGTTTTCATCTCCAAACACTGTGTCATTCATAAGCAGCAAAAAAAATATCACAGTGGGAATCTACATACATGTTACTGTATGTCGATTTAAATGCATGAAACAGCAATTATAATGTAAAGAGACTAAGTCAGACCGCTTTTGCATTCGATATTTACGACCCTTCATTGCCATAGTAACAGCAGCTTAGGAAAGAAGTCACACACATTATATACTTTTTACACAAAGTGCTTTGGTGGTAATGTGGTACAGTGATGTGTCAGATCGTAATACCATGGTACTGGATGATTACGGAGTTCAAATACCAGGGAATTTACATGGTACTGCAAGCACTTCAAAGAAAAAAATGGAGAGTAATTATTTGTTCAAGTCATATTTCACTTTTAAACTAAAAATAAAAAAAAATAAAAATAAATTATATTTTGCAAAAAGAAAATTATTGAAGTTTTTGGGCATTTTTGTGACATTACTTTTACATCAATTAATTATTTTCTCCCAATGTTAATATTTTACTCCTTTGATGTTTTATAATAATAATAATAATAATAACTATTATTATTATTATTATTATTTATTTATAAAATGTATTTTATCAAAACTTGCATATATTAAAAGCATAATTTACAATAAATACTACCATGATGATGTTTATGGTGGTAATATAAATATATATATATATTTTAAATTATTATATTTTTAAATGTATTTACTTATTTATTTGTTTGTTTGTTAATTAAATGCTACATTAATAATAATTATAATAATTAATGTTTAAAAATGATAAAATAAAATGTATTAAGATCTACATACAGGCATAAATGCAAACACAATCATGATTATGATGATCTCATGATGATGATGATGATGATGATGATGATAATAACATTATTATAATTATATATTATTTTTTTAATTTACATAAAATATTTTTTTTATTAAAATCGGCATACATTAAAATAATAATTTACAATAATTACTACCATGATGATGATTATGGTGGTAATATAATAATATTTTTAAAAAATATATATTTTTTAATGTAAAATTTATTTATTTATTGATTTGTTTGTTTGTTTGTTTATCAAATGCTACATTAACAACGCTTATAATAATATTTAATGCATAAAAATAATAAAATGAAATATATTTTTATTAAAACCTAAAGGCATAAATGCAACACAAACACAATCATGATTATGATGCTCTAATGATAATAATAATATACACTCACAAATAAAAATAAAATGTACACAAATATATTTAATAAAATCTGAATAATTATTTTCAGAAGACATTAATTACAACAATTACTACTCCATGATATGATCTAAAATGTTTTTTTTATGTTTATTTTACTTAATCATTTATGATATATTGTTGTATTAAAGTAATGACAATTTTTTTCTCCATTAGTAATGCTAATTTGGTAGAGGGGAAAACATGTTTAATGTCTGTCTTTCTTTCGATTTTGGGGTGAAATAAGACCTGGAAATGTTTAAACAGGTTTCATGATGTTTACCGTTGTACAATATCCAAAAAAAAAAAAAACATGGTAATACTACGGTACTTTGTTGCAGCACACATAACTTAAAATATAAAATATGTCATCTATTCCATTACAGCAAATGGAAAAAGTATCAGCATGTATAAACCTGACAATATCTCCAAAAACACAATATACAAGACAACATATTCAGCTTCAGTCTCACAATTCCTGAATGTCATTCATTAGTCCTTACAACACAAACAGCCATTAAACTTTAAGACACTGAAGAAAAATCAACCCAGTCCAAATAACAAGATCAAACCGAACATCTTGACAAGCAAACTTTGGCTGAGCTTCACCTCACGTCTGTCAGATTTCACACACATATCTCCCTTATAAAACTAAAGGATCCACTTTTAATCAACAAATCCTGAATCCAAGAAAGAGCAATTCTCACCAAAACTGGTCTTGACTTCTCTCCGTAGCCCACAGAGCATGTTGGCGTGCTCAATTCAAACACACACACACATACATACACACTCCAACCGAGAGACAGAAGAGCAGCTCTGAGAGCAACAGAAGCAAGCGCCCCCCAGTCTGGTCACACGCTTTGACTCTGTGTGTGTGTGTGTGGACATACACACACTCTCTCTCTCCGCTAACTCTACACAAGCTGTCTTTTTGCCATGTGGGGCAGTACGGTTCCTCCTCCCCTACAGATTTTTGGTTTCTCCTTTGATTTACTTCACACGGCTGTAAATCTCTGAGCTGAATGAGAGCAATGCATTCTGCTGGATGTAAAAGACAGCTTAAAGCGCTCGGCTTGAAGGAGAAACGAGCGGACGTCTTCCCTGTTATCTGCAGGCTATTGTCTCACGGTCGTTTTTAGGAAAAAAGCACAGATTCGAATGTCAATTATTTTAATTTCACATGAAAAGGTTACTGCTGAACTTTCAAAAAACTGTTTGCCCACCTCGGGCTCAGAGGAACATTTCAGGGAACATTTACTCAATGTTTTTTATTTTCAATCTTAAAATGTCTTGCAAAATGCATTATAAAAAGTGAATATGTGCAGTTGTTGGATAAGTAATTCTATTTAATCTAATCATTAAAAAACACAGCTGTTCCTGTAACCTAATAAAATCTAATAACCCCAAAGTTACCTATATGAAAGTCTCAAGATTTGAGTGCAACAGTCAAACACGTCTGTCTAGCAGGTTTATATAAAAAAAACAATGGAAAAGCTCAGAAATGGAATTGCAATTTAAAGTAATATGAATTATGGAAAAATAATGGATTATTTTAAAAATATATATGGAATTACACAGTCAACATGGTAAGATATATCAAATAATATTACTAAGATTCATTAACCCTGAAGTTAATTCATTTACCATAAGTCACGAGAACACAAATATAACACCATTTCCAGAAAACAACCCTTCAGTATTTGATCAACAAATCCAATAAATGTGACTCCACCTGCCTGATTAAATGACCAAATCCAAATTTAAAAGCCCCCACTCTCGAAAAATACATATTTATGTATTTCCAAATACAAATACCTTTTAAACTAGCCTATATGGTTTCAAATCAAAGTATAAAACGGTGTAAAACAACTGACAGGGACACTCAACAGTTCTGTGACCAAAAACAACTTAAAAAAAAAAGAAGTGGGCATTATTTCCCTCTCCATCTCCCCCGGGACCCATTTTAGATGGATACCAACAATGACACCAAGCAGCTCCAGCTACAAACCGCTCTTCCGTCCTCTTCAGCCGCTTCCCAGAGCGACTCTGAATCAGCGCTCTGCCCCTCTTTCCTCTGTGCCCCCCACGACCCATCATGCCCCTCTGACACCAATGACTAATAAACCCCATTTCTCTCCATCTGCCCCTGTATATCAGTCTCTTTTGCATTTCAGGAATTTACTGAAGCAGAATTGTACGATACTGGCAGCATATACAATTAAAACCTTGTGTCCACGAACAAATTTACATAGGTAAAAACCTCTAACGACAGAGGATTGTCGGAAATGCGTACAAAAAAGTTAATGTTACAACAAAAATGTTATGTAATTTTTTTGTGGTAAAACCGTGGTTAAAATGCCGGTAGGATTTTACTCTAAATAATCAGGAAAGGCTATGTTCTCAGTCTTATCAAAGCGCAAATAATGTCTTCTGAAATGGTTCTCTTAAAATTTAATACCAAATCAAAACTGCATTGTGCCCAAACTCGCTCCATGGAGAACATCAAGACCCGATCAGAATGTGAGTGGGTTTTTTGTTCCAGGTGGTCTCGGATTATGTTCCGGCCTCGGGTTGGTGAACGTCTAAATATCCCATGATGCCTCGGAGTACACTGATAATGACTATTGATACAGGCTAAGCTAGAATACTATGCTAACAGTATGCTAAGCTAGGCCGATGAATGGGTTGCTTGCTTTAGACATTGGATCCAATAGACACTGGATTTGATTTACAACAGTCTAATCAAATACTGAACAATTGTTCTCAATTTTTTGGCATATTGATTACCATGTGTAACCACAGTTTTATTACAAATGCCATGGTTAAACTATGGTTAGTGTAGCAAAACCATTTATGATTTAACTATAGTACCTATGTTTTCTTGGTTTTATCTGTAGTGAAACCATGGTTCATTTTTGTAAGGGTTGTCTGATCAAATACTGAAAGGTTGTTCTCAGGTTGATACAGGCTAAGCGAGAATGCTATGCTAGCAGCGTTATAAGGTAGTATCTTAAATGGTTTGATTGCAAGCTAACTAAAAAAAAATAATTTCACAAATTATAGCTTTGGTTATATGCTAGTTTGGATGACAAATATCAGAAACACAATTTAGTTTTGTTTTAGATTTGTTATTTATTTATTACCATTCATCACTGACTATTCAGCCAGCTTTATGAGTCAATCAGCCATATCTTAAAAATATATCACTATCAATATCAGATACCAGAATATATCACTATCATAATGGCTGACATTAGTTGTTCTTTTTTTGTTTTTTTTTATCAGTTGAAATTGTCATGTGGAAATTATGACAAATGGTTAAATATATAGATATTGTCGCCACAAATTAAGAATCCATTCCCACAATTCATTCATTTGTGGCCTTAATTTTATTAATTAGTTATGTATTTAATTGGTTACCCAAGGTTTAATTTTAGTTATACTGTGGCCACATTGTACAATTATTTTTGTATTAAAATGAGCGAACAAATTAAGTAATGGGAACAAATTCTTAATTCTTGGCCTCAATATTTTTACATTTTTTAATTTTTTATGCACCATGTCATGTTTATACATTTAGATTACCTTTGCCATCAGCTAAAGCTCACTTAAAAAAAAAAATTACAAATAAACAAATTTTACACACATTTCGTTAAATTATGATGCCTAAAATCACTTGTATCATTCATTCATTCATTCATTCATTCATTCATTTCATTCATTCAACTTTTTTTTTTACAAAGGCACATTTATTGGTTATTTTCTGTAGATATAAAATGAATTGCACAGTTGGTTTACTGCAATCAGGCAGGTTATTATTAATGGTCTTTTTATAAAGAAAATGAGTTTGTCAAACCATTTAATGGGTCTTTAAAGGGATTTAAAATGCAAATCCATAAATTCGCACAACCAATAAAACAACCATACAAACAAACCTCTTCATCAGTAGAGTATCATTAAATTCCTCTTGCATCTCGGTTATCAATTATTAAGACTGAATTCTAGTCTAAAATAATCTAGGTTCCTCAATCTGTTACACAACACTCCTGAAACACTACGTTATCTGGGAAGTCGAGATTTTATTTTGATTTATTGGTGCGCCGAATTCAGTTTTTAGATCTAATGCGATGAATATCTCTCTTGGCACAATTCCCTCACCTCGATGCAAGCGTTTGATGTGGCTGAGGATTATTCATCAGATGGTCTGCCATCCATCAAAGAATAGGAGAAAAACATACAGGATATAGAGAAGTGGGGCAGAATACAAGATAAACTAGAAGTGGGAGATACAGATTGCTTCTTCACCACACATTGCTTATATAAAGCTCATAAAAGTGTCAAGGCATTTAAGATTTTTAAATAACCTCTTAAAATGATTTGTAATGGAGAACATCAGTTGAATTGCTACATAATGTACTGTATAATTACTCAATGGCTGTGCTGTTTAATTACTCATGGCGTGTTAGCTAACTTTCTGACAGTTTTTTTAGGCAGCGTTTGAAGCACGTTACGTCAGGGACATGAGTGTGTGTTTGCTATCGGGCTTTTTTTTTTTCCTCCAATGAAATGGCTGCTGTAACTTAGAGACTGTTAAATGAACTAGCATATTACATCTTTGATAATGACTCCTATTTGAGGCTCTTTGATGATGCAAAAGATAATTAAATGGCAATTAATACAGTCAAAATTGATTAGCGTAATTCACTTTGAAGTGCCGGAGAGATCAATTGGGCTCCACAGAGAAACGCACAAATAATGTCAACCTTTCTGGTTTAGGTTTGAATAAAGTAGCATGTTGCATGTTAATGATGCAATTACAAAGGACTTTTACAGAAGCTATTTGATATATTGGTAAATTAACAGTTTAAGGAAGTCCCGTAAATAGCATACACTGTAGACTTACTATAAAATACTCAAACATAAAAAAAACCACTTATGTAACTGAAAATTCAGTGGTTGTTGATTGCAGGAACAATAGCTAGCTATCTAAATAAATAAAAACATAAAATATCAGAATACAATACAGTATACAGTAATCATCTACAATATGAACAAAAGTGAATGTTGTCCCAAATGTCATAATTACTTGCCAATATTTTCACTTGCCCTGTCACAAATTTAATTTACTTTTTTTTTTTTAAATAAAAATGTTTAGCAGCATACATTTATTAAATGCCGAGCTTTTTTTTTTTCTTTGTTTGCATAATTTATTTAAAAATACATAAAAGAAGGTTTTAAGATTAAATTAGCTTTAAGTTTGATGTAATTTTAAAAGCTAGAACTTTTAAGGCCACATAGTCTATCAAAGAGACAGATGATACAGTGATTTGTTTAGCAAAATTTGATATTTGCTAAATTTTTGCTTAATTTCATTTTGGTGTGGTATGTTAGAAGTTGTTTTGTCTGTAAGTGAAAAATGCAAAACAAAGAAATTTGGAAAAATTGCAAACCAGCCATAATAGAAGAGGCATAAATGCATCTCTCTCAACTTACAGACTTGTAATACTTAAAATAAATTAAAAAAAGTTATATAAAATCAAAATGTTTTGCGGTTTAAGTCCATGTTTGGTACCTTTGCAGCCATCTATTTGCTAACACACTGCTAAATATTATTTATAGTGAAAAGAACACACCAAGTACACTTAAAAAAAAGGAATTTCGAAATTTGAAATAATTTTTACTTGGGGAAAAAAATGGCAAGTAACAGTATTGAAGAAGTATTTTCTTGCAAAACGTACTCTAATAAACTTTATTTAAAACTTAGAAAAAAATTACAATCTTTGTCTTCCTGGAAAACAGACCAAATAATTTCATGGGTTCTTTAACCCAGAAAGAAGGGCAACAAAGCATCATGGGATACTTATCTATTCAATTCAGACTCCTGTGGTTTAATAACTTTACACATTTGAGAACAAAGAATCAGCCATTAAGACAAGCAGCATGTTACTACGTTTTCAAACCTGCACTTGAAATGCAAATGGATCCCCAAAAGCTGCTTCTTTTCCCATGTTTCCCTCTTATTCCCTCAAATTAAAGCTGTTGTTGAATCTCTCGCCTCTGTGCCGATAACATACAACAACCTGACACAATGAGGGCAGGCAGCACAGCTTTAAACATTTTCGCTTTCCTTCTCCATGTTGTTTTGTACGGCTCTCCCTGAAAAAAAAAACTTCTGGTATAATCTGGATTGCTTGTGAACAGAGGGAAGCTCAAAGAAGAATTAGGCAATGACTAAACCTTGTTGCTTCTAGCAGTTTTAGCTAGAAAACAGCTAAAGGGCTTTAGTAGCTTTGCTCTTTGGGGAAATGAGCTTCACATCGGCAAACTACATGTAGGGCAAAGCGGTTCAGGAGGCCAACAGCAGGTAACAAAATGTTTTTTTCAGAAAACTTAGTGCCAAAACTAAATTTCTGCCAATGCTAAACATAGCCACTAACCTGTATTAAGGCATTAGCTTGAAAGCTCTTCCAAAGGTCCCTGAAGGCTGCTGGAACTCAATGATTGCAGTAACGTGCTGCAGTAAGAATCTAGCTGCCAATAACGAAAACATTTGGATACTGAGTGCATTAAACAACAGTTAGCTCCAACACCAAAGGATTTTTTTTTTGTTGTTGTTGTTGTTCACAGGTTGAGGTTAACTTCTCTCTAACTTAAGAAGTTATGTCTAACTTAACCTTAGCTTAATAAGCTGCCTTTAACTTATCTTTAGCTTAAGAAATTGAGTTGGCTTAAGAAGTTGTGTACTTATCTTGAACTTGTCCAAGTTATCTTTAGCTTATCTAAGAAGTTGTGTTTATCTTAAACTTATCTAAGAAGCTGCCTTTAACTTATCTTTAGCTTAATAATTTTTTAACTTATATTTAACTCAGCTAAGAAGCTGTTTACTTATATTTAACTTATCAGAGTTTACATATCTTTAGTTTATCTAAGTTGTGTTTACTTATCTTGAACTTATCTTTAGCTTATCTAAGTTCAGTATACTTACATTGAACTTAGTTTTGTGAACTTATCTTAAACTTATCTAAGAAGTTGCATTTAACATCTTCAGCGTAAGAAGTTGCCTTTAACTGAGCTTTAGCTTAAGAAATCATGTTTAACTTATCTTTAGCTTATCTAAGAAGTTGTGTTTACTTATATTGAACTTATCTAACAAGTTGCATTCATCTTAATGCTAAGTGAACTTATTTTAAACGTATCTAAGAAGTTGGTTTTAATTTATCTAAGAAGTTAACTTATCTTTAGCTTATTTAAGAGATTGCGTTTAACTTAATAAGTAGTTTACTTATCTAAGAAGTTGCATTAAATTTATCTTCAGCTTAAAAAGTTGTTTAAAAAAGTTGTTCTTCTTAAATTCTTTTAAAATTAATTTAAATTTATATAGACATGGATCAATAGTATTAAATTAACACAAAAGATGATATTTTGAAGAATGATGTTCAGCTTACAAACCGTTTTAGTTACAACTGATAACGTAACATTCAGATATTTCTCAAAATATCCTTTTTATGCCCATAGAAGAAAGTAAATTATACAGGTTTGGGCCGACATGAGGGTGAGTAAATTATGACAGAACATTCGTTTTTGGGTGAATAGTCACTTTAAAACAACTAAGTGAAACCTTCTTTCCATTGTTTGTGTATCATCGTTATACTGAATCTCACATTCCCTTCCTGAAAATCGTGGAGTTCATAAAAGATGTTCACATCGATGCGGCTCTTCCAGCATGCAAGAATGATCACCAATAAAATTTTAATTAATCTCCTGTGGAATCGGGCAAAAATTAATTAGCACGGCAACCAGTGCAGGGAAGAGCTACAACTGCTATATATAACAGATGTTAATTACATGATTTAATACATGGCCAAAAGGAGTAAGTTGAATTATTATTAGTTAATGATGCATGAACTGATTATAAATTATTCGAACAATTGACTTGTATTTTTCTAACTCTTACGTTCACACCAGACTTCATGTTCAGAAACAAAATGAAACACCAATTTCACTAATGTGAGCTAATTTAGTTTGACTCCTGACAGCATACTGTGTAATAAGTATTTTGGTCTCTTAAGTGCACGAATCCTTTCAGGTGTGACATGACAGAGTGACACTTGTTTAGTCCATTTCCCAGCTGTAATTATTTAGGTTAAAAAATAGAAGCTGGCATCACACCTGAAGTACTTCTAGTACCTAAAGCAAAATCTGAATACTATATTCTATACAGTATATAGGATTCCTATTCAATCCTTAGGATTCTATTTAGCAAAAAGACTCAGGAAAATGAATCACTAATCAAATCTGAAATGAATCTTTAACTCTGTTCTGTTTCTTAAAAATTTATGTAATCAATGTCCTAATTTATTAAATTTGCTCAAAAGCAGCAGGTCCCAATCATGTAGAAGTAATGTGATTTAATTTATCAGCAAATCATGTAATTAAACTAATTCAAATGTTTTAATTGACCAACGGCCCAAATAAATGACGAAGCTCAGCAGTGCATCTGTGTATTCTGCTACTATGAAACCTTAACTAAACTTTGTATTTTAAAGGTCTTGCTCTCACTTTCAGTTAAAAGGAAATTCAGTGCTTCCAGACATTTGCTATTCCTTTTGGAGTGATTGATCACAATCACATGCGGTGAGGGAAATACTTCAGAAGTGAGCTCATGAAATCTGCCTTTTAAAGCTTTATATCAGAGCAACTGAAGTTTGGTAGATGAAGCCTGCTGTGACACCACCTGAGGGATGAGTACTTGGACCATATTCACACACATTCACAACACACACTATGTGTACTTAAACATTTACATTCTAAATAAATAAATAAAACAAGTGATTAAAAAATAATAGGGAGGGACAATGTGCATAATCAAATAATATGCAATAATATGCATAATCAATAATAATAATAATAATAATAATAATAATAGGGTGGGGCAATATGCTTAGTCGAAGTAAAAACAAACGGAAAAACAAACTAAACAAAGCAAACCCAACAAAAAACAAAAGGTAAATGGGGGCAATGTGCTTAATCTAAGTCAAAACAAAAAATAAAACAAATCAAAACAAAACAGAACAATGCAAACCAAACAAAAGACAAAACAAAATAATAAGGTGGGACAATGTGCTTAGTCAAATTAATAACAAAACAAGGGAGAAAAAAAAACAAAAACAGAACCAAACAAACAAAAGACAAAACAAAACAACAGGACAGGAGCAATGTGCTCAGTCAAATTAATAACAAAATAAAGCAACAACAACAACAAAAAAAACCCAAACCAAACAAAAGACAAAACAAAATAATAAGTTGGGGGCAAAGTGCTTAGTCCAAGTAAAAATAAAACACACACACACAAAGCAAAGCAAAGCAAAGCAAACTTAGACAAAGTAAACTGTAACCATTTACTTCTGAATACTGAGTGAGGGGAAAAACATATAGGACATGGATTAACTTTAAAATTCTGTAAATATGGTCTATTTAAATTTTATGTTGACTTCAATTGTCAGCTGAACTGAAAAAAAAGTGTATAATAATAAAATGTTAACCATGAATACACTGTAAGGCTTTTAAAAGTCTTGTAAATGTTATGCTAGTCTGGAAAACTTTCATTATTACACAACACCCCAAGCCCTAAATATGAAAAGTACAACACTGCATCTAAAACATAATGATTCATCAATCTAGGTCACTCAATTCCTAAAACACCCCGAGGACAATTTAATGACAAAGTATAGGCTACTGTATCAGAAATTTGGTCTTGTATGGCATTTCAGAGATCAATACCTTTTCCTCCAATTTAACGTGTCTAATGGGCAATTTAGACCCCGAGCGTGTCTCTTTTCTACAATACAAGCATTTTTAAAAGACTACAGCTACAACCTTTCAGGATCAAAAGCAGTGCTTACTACAGACAAATTCACTGTGTTAGCAATCCTGCCGCTTTGGGGGCTAGTAATAAATTAATTACTTAAATAAGTAAATAAATAATCCTAACAAATACAACAAAACACACAATGACCATATCAGGTTAATTCATGCCACAGGCTTTGTGAGAGTTATTTACCCTGCTTGTTTCATGTTTGACAGGATTAAAGCTAGCCATACGCAAATTAAAACACAAATGTTACCGCACTTTAAGTGTGTTACAGTTTTTGCCTTACTGTGGCACCAACAAACCTCCATAGTCAAGGGGGTGAAAGAGTTCCCTTCAGACATCTGTACTACTAAACTCAGGTTACATTTACTAAAAACTAGCAAGTTTTCCTTTGCGTTTTTGTAAAGTTTTGCATACAGTGGAAAACATTCTCAAAACGATCACTGTTCACATGGATCCACGAAAACAACTAAAATGGTGTATTATCATGACAGGCCAGTAGTTGGTGATCACTTTGTAAAGAAACAGACCAACTATGTAATACCAAAGACTATAGAATACACAATATGTGTCACTTGTATAGTTTTGAATGGGGAAAAATGCAACACTCAATATGGCCGCTCTATCGAAAGAAGCCCCGTCTTCTAAATAAAAGAGCCAATCGCTAATCAGTAAAGTCAGCACATCACTGCAGCTGCGGTTAGAAGTCCTGGTTGCTATAGAAACAGTCAGTGTCTGAGACGTGACCTCAGAAGCTTTTTAACGCTGTTTGAGCAACAGCTGTTGTCAGATTTCATTGGTGATTTCAAATATGAAATTTTATTGTAAGCTTGGTGAACAGTTTTATGCATGCGCATGACATCACCATTTTCACAAATTTGTGTTTTCATAATTTACATTGAGATGATAATGGTATTGTTTTCAAAAGCATGTTTTCGAAGTTTTCGAAAGTTTGCTTATTCAGGCCCTCAAAACACCATTTTCGTGTAAATAAATAGACAAAAGCAATGTTTTTGGTTTTTAGTCGAAATCGGTGTTGTGTAAATGCCCCCTCACTGCTTGAACGTGGTAAAACTCTGTTATCACATGGTCACATACATATATTTGTTTGTACTGCAGTTTCAAAAACATATCACACAATGTATTCTAGATAATCAAAACATGGTTATCCTTAACTCTTTCCCCGCCATTGATGGAATTGTCCGACTTTCCGTGTTTTCACTGGCGTACGGTAGGAGGCGCTATTACGCATCTTGTGAAAGAGTATTGAATGTCAGGATCAAAACACGGCAAAGAAGACAAAGAAAAAAGCAATCACGTGCAAGCAGATGCATATGTAAAATAACGTAATCAAACATTAATCATTATATAAATCAAAATTGCTTAACTGTACCGAATGAAATGACAATCCAGGAAGTGTTGTAGGACTGTGCAAGCTTTGGATGTCCATCTATGTTTTGATCATCGTTCTGAATCTGAATCTGATTTTCTATTTGTGCCTGAAATGACACATACAAATTTGACAAATTGTCAAAATGCAGGTCTCTGCAAGTATCCTTGTAAACACAGTTGCTTATGGCTTAGGTGAAGGTAAACAATTGAGAAAGTCTGTGTCATGAATGTTAATCGTACAATAAAACACAGAGAAAAATCACTTTTGTAGCTTTAACACAGATTTATTAGATTTAATTTATACAGCAAAGACTATGCAGTTATTTTACATTTGATCATTCAATTTCTGAACCTAAATACTGTTAGACATACCTGAAAGATATAAAGCGCCGTTTATTTCATTTGTATCTTTGTTCTACTATATATATATAGTATATATATATATATATATATATATATATATATATATATATATAAAACATTTTTTGTTTGTTTGTTTGTTTGTTTTTCTTCAAACAGAGCTATTCAAGTCATCTGGTGATTTTTTTTATGTATTTTTTTTCAAATTGCAGTATACATCGCAGAAAAACAAAATATCAAAATGTGAGTTTTTTTTCCAATATTGTGCAGCCCTATTGTGCAGACATAGTCTTTGACAAAAATGTGATTTTCTTGTTTTTCTCATTTTATCTGAGCATAAAAAGTTTTCTTGGTGCTTTATAAAATTACGGTTGAACCACTGCTGTCACATGAACTATTTTAATGATGTTCTTACTACCTTTCTGTGCCTTGAACATGTCAGTTGCGTTGTTATCTATGTAGGCTCAGAAAGCTCTAGGATTTTATCAAAAATATCTTAATTTGTGTTCTGAAAATGAAAGAAAATCTTACAGGTTTGGAACGACATGAGAGTGAGTTGTTAATAACAGAATTTTCATTTTTGGGTGAACTATCCCTTTAATAGTTGTGTAAATAATGTTCAGTTTCTTGCACTGATCATAATAATGATCATTTCACTTCGTAAGACCTCAGTATATTGTCAGGAGCCATGGGTATTAATTTTGTATTGCCTGTATATGCGTTTTGTATTCTCAAAAACCGAGAGCTATTGACTTGCTATCACAAATTACCAAGGACCATGGATTCAGCTAAAATCTTCTTTATTGTTCTAAAAAAAATAAATCACCTACATGGGGGCCTGCTTCATACCTACATACATACACACACACACACACACACACACACACACACACATTATAAGTACTCTTTTTAGAAGTATGTTATAGTGTACATCTGGTACTAGTGTACTTCTTTTACAAAAGAGCAGCTTTGATTATATAATTTATGTGACAATTTAACATACGTTATTTGTCATATTTTGTCACTAATTATCATATTTACACATTCAATAGCAACAAACATCTCCTTGGGCTCAGAGGGAGAAGGAAATAGAGTCTTATACTCATATCCATCAAATGCTAGACAGAGTTTTTCTAGTATTTAGGCACAGATAGTACAGATGTTAAAACTATAAAGAACTGTGTGCATAAACCGCATCTCAGGATGGGGGGCCTTGCGAGGGTAAACAGAAACTCAAACAATAAAAAATTAACTAATTAAAAATGAACGCCCCACGGGCTGGTTTTAATGACAAAACCAGGGAAACAAATCCATTTTCCAAGTATTTTCCACAAATCAGCTGCTGTTTTCATTTCGAAAGCGGCGTCAAAGCAAGAGGGAGAGAAAAAGAGAGATGCTGCTTCAGCATCTTGGACGAAAAGGAAAGATGTGCATACAAAGTGTAGCTGATGGGCATTAACTATATCGCACTGTATTCCCATATACAATACTCCAAGACAGGAGATTTATACTCCGAAGCAGCAGTATGCAGTAGTGCAAACCTATGCATTTTCGAATTAATCATAACCATGCTGCTCGTGACAGTTCTTGCACTTCTGAAACAATTGCATGCACACCTGACTCACAAATGGGAGTTCATTATTGCTCTTAGGAAAAGAGCGTGAACATCTAGCATGAACAAAGATGCATACGCTGCCCTCTTGCAGCTACGTGACAATAGCAGGTGCCGTCACATATCCGTGCAAATTAAAGCAGGATGCAGTCGCAGCCTCAGCTAACAAAGAGAAAATGTGTGTGGAGAATACGAGGCATCTGGAGCTTGTGAACGTGGAAGATAAAAGCAGAGCGTATCTTTTTGCCTTTCTAGTGTAACACTGAGCCAAAATACAGTTTCTGTCTTGTGAATTGACAAAATGAACCTAAAATGCATTTAAAATATAACCAAATGAACACATATTGTTAATAATATTCCATAAACTTAAGCAAATAACTGACAATGTATTAAAGGTTGCAGAAAAAAGATGCTTTGTGCTCCACTATAAATGTGACAGTAAAACAATACTAATCATGAGAGACATTGTCTTCAAAAACAGGTCAAAGTCATTTTAGGATTATGATAAATTGTCTGCTGCAGTCGGCTGGTTGTCATCATCAACCGCCTGAACGCAGGTGATAATTCAAACAAAGCACTCATGTCAAAATATTTTACTGAAAGTGTTTTAGGTGCCCTGTTTTACTGAATATTTAATTTAAAAGGTTTTCATATAGGCTTTGTTTTAATACAGACATGTTTATACTAGCCATGAACAATATAGTATATATACATGTAATGCCATTAAAAGCATCAATTGCCATTAAAAAAACTTTTACAAAAATAAGTGTGTTTGGTTTCAGAATAGTAAAAGAAAAGAAAACAAACATGTAAAACATGAAAATAAAATAAAAAACATAAAAAAACAACCAACCAAACAAGCAAACAAAAAAACTAAAAACTAAATAAATACATATAATGAAAAAAATATATATAATAAATAAATGAAGCACTAATGTCAAAATATTTTACTGAAAATAATTTTGGTCCCATATTTTTACTGAAAGGGTTTTCATTTCGGTGTCGTTCCAATATGTACATATACATACTATGCATGAATAATATAGTATACATGCATATAATGCCATTAAAAGTGCCCAGTGGTATTTAAAAAATAAAAAGCTTTTTTCAAAAATATGTTTGTTTGGTTTTAGAATTGCAAAACAAAACAAAGTAAAAACAAAATAACACAAAACAACAAAACAAAGTAAAACACCCCCCCCCCCCTCTCTAATCTAAATAAATAAACAAAACAAAATACTTAACAACAAACAAATAAATAAATAATGTCAAAATATTTTACTGAAAATGTTTTTGGCCCCAAATTTTACTGTTTTTTTTTTGTTGTTTTTTTCTTTTTAAGGTGTCATTCCAATATGTACAAACCATGAACATACACATACTGTACACATACTGTATAATGGCATTAAAAATGCCAAGTTGTATTAAAAAATAACCTTCATCAAAAAATAGGTTTGTTTGACTTTACGATTGCAAAACAAAAACAAAGTAAAAACAAAACAAAATAAAAACTAAATTAAGCACTGTCAAAATATTGTAAATATAATATTCATTAACAATATAGGATGTTTTCAGAGAGAAAGAGAGATCATATGTATGTATGTATTCACAAAAACATATCACAATTGCAATAGAAAATCAAACAATATAAAACACAACTAAATAAAACATAAAACAACATAAAACACAATATAAAACAACAAAATCAAAGCAAAACAACACAAAACTCAATATAAAACAACAAAATTAAAGCAAAAAAACATAAACCACAATATAAAATAACTAAATTAAAACAAAACAACAACAAGATAAACCTTCACTCTTCAAGCATAAAGACTGACAGCTCAAGACAGGACACATGAGGACAAGACTGCAGCTTGTCCATTTGTTTGTCCACCAACAGGTGGCAGATTCCTCCTGTTGACTGAACCTCATGGACATTTCAAAGCTGTGATCAGCGTCTCATAAATATTTCATCACATTTCATCCATAAGACTAACAGCAGCATGAATGTGACAATAAACACAGATCTGGGCTGAGTGACTAAGAAGAAAAACAAACCTTCCCACAAAGACCAATCAAACAAATGGACGCACATTCTCCAAGACAAACACAATCTAAACATTCATACAAATAATATATTAAGGATCAGCATGCATTCTAATTACATTTCAGGATTTTAACTAGCTATTTACATAAACTCCTCTCAAAATATCCCAATCTAAGGTGCATGCAATGTCCATCCGACTCCAGAGAAATCCCAGCCCTCCGCAGGAGGGATATGCCTTATTTGTGGTTGCCAGATTGTATTATCATAAACTCATAATCACATTTACAACAAACACAAGCAGCCGAAACGGACACGCACTTGAAGACCTGTGCATAAAAGTATTAAAAAGACCCAAAACGTCAACTTCACGGCTTAAACTGCATTATTTTGAGAAGGCTATTGTCGTGCAATGCCTGAATCGAACATTAGATGGTGATGAAAGAAAGTCTTTGATTGCAATTAACACTTTAAAAGAATCTGGGTACCTTTGAGTATCCTTTTCCTCAGGATAGCCTGTAGGAAGAGCATAGTCCTTCTCCTTTCCTTCAGCTCGGCAAATATTCCCTGATTGCTGCTTTGCTCCGTATCTAGTGCGTCTTCCCAGCTACGTCTCGTCTGTGAGCCAACGAGGTACTTTTTGCTGTCAATCAATGTCAAAATCAAAGATCTGGGATAAAAAACGAGCCTATATCTGCGAGCGTGACGCGTGATGATACCACGAGACGTTTCGGCCTTTGTCTTTTTAAATTACTCATCTGAGCAGTAATAATTAGTCGTTATTAACCGTAATTTTATGCGAAGTCACCATCTCTCCATCTCTCTCTCCTCGGCGTGCACTCGCTGTGATTAATAAATGCAAAATGTATGCTCAAAGCCTTCGGGACTTTTGATGCCCTAGTTTTTTCTCCCTTTTTTCTCTCTGCCCTCAAACTGCTGCCTTGCTGAATAAACTTGAAGATAAGGGGTTTACACAAGTGTAGGTTTTGGGTTTCTGACTGCTCTTTAGCACCTACACACAAAAACAGTGGCTCGTCTGCAAACGTCTGACAGATTTTTGACCAGCGTTGCATCAGGGCTGATGAAAAATGAGTTTATTTTAGCAAATCTGCAAATAAATGGAATTAGCACAATGAAGATGGTATTTATGAAAGGTTGTAATACACTTTACTGTAAAAATGATTCTTTTTGCTAAACTGATTTATATGGTGATGTTTTAGGGTGTTTCAATAAGTTTTGTGAGGGTGTGTGTGTGTGAGAGGGTGTGTGTGTGTTGGCCACATACAATCTTGTGCATATAAATGGATGATTTTGCTTAATCAGATGCAATTAAAGCAAAAATAAAAGTTCAAAAAAATATAAGCACAAAGATTTTGATAGAAAGAGATGCATCTGTATACATCATTACAAACTTTAAAATCATGCAATAAGATAAAATAAAATAAAATGTGAAAATATTTGAAACTGTAATTTACTTCTGGGTACTGGGTATTTGCACGACGACGATATACTAAAAAACAGAAGGTTTTCTGTTGCGTTTTTCAAAAAATTTGCATACAGGCGACAACATTGTCAAAACAATCCCAGTTCACACTGATCTCTGAAAATGACTAAAAAAGCTGCATTATTCATGCCAGGCCAGTAGTTGGTGATGGCGCTTTGTAAAGTTACACTAGAAACAACTATAAAATGAACACGTAATACGCATACAACAATATCACCATTTTTGATGTTTCCTCAGAGACGATAACAGTATCTTTATCAAAAACCTGCACTTTGAAACCCAAAAGTTTGCATTTTTATGCACCCAAATCTCCACTGTCGTGAAAATGAACAGCCAAAACACATAAAACGTTTTCCATTTATAGTTGAAAACGGTGTTGTGCAAACTGCATCTGAGACTTTTACTTGAGTGGTGTTGGAATTGTTGACTTGCAACTTGGAATGGATTTTTTTTTATCTATTTTTTACTTTTACCTTTTGAGGTACTTCACACCTCTGGAGTACATGGAGTAATGTTCAAGGAAAATCACACACCAAAAAAACTAATTATAACAACTCAGTGTTAGAAAGGTTTGAAAATGTAATAGGTTACAGATTGTTTAAAATGTAATAAGTAGTGTAACTATTTCAATTATTAATGTAACTGATTACATTTGATTACTTTTTGATTACTTTTCTAAATTTCTAATGAATGTTTTTAACTGATAATAATTCTGAAACATTTAAAGCAGGCAGGTTTAACCTTACAGTGGTACTCAACACTGATTACTGTCAGATGTTTTTAAATCCTTCTTCACTAGAATTAAGATTATAATAATTTAGTTTTAAAGCACAGCCACCACAAAATCAGACTTTTACACCTCTTTTTACTTTGAGATTGTTCTGAGGCAAAATACAGATGTAAAATCATAACAAGAAATTGTTTAATAGCTATGATACTGTTTTTGAAATCAAATCTTTGCATAGGTGTGACAGGAAACATTGTATCTAACAATACCTTGGGGAAACAACAACAAAAACCAGTTAATCTTAAAAAAATAAAGCATACATAAACCCAAATAGGAAATAAAACAGTTACTGAATAAGCATGTCTCCTATATCCTAAACTCCTGAAACATTGGTGCCTCATATTTTAAAGCAATTTGGGAAAGAAATCAATAAAATCTGTATGTGTATGAAAATATTCAGATGTAACCCCCTTTGTAATCGTTAACATTTTCATAAGTAACTGCAATTTAACTACACATTTTTCCTCAGTAACTGTAACAGATTACAATTACATTTATTTTTTATTCAAATTGTAATTCCATTACATGTGACTAGTTACTCCCCAACATTGAAAACTCATTATAACACACAAATGAAGACTTCAAAACTTTTTTTTTTTCGTCCTGTAGATTCACACCTGCTCATTTCAAAAATTGTTGTGGACTAAATTGGCCATGTCAGCATTACAATTAATATAATATTGGCAATGGTATTAAGTTAATCTTGTAAGTTTCCTGACCCTCAGACAGTCATTCAGAGAAAGACACATTTCATCTACCGTGACTAACAGTCGTGGTCTGATATCTGTGTGGATGTACAGACTGTATTTTGGCTGATATATAATTTTGTAATCTCCCTGCAGAAATCGTGCTGTGCTATTCAGACACATGAGGGGATTTATGCTGTTATGAAATGGTAAAACTGCACCAATTTCTGTGAACAATCCAATCTAAGCACAAAGACCCCAGTGAAACCACCACAGCACTTCAATGAATCACCCACACAACCCTTATATGAACTAATAGTGGATGCTTTATACTATATAAGACACACTTTTCGAATTCAAAGTGCTTATTACTTATAATCCAGTAGTAGTAGTAGTAATGTTATTTATATTTGTATATTTTGTTATTATTAATAATAATTGAAATAGGTATATATTTTAAATATTTTTAAAATAACAAAACTTATTATAATTACAGATTATATTAATGAATATAATATTAAACAATATATATATATATATATATATTATTTTTTTAAATAATAAGACATTCCTAAATAAGAATATTTATTTTTGTATTTTTCATATTTATTTTATAAATACTGCAACTGTAGTTTCTATTATTATTATTATTATTATTTTAAAAAGATGTGTGTATATATATATATATATATATATATATATATATATAATAATAATAACTATAATTCCAGATTATATTAATAACTATATCTAACTAATAAGTGTGTGTGTGTGTGTGTGTGTGTGTGTGTGTGTGTGTGTGTGTGTGTGTGTGTGTGAATATATATATATATATATTTAAAAAAAAAAATCAATTTTATTTTTTTCTATTATTAATATTATTATTAATGGATCACAAGTAACAAAGTTTAGATTTGAAATATTACTATATTATACTGCTTTAAATACAATAGGCATGTCATTTTTTCCTGAATCAGGCTCTTGTAGTTTCCTGTGCAGAAACAATTATTCCCAGAGAAGCCAAGAATCATTACAAGTTACTGTGTCAGTGTTTTAACATGCAGCGCCAGTCTCTTTATAATATGAAACAAGAGGATCATGGGTAGACTGTGGCTTTTATGCTGCAAGATGTAGTCTCTGATGCCATGACTTTAATTTCATCAATAGTCCAAATGTGATTCAGAAGTAAGTGTTTTGAGAAGCAGCTTTAAGTCGAGCAAATGTTTGACTCTAGAGAGAAGAGCCACTTGCATAGCTTTCACTTCACTTTAGTAAGACTTGAAAGCTACAGGATTTTTTTATTTTTTATTATGGGGCAGAAAGAGACTAGAAAATGGTCACATACTGTAGTTTAGTGCAGGAAACCTTGACTTATTAATTGATCCTGTTCCATCTAATATGATGGGAACTATTTGAGTATTATATATATAAGAGCATATTCAATTCCATTTTCAATTTTGAGTATCACAGGCATCAAAATGTGCATACTGTAAAACACAAAATAACTACTGTAAGCTACTATAAAGCTAAGAGCTACAGATAAGAACAACAACTCCCAGCAGCTTCAAGTTTGCAGTAAGACAGTATGAGAACATCTGTAGATCTCCAGAGAGAGGCACTTTATTTAGACAAATGGTGTCTGATCTGTTAACACTGCTGTCTTCACTGAGACACACTCAGCAAATATTTAGGAGCTGTGGATAGCTCACAATGAATAGTTTACATAATGTCAAGATCAGACTTAGGCTCTAAATCTGAATTTAATTTTATCTAGTGATGAAAATATATATGTAAAAACAACAAAAAATATGTAAACAAACAACAACAATAGTTAATTAACTTGTTTTAAAAGTAATGCGTTACTTTAGTTACTTTAAAAAGTAATCTGATTACATTACTCATGTTACCTGTAATTTACCATTTTTTGACAACAAGAAATATTACAGACACCAAGCTTTTGAATATCAGTGTATACATATATTACATTACTAAGATATAAAACATAAGAAACAAGCAGGAGTATCAAGCAAGCCTTTTTTTTGCTACGCTTCTAACTTGTATCAGATTCAAGCATTCTAGTATTTTTCAGACACGGTATAAAAGAACAAGTGTTGTGCATTATTAAACAGATGCTAGTAAATACAAACAAAAGGTTTTATTAAGCAGGAAGTCCACATGCATCATATCCAGAAGGATTTCCAGTGGGAGAGATGTAGTGAGATATTTAAAAGACATCAAATTGTCAGTGTGATACAGAGACTTCATACACAGCCAATAATGACCATGATACAGCACAGCGTAATTTCACAGCCTCAAGACTCTGAAACAGTGGGATCTTCAGCAAGCTATTATGTGTATGGAAAATTAGATGACAAAACTATTAATTCAGCTCACAGCCAAAGAGAGAATCCACAGGGTGGATTTGTTTGTGAATTATAGCATTACTGCATCTGTTCATCACTAACACACTCTCGCTCTGTCCGCCTCAACCCGTTCTGTTTGGATCGTAATGACAGGGTATCGGTGTCAAAACTTCTTTACAATATAGAAAACTGGGTTTCTGAGGGGAATATGAGTGGCTGTGTACTGGTCGAAGTCAAAAGGTTCCACTTTTATTGTAAACTTTTGGGATTTTGTGCCCCAAAAAAGCTCATTTTGAGTTTGGGATTGATTTTTCCAACTTGAATCCGAGAGCATTTGTTATGAAGGTTGAGCCTTAAGTCAAGCTTGAAATAAGACAATGACCTGAGAAATGGAGGGTTGTGGAAAAGCCAAGTTAAGTCCAAATCTTAACCCTGCTGTATTGATGTCGAGAGAACTGAAGCAGGCAGATCATGATGAACGTACTCAAACAGATAAAGGTCTGCATGGAGTTATGTTTCAAAGCAGGTCAGTGTAAGGAACTGACAATTGGGTGAATGTGATTCATAAACTAAAAATGCTATTCATACGTTTAATGGCTTAAATATGCCTCTTCAATGTAAACATATTTTATTTAAAGAAAGAAAAAAAAACTGTTCTGGCCAGAAAATGTTAGATATCAGTGTTTAGTTTTTATTAATAGTTTGAATTAGATTTTATTTTTTATATTTTGTAGTTTTTTATATAAATTTTTGTTAAAAGTTTTTTTAATCATTTTATTAGTTTGCTATGTCTATATAGTATTTATTTTATTTTTACTTAATTTGTTTTGTTATTTTAGTAAAGTACAGTTGTATGGGGGGTCTATTTTTACTTAATTGGTTTTAGTTATTTTAAAAAACACACATAAAAATATAAAGACTGATTCACAAACTGATAATAATGAGGAAACTGATAACATAAACACACAATTCACACACAAATCATTAAATAAACAAACATACAAAAAACACTGAAAAAAGTTTCCACAAAAATATTATGCAGTTGTTTTATAACAAGTCAATAAACTGTCATGTGGTGTGACTTTTCCAAAACTTTGATATTTTACATATTTTATAATATTTCTAAAAAAGATTATAATAATAAAATCAATGCTTTTAACTTTAGAGAATATATTTCAAAAACATTTTTAAAACAATGTTTAAGATGTGTGTACTCATGTATTTAAGGTTTAAGGAAGCATTATTACATTTTACTGATGATTACACCACATGACATTTTTTAGAGTCAGTAAACTAAAACTTTTCTTACATTTTTTTTTTCAAACCCATAAAAAACCAACATAACCACAAACACTGCATTGTTAAGAACTTGACACTAGGTTTTTCCCTTTTGTTTACTGTAGATACTATTATGCACATTAATGCATTTCTGACTATTTGTGTCAAATAAATGATTGCAAAAAAGTAACTTTGATTTGTAAAATCAGATCACCGTTATTAGCTGTGTTAAAGCGAGTGTCACTATCACTTTTGCTCATACTTACAGCTAGAGATGTGAACGCATTTGTACTTTCTTTTTAACAGCTCTGTCCATTCTAGCAGACATTACCTCTGAACTCTCATACCCACGCTTTATTGGTCTTCCTCTGGCCGGAGCTGAAAGCTTCCTCATGGGAACAGTATGGGGGAATTAAATTGGTCTTATCCACCCTGAGGATATAGAGCACTGGAGGCAATAACCCTGCACTGCTGAGAGGAGATTGCTGAGAGACTGAAATGAGCGCTAATATTTGAGAGTGATAGAGGTCCATTGAAGGGCTATTGTCTTTCCGCTATAAATGGGTGTGCTGTAAAATTGCTGTACTGTGCAAATCACTGGCAAATGGTTATAGTAATAAATGATCGCAGCAGCTGGCTTTCCATCCATGTATTGTTAGTTTTACAAATTTTGGGATATTATTTAAGGAAATGCTGTGTGAAATCACCTCAATGCAAATAAAATTGTGAAAATATATGCTCTCCTTTTAAAAATTAAATCAGTCGTAGTACATTTCTTTCGACCCTAGTAAATACATGGTAAATTTAAGCCTATCAATATTTTAGCCAAAACAATTTCTGCATTGTATGAAGTAGACACTGAAACTGTCAAACTGCACCTTCAGAGAAGCAACAATTAAACAGTATTGTTTCAGTCAATATTTTGACAGATAGAAACTAATTTTAGTTAATCACAGCCAAGTTGTGCTGATTCGTTCCCTCGTTTTAATCGTTTTCATGTTGCATGTTGTTTTGTTTTAATTAACTGGCAGCCACGTTGTACTATTTTGTTCGCCCGTTTTAGGAAATCGTGACCACGTTTTACTGATTTGTTACTTCGACTTAGTAAATTGTGGCCACGTTGCACTGGTTCATTCCCTCATTTAAATTCCATGTAACATTTTACTGATCCGTTCCCTCATCTTTGTCATGTTTTACTGATTTGTTCCCTCGTTTTAGTAAATTGTGACCATGTTCTACTGATTCACTGCCTTCGTTTAGTAAATCGTGGCTACGTTGTACTGATTCGTTTCCTTGTTTTAGTAAATCGTGGCCACGTTGTATTGATTTGTTCCCTCATGTTAGTAAATTGTGGCCACGTTGTACTGATTCGTTCCCTTGTTTTAGTAAATTGTGACCACGTTCTACTGATTCACTCCCTTGTTTTAGTAAATTGTGGCCACGCTGTACTGATGCGTTCCCTTATTTTTGTAGATCGTGGCCACGTTGTACTGATTTGTTTCTTCGTTTTGTAAATTGTGGCCATGTTGTACTGATTTGTTCGCTCATTTTAGTAAATTGTTACCACGTTCTACTGATTCACTCCCTTGTTTTAGTAAATTGTGACCACGTTCTACTGATTCACTCCCTTGTTTTAGTAAATTGTGACCACGTTCTACTGATTCACTCCCTGGTTTTAGTAAATTGTGACCACGTTCTACTGATTCACTCCCTTGTTTTAGTAAATTGTGACCACGTTCTACTGATTCACTCCCTTGTTTTAGTAAATTGTGACCACATTCTACTGATTCACTCCCTTGTTTTAGTCAATTGTGACCACGTTCTACTGATTCACTCCCTTGTTTTAGTAAATTGTGACCACATTGTACTGATGCGTTCCCTTATTTTTGTAAATCGTGGCCACGTTGTACTGATTCGTTTCTTCGTTTTGTAAATTGTGGCCATGTTGTACTGATTTGTTCGCTCGTTTTAGTAAATTGTGACCACGTTCTACTGATTCACTCCCTTGTTTTAGTAAATTGTGACCACGTTCTACTGATTCACTCCCTTGTTTTAGTAAATTGTGACCACGTTCTACTGATTCACTCCCTTGTTTTAGTAAATTGTGAAAACGTTCTACTGATTCACTCCCTTGTTTTAGTAAATTGTGACCACGTTCTACTGATTCACTCCCTTGTTTTAGTAAATTGTGACCACATTCTACTGATTCACTCCTTTGTTTTAGTCAATTGTGACTACGTTCTACTGATTCACTCCCTTGTTTTAGTAAATTGTGGCCACATTGTACTGATGCGTTCCCTTATTTTTGTAAATCGTGGCCACGTTGTACTGATTCGTTTTTTCGTTTTGTAAATTGTGGCCATGTTGTACTGATTCACTCCCTTGTTTTAGCAAATTGTGACCACGTTCTACTGATTCACTCCCTTGTTTTAGTAAATTGTGACCACGTTCTACTGATTCACTCCCTGGTTTTAGTAAATTGTGACCACGTTCTACTGATTCACTCCCTTGTTTTAGTAAATTGTGACCACGTTCTAATGATTCACTCCCTTGTTTTAGTAAATTGTGACCACGTTCTACTGATTCACTCCTTTGTTTTAGTCAATTGTGACCACGTTCTACTGATTCACTCCCTTGTTTTAGTAAATTGTGACCACATTGTACTGATGCGTTCCCTTATTTTTGTAAATCGTGGCCACGTTGTACTGATTCGTTTCTTCGTTTTGTAAATTGTGGCCATGTTGTACTGATTCACTCCCTTGTTTTAGTAAATTGTGACCACGTTCTACTGATTCACTCCCTTGTTTTAGTAAATTGTGACCACGTTCTACTGATTCACTCCCTTGTTTTAGTAAATTGTGACCACATTCTACTGATTCACTCCCTTGTTTTAGTCAATTGTGACTACGTTCTACTGATTCACTCCCTTGTTTTAGTAAATTGTGACCACATTCTACTGATTCACTCCCTTGTTTTAGTCAATTGTGACCACGTTCTACTGATTCACTCCCTTGTTTTAGTAAATTGTGACCACATTGTACTGATGCGTTCCCTTATTTTTGTAAATCGTGGCCACGTTGTACTGATTCGTTTCTTCGTTTTGTAAATTGTGGCCATGTTGTACTGATTTGTTCGCTCGTTTTAGTAAATTGTGACCACGTTCTACTGATTCACTCCCTTGTTTTAGTAAATTGTGACCACGTTCTACTGATTCACTCCCTTGTTTTAGTAAATTGTGACCACGTTCTACTGATTCACTCCCTTGTTTTAGTAAATTGTGACCACGTTCTACTGATTCACTCCCTTGTTTTAGTAAATTGTGACCACGTTCTACTGATTCACTCCCTTGTTTTAGTAAATTGTGACCACATTGTACTGATGCGTTCCCTTATTTTTGTAAATCGTGGCCACGTTGTACTGATTCGTTTCTTCGTTTTGTAAATTGTGGCCATGTTGTACTGATTTGTTCGCTCGTTTTAGTAAATTGTGACCACGTTCTACTGATTCACTCCCTTGTTTTAGTAAATTGTGACCACGTTCTACTGATTCACTCCCTTGTTTTAGTAAATTGTGACCACGTTCTACTGATTCACTCCCTTGTTTTAGTAAATTGTGACCACGTTCTACTGATTCACTCCCTTGTTTTAGTAAATTGTGACCACGTTCTACTGATTCACTCCCTTGTTTTAGTAAATTGTGACCACATTCTACTGATTCACTCCCTTGTTTTAGTCAATTGTGACTACGTTCTACTGATTCACTCCCTTGTTTTAGTAAATTGTGGCCACGTTCTACTGATTCATTCCCTTGTTTTAGTAAATTGTGACCACATTGTACTGATGCGTTCCCTTATTTTTGTAAATCGTGGCCACGTTGTACTGATTCGTTTCTTCGTTTTGTAAATTGTGGCCATGTTGTACTGATTTGTTCGCTCGTTTTAGTAAATTGTGACCACGTTCTACTGATTCACTCCCTTGTTTTAGTAAATTGTGACCACGTTCTACTGATTCACTCCCTTGTTTTAGTAAATTGTGACCACGTTCTACTGATTCACTCCCTTGTTTTAGTAAATTGTGACCACGTTCTACTGATTCACTCCCTTATTTTAGTAAATTGTGACCACGTTCTACTGATTCACTCCCTTGTTTTAGTAAATTGTGACCACGTTCTACTGATTCACTCCCTTGTTTTAGTAAATTGTGACCACGTTCTACTGATTCACTCCCTTGTTTTAGTCAATTGTGACCACGTTCTACTGATTCACTCCCTTGTTTTAGTAAATTGTGACCACGTTCTACTGATTCACTCCCTTGTTTTAGTAAATTGTGACCACGTTCTACTGATTCACTCCCTTGTTTTAGTCAATTGTGACTACGTTCTACTGATTCACTCCCTTGTTTTAGTAAATTGTGACCACGTTCTACTGATTCACTCCCTTGTTTTAGTAAATTGTGACCACATTCTACTGATTCACTCCCTTGTTTTAGTCAATTGTGACCACGTTCTACTGATTCACTCCCTTGTTTTAGTAAATTGTGACCACGTTCTACTGATTCACTCCCTTGTTTTAGTAAATTGTGACCACGTTCTACTGATTCACTCCCTTGTTTTAGTAAATTGTGACCACATTCTACTGATTCACTCCCTTGTTTTAGTCAATTGTGACTACGTTCTACTGATTCACTCCCTTGTTTTAGTAAATTGTGACCACATTCTACTGATTCACTCCCTTGTTTTAGTCAATTGTGACCACGTTCTACTGATTCACTCCCTTGTTTTAGTAAATTGTGACCACATTGTACTGATGCGTTCCCTTATTTTTGTAAATCGTGGCCACGTTGTACTGATTCGTTTCTTCGTTTTGTAAATTGTGGCCATGTTGTACTGATTTGTTCGCTCGTTTTAGTAAATTGTGACCACGTTCTACTGATTCACTCCCTTGTTTTAGTAAATTGTGACCACGTTCTACTGATTCACTCCCTTGTTTTAGTAAATTGTGACCACGTTCTACTGATTCACTCCCTTGTTTTAGTAAATTGTGACCACGTTCTACTGATTCAATCCCTTGTTTTAGTAAATTGTGACCACGTTCTACTGATTCACTCCCTTGTTTTAGTAAATTGTGACCACGTTCTACTGATTCACTCCCTTGTTTTAGTAAATTGTGACCACATTCTACTGATTCACTCCCTTGTTTTAGTCAATTGTGACCACGTTCTACTGATTCACTCCCTTGTTTTAGTAAATTGTGACCACATTGTACTGATGCGTTCCCTTATTTTTGTAAATCGTGGCCACGTTGTACTGATTCGTTTCTTCGTTTTGTAAATTGTGGCCATGTTGTACTGATTTGTTCGCTCGTTTTAGTAAATTGTGACCACGTTCTACTGATTCACTCCCTTGTTTTAGTAAATTGTGACCACGTTCTACTGATTCACTCCCTTGTTTTAGTAAATTGTGACCACGTTCTACTGATTCACTCCCTTGTTTTAGTAAATTGTGACCACGTTCTACTGATTCACTCCCTTGTTTTAGTAAATTGTGACCACGTTCTACTGATTCACTCCCTTGTTTTAGTAAATTGTGACCACATTCTACTGATTCACTCCCTTGTTTTAGTCAATTGTGACTACGTTCTACTGATTCACTCCCTTGTTTTAGTAAATTGTGGCCACATTGTACTGATGCGTTCCCTTATTTTTGTAAATTGTGGCCACGTTGTACTGATTCGTTTCTTCGTTTTGTAAATTGTGGCCATGTTGTACTGATTCACTCCCTTGTTTTAGCAAATTGTGACCACGTTCTACTGATTTACTCCCTGGTTTTAGTAAATTGTTGCCACATTGTACTGATGCGTTCCCTTATTTTTGTAAATCATGGCCACGTTGTACTGATTCGTTTCTTCGTTTTAGTAAATTGTGACCATGTTCTACTGATTCACTCCCTTGTTTTAGTAAATTGTGACCACGTTCTTCTGATTCACTCCCTTGTTTTAGTAAATTGTGACCACGTTCTTCTGATTCACTCCCTTGTTTTAGTAAATTGTGGCCACATTGTACTGATTCGTTCCCTTATTTTTGTAAATCGTGGCCACGTTGTACTGATTAGTTTCTTCGTTTTTGTAAATTGTGGCCACGTTGTACTGATTCGTTCCCTTGTTTTAGTAAATTGTGGCCACATTGTACTGATTTGTTCCCTTGGTTTTGTAAATTGTGACCACGTTCTACTGATTCACTCCCTTTTTTTAGTAAATTGTGGCCATGTTGTACTGATTTGTTCCCTTGTTTTTGTAAATCGTGGCCACGTTGTACTGATTTGTTCCCTCATTTTAGTTAATCGTGGTGACGTTGTACTGATACTTTCCCTCGTTTTAGTAAATGGTAGCCATGATGTACTGATTCAAATCCTTGTTCTAGTAAATAGTGTCCATGTTGTACTAATTTGTTCCATTGTTTAGTCAAATTGTGGCCATACTGTACTAATTAATTCCCTAAGTTTACTTTCGTTATTTGATTTAATTTACTAAAATGAGGAAACTAATTAGTACAGCATAGCTACAATTTACATAAAACTAGGGAATTAATTACTGAGTCGTGGATACTAATTATCAATTCATGTCCACAGCATCTCATATTTTTTTCTTCTGCATAAAATGTGTAGGGCTCATAAGATAAAACTTGATCTGGATTCAAAATTGTGTCGCCCACACACCAAAGCTATTTTTTCATAACATATGTGCCACACTACAAAGAAAAAAAAGGACAACATTTCATTCTGCATTTTGTAAGGAATAAGGCCACAACTCTACTTGCATGTTTTACTAATGCAGCATTGTTAGCATAGAACGCTGTGGCTCTAAAATAGAGCTATCTACCTTTGTAAAGACTGAATATGGTGCAGACGGCATCAATAAACAAATAGGACATTTTCGTATTCCCCTTTCTTTCCCTCGCTGTGTCCTCCTTTAACAAAGAAAAAAAATAATAATATGGTGGGCGCCAGACGCGAGCAGATATTTTCACACGCTGTTCCAAATTGTTGTGCTGCTGCTCTTTGGCTTTGCGCTAGTTGTGTCAAGTGCAACCCCGGATGGGATCAAATATTCATCAGTCTGTGCTTGTGTCATCGCGAGTCAACAAGACGGCGGCGGGGAAAGAGAAGCCGCTTTGATCAGCTCCTCTCTGGAGCGCTCCCTTGTTCCTGCAACATCCTGATTGCTCCCATCCACCGGGACTCAACCATATCACTTTCACAGAGAGAAAAACCTGGGCTGTGTTGAGCTTCACACATCACATGGCCACATGCTCAAGGTGGAATTGTCTCATTTTGTGTCACCTCTGCAACAATAAGAAACTGAAAAAAAAGTTTCAAGTCTTGTTAGATCTATTGTAGTCTACGCTTTAGACCCGGCTTGGCAAGCTGCCCAAGGATCATTCATGGACCACCTGATGCGCAGCGCAGACAAAAGTGGCAAGGGCTTTTGCAAAATGGCTAATCTGAATCTGTAGTTTGCTACAATGAGAACTTATTACTGGATTTCTTAAGCTTTTGTGATTCAACTTATTTCAAAGGCACCACAGGAGGTTTGCTAGTTAAGAAACCTGATATGGATGCTAAAATACAGTACAACACTGGCAACAGTGCTGGCATTTTCATTAGGGTTGGACAGAATAAGCTACAGTTTGGACAGAATTTGTTCTAAAATCAATGAGATACCTACATAGGCAGGTACATGCTAACAGAAAACCGAAAAACAGGAGCACATGCCACACAATAGCACTCCTCACAGGAAGTGCACAGAAGACTCAGATGTGATACAGTTTGCTCTGCTGGAAAAAATTAAACAAAAAAACAATAGAAACACTGCATAAGTTGTAATGTTATAATGGGAACTGAATGGGGTTTAATGGAAACTGTAATGGTCCCTGTGGGTCTCTACTGGTAATTTGATTGCTTTTTATTGGAGGTATGTAAACCATCTGTTTTCAGAAAGAAGCTAACTTTTTATGAAAAACTCAATCTAGCACAGTTTTATCATTGGTAGAATGTAAAATATTAAAATACACACATTTCAGTCATTTACAATTTATGCAAACCTTTAAACCGAAGGGGGGAAAAATAAACTGGGCAACAGCTTACAAGCAGCCCAATTCCACAAAAAAAAAAAAAAGTGAACTTGGCAACACTGCAACTAGAAAGCATTATATAATGGTGGAAACCATTAGAGCTTCTGTGATGGCTGCCATTGTTTTTGTTTGTTTGTTGTTGTTTTTTTCTTTCCTAACAATACAAAATGCACAGAATAATTGATGTTAACATGCTAAGCACAGATTTTAACAAGTTAGCATGCTGAAATGCACAGATTGCACAGAACAATTCAAGTTAAAAACTTGTTTAATGCTAAGTTAACAACACAAACTGCACAGATTTTAACAAAGTTTAAGGTTAACATGTTGCTAATACATGTAGCTAACAAAACATAAAAAAACTAGCTATGACCAGTCTCAAAGACCACCCAAAACCAGCCAATCAATCCTGACAATGCAACATGCACAAAATGCTTGGTCCAGTGATTTTTATAGAATAATATTGTCATGTTGTTTCTAACCTAAAAACGTTGTTAGCATGTTGCTAATTTAATTAGTATTAATTACAAAAACACACACCAATATTAACTAAATTAGTCATATTTTAAGTTAGCTAAAACTATTATCAGCAAAGATCTTTAGTATGAAATTTGGTATATTTAGTACTATATTTACCTTGATTAAATTGTTTCACCTCTTCGCAAAGCATTCAAATATTGCCTTCTCTGTGAAAGATAGGGTAGAGTGGGGGAAAACGCCCCCTTCTGTTTTTCCCAAAATAACCACAAGATAAAGTCAAGATACATTTTTATTCAATTCAATTCACGTTTATTTGTATAGCGCTTTTTACGATACAACCGTTGCAAAGCGCTTTACAGGAAATTAAGTTTCTACAATATATTTATACATTGTAGAAACTTAATATATTAACTTAGGCAAAATTTGTTATTCTGCATGTTGTTGGTGGATCAGAGGTTGGCCTCCATCAAGGTCCTCCGAGGGGTCGGCACATCTCTTCTCAGGTGTTTGGTCATCTCAGATCATTTAAGGGCTGGATCCAGACTGAAGCTTGTTCCCTAGTTACCACGGGATGTTAAACCACAAGATAAAGTCAAGATACATTTTTATGGTAACTATGGACTACGTTGACAAGAGTGATGTAGATGCTTTGTTTGACTGGGGGGCATTTTACCCCACCCACGGGGGTGTTTTGCCCCATAGGTGGGGTAAAATGCCCCATTGGCACAAATTAAATTTTTATTAAAAATCTAATAACATGAAAACTCTGGACATTGTTCATACTTGGTTTATAATTTATGTCAGTGTGACTAAAACTTTGATAACTTTTCTGAACACATTTAATCTTTGTTTTACAGAAAGATATTAGCACAGTCCTTAAGGGGGGGGGGGGGGGACATTTCCCCCCACTCTACCCTACTTTTGTTTCTGCCTTACAAGAAAGACCAGATCTATTGTAAGAGCACCATGGGAAGGTAAATCTGTGGTAATGACTTGTAATGGCACTGCAAGAGCAAACATATTCAGGTCTGGCAGGCCCATCAACAGCCACTTTGGTCATTCGGACCTGGAAGCCGCAGTAATGTGTTGATGTTTATTAGCATCAGCCTTGTATGATAGCATTATTGCTTCAGCTAGAGGAGAGGACAATCATAAAAGCTGATGTATTTTGGATCTTTGACAGCACAGTGTTTTTATAACCCGTTTGAATTCGCTCTCAGTTTGCCTTGAACTTCAGCCACTTTGATATTATTTGTTCAGTGATCCGTGACACATTTAACCTCCTGCGTCTGTCACTGACATATTCGCGGTTCAACAACCATAAAACAGGCTAAAGGACTTTAATTTATCCTCTAAATAGTGCCGGAGAACCATTGTGTGTTATGGTCTCTAAATAAATAAGCAGCTGTCGTGTCCTAACCTGAAAATGAGATATTAAATATCTCAATTTTAGATAACAATGAGATTAAATGGAGAATTTAGCTGTCTAAATGCTATCCACACTTAACTTATGTCAAAAAAACTGTCAGAAAAGTCTCAAAGCATCAAAGTGATGCACAAATAGGCATTTATGAATGCCATTTTGCATTTGTGAATCATATTTTGTCAGTATATTCGTTTTGAGACTATTTTGACCCAAATTAGATGCAGTCTTCACAGAAATTAGTCTTTGAGGAAGAGCCATAAATATTGTATGACAGGTATTAATCTGTAGAGGGCAGTAAGAGTGCACACATGTCAGGAGAATCCCAGCAGCACTGAATTATAAATAATAAAAATGAGACATTTGATATGTATATTTGAGGTGCCATCCCTAAAAGGAGGGGTCGATTTTACTCCAGCCATATATTTGAAATGACAATCATGGCTATAATGAAAAGGCATAAACCTGTCTTTAAAAATGATCGGCTAGGCTAATTTGAATACCGATCCATTCAGGTGATGGACTGCATGTGCAGAGGGAGGGAAAGTCACTGGAGGAAGTACAGCCAAAAACTTATCCAGAGCATTAATTTTGGTTACATTAAACACAACTGAAAGTTGAGTGGTGTATAAATTTTCCAGTAATTCAGCTTAACTATATACTTCAAACTACAAACAATATATATATATATATATATATATATATATATATATATATATATATATATATATATTTAAAGCAATGTATAAGCACAATGTTTTTGAAAATATAAAGATATCAGCAGTATTTATGGAGGACTAAAACAATGAGGTTCTTAATACAACTGTCCAGATTGTAGTCCTACATCTTAATTAGCATTTTTAGCTAGCCTATTGTTTCCCTTAACAGTGTTTTTGGAGTAAAACAAGGTCTGTGGTTAATATTGCTTGAAGAGACTTTCAATTTTTATTCTACAACAAATTATAGGCCTACTGAATTTTGAAACCGCTATGCCTTTAAGCTGGTAACAAGTTGCTACATAATGAGTTGCTAACTATTGTCCAATTTGTCAAGCATGCAAACTCAAACCCTAGACCTTTTTTTAATCATAAATAGCAAACTTTGTTTTGGTAAAAAGCCATTAGCAAATCCCCAAGAGAACCTATGGTCAATTAGCCTTCCAGTGTGGCCTACAAATTGGCGTCTTGAACTAAACAGCTTTATTAGTGTGACAGTATTAAACTGGAACAGGTACATTTAGACTAAAAACAACTAATAAAGCTACAGAAGGCATCCTAATTTCAAGACAAAATGCAGTTTTTAAAACTAAATTGCTCCAAATACACACCAAAATAGAGCTTGCTCAACCATAAATCTGCTTTGCAATACAATATGGCATGAAGCAAAAATCATGTTATCACTTGTTGGAAAAAGTAGCTAGTTACTCTCACTACTAAAAACCAAGTTAGTAGCATTGCACTGTTAGTTACTCCTGAAGACTGCTAGGAAATCCAGTTATGCTAGGAAACCATAAGCGGCGAACAAAAACTGTGATAATATTTTTAAAATATTGACAGGCCTGCTTAAAAAAATAAAATAAAATAGGACTGATGAGAAGAAGGATCTTGGTCGTTCTTTGTTTAATTTTTGCTTAGTGATGCACCCGAAAATTTTGGCAAATAACAATACAGTATCTGCCTGAATTTTGGGTTTTGGACAAAATTGCTTTGGTGCACTGAAATCTCTGACCAAAGTGCCCAAATTCAGGGTATGTTTACGTGACAACAATATATTAAAAATGGAAAAGCTTTTTCTTTGTGTTTTTCAGAAATTTTGCGTACAGATGACAACATTGTCAAAAAAAAAAAAAAAAATCACAGATCTGTGAAAGCAAATAAAAATGCTGTAATATGCATGCCAGGCCAGTAGTTAGCGATGTCACTTGTAAAGCAATGCAATAATAATATTGTTTTCAAAAAAATGCACTTTGAAATCAGTTTTCAGACATTTTCAGGCCCCCAAAACGCTGTTGTCATGTAAATAAACAGTCAAATGCATAAAAAGTTTTTAGTTAAACGGTGTTGTGTAAACAGCCACTTTTACAGAATTACATACATTTTAGGTTTCTTTTTTTTTTTTACAAAACCTAAAGTTAAATAAAAGCTTAAGCTATATTAAAACTTATAATTTTGCCTTTCTGTGAAAATGTTTGTTGATTAATGGGAATAATTAAATGATATGCTGATCTATGGTACCGTGTTGTAATATATATATATATATATATATATATATATATATAATTTTTTTTTTTTTTTTTTTTTTTTGTATAAAATGAGACACCCAGTTAACTGATCAATGCTATCTCAGGGAAGTAGAAGTCAAATACTAATAAATGAAAATACAAAAAGCGTTCACATGACCCACAGGGGTCCATATTAGGCGCGTTCGACTTTAAGCGGCGCTGCACGGAATGGTCAGTGTATGACATCAAAGTACCGCGAGAGCTATTCGAAAGCATAGGATTCGCCTGCTCTCTTATCGCTCTCGCGGTACTTTGATGTCATACACTGACCATTCTGTGCAGCGCCGCTTAAAGGCTTTTGTTTCCACTTTCAGGACATGTGCACGTCACATGACTCCATATTTTGCCCAATGAAAAGTGCATTTTTCATCAATTTTCGTACATATAATTGCCTAAAAAAATCTGAGTCACCTTCATTGGAAAGTAAAGAAGTATTTTCAAAAACTTTACATAATATTTCATGAAATGTATCATAGGAAATTACAAAAAACTGCATGTTGCCTCAAGGCAACATGGAATCGCATAAGGCTATGCAGGCATACTAGGTTAGAATGCAAGTATATGATATTTGTAAGGAAAATAGTTAAAATTATCTAAATGTATTTGCATTTTTGCATGATTTTGTAATGCATTTGCAAGAATAGTAATTATCATACTATATCTGCACATATATGATTTTTCTGTTGAGAGGAATTGGTTCCTCAGCTTTCACAAGCAGTGAGGCTTCATTAGTGAGGAAGGAGATTTTGCTTGCATGCACTTATGTGTGTATGTGCATGCTTGTAAGGATAAAGTGCATATTAGTATAATGTTATGATGATTTTTCATTTTTTACTTTGAAACAACACTGATTATAATGTTTTGTTATGATAAGAGATATAATAGTTTAGTTATGCTTGTGATCCACGATGGTACAATGTTGCCTGAGAGCAACAGCTGGATATGAAATGTTACTTTTTATTAAATATGAGATGTGCAATACATAAAAAAACTAGATAAATCTGTTTGTTCAAGTGTTTGGTTAAAGAAATTGATGTTTTCAATAAATATATTTATTTTTTCTGCATGAAAATGTAAAATGTTTAAATTAGTCCGTTGTGGTACAATGTTGCCTTGAGGCAACAAATTTTAAAAAAATAATGAAAATGTTTATTGATATTGTTATAGTGTCCAATTTTAAGTAGGAAAAACATCACAAATAAGTTTTCCTTATTGATGTCTTATTCCGTACCGTAAAGGGTTAATAGGGGTGTGACGAGATCGCATGCCACGAGATCTCACGGTATTAAAATGTGACAAGATTTCACGTTGAGGTTAAAAGCTGTCTTGCGATATCACCATGATGTGATGTGCGAATGAAATTTGCATAGAAACTGCAATGTTTATATTTTTGCTTTTTGTCCGGTTGGAAGATCCAAACATGGCCCATTATAAGATTTCTAACAGGGTCAGTCACTTATTGATTTTTTATATGTTGGTATTTAATAGAATCCACGATGCCATGTGTCTAAACAAGATGTTCAGGACCTCCAGCAGAAAAATAGGCCCACAACATAAAAAATACAGCAGTATATTTCATTGTACACATGGGGTACTTTTTTATCCCTGTGTGCACCAAACCCATCTTGAGTGTTTGCTGCTAAAAAGCTAATTTTTTAGTTTCATCTGATCATAGAAGCCAGTCCCATTTGAAGTTCCAGTCATGTCTGATAACTGAATATGCTGGAGTTTGTTTTTGGATGAGCTAGGAGAATTTTTCTTGAAACCTTCCCAAACAACATGTGGTGATGGACTGTTTGACAATTTTTTTCTAATGTTTTCTGACCCCGAGACTCAACTATATTCTGCAATTCTCCAGCTGTGATCCTTGGAGAGTCTTTAGCCACTCAAACTCTCTTTCTCGCCGTGCATTAGGACGATATAGACACACATCCTCTTCCAGGCAGATTCATATCATTTTCTGTTGATTGGAAATTCTTAATTATTACCCTGAAGATGGAAAAGGGAATTTTCACTGCTCTAGCTCTTTTCTTAAAGCCACTTCACTAATTTGTTAAGCTCAATTATCTTTTGCTGCACATCAGAAATATATTCTTTGGTTTTTCTCATTGTGATGGATGATTAAGGGAATTTGACCTTTGTGTTCCTCATATTTATAATCCTGTGGAACAGAAAGTCATGGCTGGACAATTTCATGCTCCTAGTCACCCTGGTGTGCTAAAAAATTTAAATATGAATGGAATATACTTCAGAGATATTTTACTCACAAGAATTTCTAGGGGTGCCAATAATTGTGGCCAACATTAATTGGAGAAAAACATTTATTTCATCATGAGATTTTCTCCCCACTTTCAATTGTTTTACTTCAATGATAGGTTAGAATTTTGTAAATTTTTTGAGGGAAAGATCAAAAGGAAAAACAATGCCGATTTATTTTCACAGCTGCCTTTGCTCATATTTATCAAGGGTGCCAATAATAGTGGAGGACACTGTATTGTTTACACTTAATAAGACTAAGAAGAAAAACTGTTTTATTTTTGTTAAACTATTATTTGTTCAATTCTGGAAAGGAGTTCAGTTAGGAGGTAACACAGAAGTTCTAGAAGCTCATAATACATGTATAGTTTTAAGGTCTGAAGAGACTCATGTGAATCATGCAGGAGAGAAGCCAGTCAGTTGAGATTGTGGCAAAACCTTTTACAGCGCTTTACTATTATTGTCAATTGCCAGAGATGGAAACTCGAGTCTGAGACTTGGACTCGAGTCGCACTTAAGACGCATAAATAAAGACTTGGGACTTGACTTGGACTCGTGAACAGCTGACTCCATACTTGACTTGGACTCGTGACTCGTGAGACTCGTATAAAACGCAAGTCATTTGGTATAGGAGTTTATATGAATGTATCTCTGAGGGAAACTGGCTGTCTTAAAAAAAAGTTTAAATGGTATTTTCTTTTCGTCTTGCCTCCGTATAAATGCATATTAAAAGTAGTGTTCATAACCGCAGCTCTGCTTTGTTTACAGCGGTAACCAAGGAAACGATGTTAAATTGATGTTCAAGCGCCACCCGCTGGCAGAGTGAATCTGCATTAATTTACATTGATTCAGCCTTCAATTCAGCTTGTCTTCTCTGTCTGCTGGTTTATTTCGTACAGATGTTTTATGTAGAATAGTTTCACAAAACTAAAGTCAGACCATTTTGTTTTTGCTTCAAATTTCGAAATTATACAATCCAATTTAGATGAAAAACTGCTCATGCTGGATATATGCAGCCTCTTTGTTTGGATTGTGTTGTGTTTAAAATACAGCGGTTGCCTCTCATTTTAAATTGAAAAAACGCACAGACAAAGCCTTAGTTTGTTTATATGAGATTTATTTAATTTGTGTAATTCATTTGATTAATTGGGGTTTGTTTTAAAATTTAGTTTTGTTGTTTGACATATTTCAATTTTACAAAGAAATGTGCAGCATTTTATCTGACAATTAATAAATGGACACCTTTTCATTTCTTTGTCTTAAATTTAGTTAAAGTTATTTTGTTGAGAAAATCATATCGTGAAATCAGTATTTCAAAACTGATTTAGCCTCAATAACTAGCTGAAAGAACTGTTGCTAATAAATAGAACAAAGACTTGAGACGTGACTTGGACTCCGCTTTAAAGACTTGAGACTTGACTTAGACTTGACCTCAGAGACTTGAGACTTGACTTGGACTTGACCTCAGAGACTTGAGACTTGACTTGGACTTGGACCTCAGAGACTTGTGAACATGTCTGTCAATTGCTGATACAAGTTAATAATTAAAAAGACATTTGGTCACAAAAGTGGCTTTAGAAGTCCATATATTGTTCATTTCTATATCACTGAATGTAATGCGATGACTAGCCTACAGTCCACAGCTATCCATTTTGTAATCGAGTTTCTCAATCTGTCTGAGGTAGATTTGAGACCCCAAGGTATGTTGCTTTTAGTAACAGCTTGGTCAAGGCCAGCGGTGTCCAATCCTGGTCCTGGAGGGCCAAAGTCCTGCAGAGTTTAGCTCCAATTTGTCCCAACATACTTGCCTGGAAGATTTTAGTAACCATGAAGATCTTGAATATCTTGGTTCATGTACGTTTAATTGGGGTTAGTACAAAACTCTTCAGTACAGTGGCCCATCAAGACCAGGACTGGATACCTGTGGTATAGGCTACATGTGAAGTTTCCAAATATGGAAGATAATAAAACATGGTAAGGGTTTAAAGTCCTGGCCCCTGGTCCCTGCAATTTGCAAACCTCATCAGTTTCCTCACAGTCTATCAGATTGGCAGACTCAGCTACTCTGCCAAACCTCATTCGCTTTCATGCCTCTCAAATGGAGCCAAACAAAGCCAGATCAATACAGATCCGCCTCAGGATGCCAAGCCGAGCTTCAAACGAACCTCGGCACCGAGGAGGAGGTCTGATAGCCATCGCTGCATGCTGAGATATGGCATGCTCTCGCTTCGTATCTCTCGAACGCTGGAGCTCATATCAGCACACGGGACACATGCCACCATCCTCTCAATATTCAGCGCCAGCGAGCAGCCCAGACACAGCACTGATTAATTGAATGCACCAACATGGCCTCTTGAGAACGGACAAGTGGGCCGCACCAGAAAAGGGATGGACGTAGAAAATGAGAATGAAGAAACTGATTGCATGAAGGGGTCTTTTAAAATGAGGGAAGCAAAATAGGGAGACTTGTCTGAAAGGCTGCCAAGTAGAGGCGTAATTTAAAAGCCGAGAGGGACAACAGCGAGGCAGCTCAGGTTGTTAGCACTGTGGGCCGCCGTGGAATGAATTATGATCCTGTAAGGAAGGCGATTTCATTATCTTCATTAAAAACCAATTAATATTCCTAATTATGAAGTCGTGATTCCGTAATGACCGCCAACATTGTCCTCTCAGATCACAAATCAAAGACTTAGGAATAGTTAGAAAAGAACTTAAGTATAAGTCACCCTAAAATGAAACTTTTGGCATAATTTACTCACCGTCAAGTCATTCCAAACCTTTCTTTGTTCTGTGGAACACAAAAGGAGAAATCCGGATGACTGTGTTTGTAGCTGCAAACAAATTCAAATTTGAAACCATTCAAATCACGTTCATTCATAATTAACTTCAAATCACCAATAAACAGACACAAATGGAACCTTGACTGCTTCTTTAGCTACATTCAGGCCAAAAAAAAAACATAGTTTTACGTGGACGAGATAAAAAGTCCTGTTGCTTACCACAATATTGAGACACAAGATACTTTTTTAATGATCTGTATCCTCCTCACGTTGTCTCTGGTTTACTATCTACAAGATATCTTGTGTTGCACATTTCATCTCGTTACCATTTTATTTGGTTAAAAATGCAAAAAGATCTGCTCTGCAAAAAGGCTTGCTAGCATGTGAGCTTTTAACACTGTATAAAAAATAACTAACATACTGTATGTGCAGTGAAACATATTGCCAAAAACAGTGATTTCCTTTCTCTTGTTAAGCCTTGCCCTGGGCCAACACCATCGCCACACTGACAACAATATCATTAAAAAATAATTGCTACAGCAAACAGTCCTTCTCTGTGCTAAACACATTTTCTGTGCTAAAATCATTTACTTTGATAAACACATAAAAGAGCCCAGCTGTTGGCTTCTAGCCATAAGGAAAACATATTTACAACTCCCATTTGCAATTTAATGAAAACATAATCTCACTTTTGACTCAGTGTTTTAAAAAAAGGTTTGGGTCACTGAAATGTTTTCATATTAACTTAGAACTACAAAATACAAAAGACCCTTTGAATATTGACTCTTTGTGACTACAAACAATTAACCTTGCAGTCAAAGGATTTGTTATGCTTATGACTTGTAACAAAAAGCACAAATCTTTTGAGCTCTTTCACAGTCCAAGACTTTGTTTTCAAACTTTCCAATCCACAAACTTTAGGTAGACACAACAAACCAATTTCAAAGGCAAATGCACCTTGTGATGAATATAAACAATAACATCTTCAAACAATGCTATGCAATCTTTTTGACCTGCATACACTCTCTTTGCAGGAAAACTTGCACAGCGGTGAGTGAATAAAAGTGAGCGAGGTCCTTAAAGCATTCCAGGTAGTCAAATAATGCATGTGCGAGAAAGCAATAAATCACCCCCATCTGGCAACATCCTCTATGCTAGCGACTTGTGACATGGATCAAAAGGAAGAGCTTTTGTTTGTACTCATTAGCCAGGGCCTTGTAGCTTTCATTTTCTCAAAGCACTGCACCAAGCAAACACCCTAAACATGTACGTCCTTTTGTTGGAAAATACCAGGGAATAGATGTAAGGTCTCTTGTGAACCACTTAGAAATGAACATCCAGACACAATGTCACGTCCATCTTTCATCTCCTTGCTTTAATCTGCCTCTTATTCCATCTTCTTCAATCAGTCGCTGCTCAGAATTCTAGCGCTAACAACGTAGCCATGTATATCTTCACAATTTCAATCTTTAAATGTACTTTCATCCTCCATTCTCATATTATTGGGATGAGAGGTCAGTCAGGGACAGAGACCATGTTCAATTCTTTTCACACTCATGCTTTTCTTTGATCTGTTCTTCTTTGCTGCACATAACTTTTGCTAATGAAGGCAACAATTTGACTTGTAAAACTGGCACAGAAACAAATTGAAAGAGTCATAAATTAAGTAATAAGTCATCTATCTATCTATCTATGTTACACATTTGGTATTGCAATGAGTGACAAAAAAATTGCTTATAAATTTCTCTTTATGCTATATTTTGCCAAATATTGAATTATTAAATTGTTTTCTTTGAATTAGCACGTTTTATATTTATTTTTGAAACTCATTGATTATAATCCTAATGCTACAAAAAAATAATGATTGAAAATATTTTTTCACTGAAAAACTCAAAAAGTGCATAAGTTCAGATCAGTGAGGCCTACGATCAATGAGTTCCAAAAATAAATACAAAACCTGTGCTAACTGAAAGAAAACAAGATGACAAAAAGATTGAATCTAAGGTTTGATTATAATATAGTATAATGAGAGATTTACAATCAATTTTTAAAAGGTTGGTCATTTTTTGACTAGGAACACCAAATTAGGTTAAGGGATTTTCAGCACAGCACAAAGGTTTAAAACAAGACATATTCATTTGAGAATTAAAAATGTAGCAGACATTTAATTTCTAATTTTCAAAAAATATATGTTGAAAGATGTATTGATTTTCACCCCACTAGCAAAGTTTCTTATTTTAAGCATTAATCTAACCAAATTTAAGTTACATTTAAATCTGTGCTTAAAACAAGATATAAATGTTATTAAAATAATGTCTGAAAACATGTAATATCATCATACACAATTCTGCTTCAATTCAACTTTAAGACGTTTTAATGTTTTAAATGGAAAAGACAAAAAATAAATAAATAAATAAAATTAGCATTGTGATCTAGCATTCGCCCAGAAGTCCTAGCTGATTTCCTGAAAAAGTGGTTAAGTAGGTTTTTGTGTTGTCATTAAGTAATTGGTTTTATTTTTTAAAATGTCTAAACAGTTACAATGGTTTCTATATCCCTGGTGAAAAATAAAGCCATAATAAAATCTATGCGATGTGTATCTCCTCAAAGAATGTGAATAGGATATCAGTTACGCAAAGCTAAAAAAAGCCACTCTAATATACAGTAATTGCAAGTCTACGGCCTGCTGCTTTCAGTTACTATCTTGGTTGCATAGTTAAATAGAGTGAGAAGTTGATTTTCAGCTTGAAATCTCCAGTGCAGTCAGTCTAGTCTCAGCATTTTTATCAAGCTTGTCCTGAGCCCACCTCTCCATATAGAAATCCAATAAAACTGTCACAGCTGATCAATCAATCAATCTCTCAGATTAAGCTTCCAGTCTTCTCGAGATAGAGTCTTCATGAAGCTAGCACATATAAATTGACATATAAACCTAGAATAATCTACTGCAAAGTTTTACGATTTCATAAGCTTGGACAAAGCATGTGGACTAGGAAAGAAATGTTGTCACAACAAATAACATGAGGACTAAAGGCCCAATTTGTTCCAATACATAAAATCCCCTTCATCAATCATTCGAACATTGGAAATAGACTTATTTTATTGGTTCAATCTAAAGACTTTCCCACCTTTTTTGTTGCCATTACATCATTAGTTACATTATGATTGTATATTCAAGGTGGTGTACTGTTCCCAGCTTCCCAAATCTGTGTCCCTATATATGACTAAATGGCCAAGTGGGATTCTTTTGAATAAATATATGTTGTGTCAGTTTGAGGAATGACACGTTATCGAAGAAACAATGGATTATGCAAAACAGAAAAACAGAAGAAAAAAATGCTTAAGGCCCAAGGAAAGAGTAGGAAACCTCATGTGCATCACCCACCATCGATACTTGAACATGTAAACTTGAACTTCCGCCAAGGACCAGAGCACTGAAACTATCAGCACCCCCACACACAAGTTTGCCATCAACAGCTGATGTTGCTTCTACAGTCTTGAACTTTTGTAGGCAATGCTTTATTGATTTCTTGCAAACTAGCTTAAGGCTAGAGATCCCGAGATGCATAAAAACAAGCTCTTCTAAACGGTTGGTTCAGAAGAAGTGTCAAACTTATCGGCTTGATATCTGCCCGGGCCTGTTAAATTTAAGATCACAACCAAGAGTTATTTATGCATTTTTGAGTACTATAAGTGATCTGTACACAGCTATATAGCCAACTGTAAATAAATAGTATGTATTTGCTGCAACTCTGGCAAAATAAAGTGGTTGATGAGTTAATGAGTACAACAACATAAAAAAAAATCTATTTTTTTAAATCACAACACTAAGATGCTTCCTAGTTTTTAACAGGCCTGGTAAATTTAAGATCACATCTAGGAGTGATTTATGCATTTTGAAGAACTATAAGTGAACTGTAAAGTTATATAGCCAACTATATATAAATAGTATATATTTGTTGCAGTGAAGGTAAATATAAAGTGGATGAGTACAACAAAACTAAAAAAATATACAATTTTATCACAACACTAAGATGCTTTCAAGTTTTGCAGTCAAAAACATGCAGCAAATCACACCCATCTGCAAAACTGTGCCACTAACGTCACTATAAAGAAGTGTGAAGGCCTTTTAATTCTAGTCTAAAAATATCACTCGCTGTAATGAAACGTTAATGAAAAGCAATGATAAACATTTTGGCACACTTGATGTTAAGAATGCATGAATAATTCAACTAGATAATACAAAATAAGCCACTCATTTTGAAAAAAATAAATAAATCTAGGATAGGTTTATCAATACGGCAAACACAACTCAAGCACTCACCAACACACCTGAAGTATCACCCGTCCTTAGATTTTAAAAGGATGTTCACATTCGACTTTAGCAAACATCTTGGCTTTCCAGGTTCTCAAAAACAAAGCATCCTAGACAAGCCTGACCTTTCCTTATATCAAGTTTAAAAAAAATCAGTGGACAATGCAGGATTACATACACACAACACAGAGTTAATCACACATCCTAATTACACACTAATCCTGAGACTCACCCCCCTCCCAACACTTGGAAAGGTTTGGACCCCCATCCCAAAAGCTTGTGTGAAAGTGGTGCATTGCACAATACCCTTGATCCTGCGTCTGATGACCCCCATCCGGCACTTGAGCGAAACGGAAAACATATCCTCCTCTTACCGCCTCCTCTCCTCTTCAGCGACTCATCGTTGGAAGGGGAAAAAAAGAGAGGGAGAGGGGGAAAATAGCTCCAAAGCACTGTGGAAGAAGTCACATGGCACTCTCAGGAGCAGTCCGCCACTCCACAAAGGCAGGGAGACGAAACAAGAAAAGGCAATTTCTCATTCTCTACCTCTCTACACGTTACATCCCCATCCTAGTTGAGGAAAGTTGTGGCGCTCTCAGGCAAGGCGGCATCTGTCAGAATGACAGAGCGAGTGAGGGAGTAAAAAAAACGAGCCTGGGAACAAACGAGTTGTTTCGCGCTCTTGCCAAAGAACACCTCGGCATCTGAGTGCTTCTGAGTGCATCTTCCTTGTCATGTCTTTGGATCAGTACAAGAACGTAATCAATATTTATAACTCCTCATCTTTCCTGACATCACTCCTTCCTTTTGCAGTATTCTTCTCCTTTTTTCCACTCAATTCCTCCAATGCGCTTCTTGCCCTTCGTCTTTTCTTTTTTCTTTTTGCACTCTTGATCACTCTTTATCTGTCTCTATCATTTTCTCTTTCTAGCTCAGCCGGTAACGCTGAAAGGCTTTTGGGAATTGAATAGAATTACTCCTCTCTTTTCCCATATTGGAATTCAGCTATAATTAATCACAGCAGCGCTGAGTTTATCGCTCCATGTAATACAGTTGTGGTTAAGGGATTATCACAATACGCCACACAATGCATCAACTTCATAACACTCCTAATAAGTGAAGCAGTGCGGTATAGATGTATGGGGTAGGACACAAACGTACACTTGCTTGCACTGTGCTAAATATAAGCATGGAATACAAGTTGCTAACCACAGTTGTTGTAAACCAAAACAGTTTAGGAATCTCCTTCTATTAGTAGAGTGATATTCCTGAATACTGACAGCTTCTAAAATAAAATGCTACCTAGAGATGCATGACTTTTAATCATGATTTAAGGAGTTCCCCTGGGCACTGTACTTGGCTCAATTAAATTCTGGAGCATGGAAGGTATGATTCGGGATTTACATAGATTTCACACAGGACATACTTCAAATTTAGGAGAGACAATTATCATCAAGATTAACTGGCAAACTAAACTAATCAAGAACATGAGTTTATGTTGCATGGTGTATTCAGTGACGTGTTAACTCCATATTGTATATTAACTACATATTGTGATACTAGTGCATATTACTAAAGTTTCTCACCTTCAATTTTCAGAATTTTCTTTCATTGTTTCCTCATTCTAAGACAACTACACATAAAACACACCATACAGTTCTTCATATTTAATGAATGTAATTTTTTGGTGCTTCGTAATAAAACATTAATGAGCTGCCTATGGAACCCCATATTCACAGCGCCTTTTGATGTGCGATGCTTACCTGAAATCTTACACATTACAAGTCCAAATACACATTTTCATGCATTATATCAAACGCATTTAATTTTCATACCCATGCATAATGAAAAGCAAAAAAGCCATGGCTCACGAGACATTAAATATAATGATTAATTGATATTTCATTGCATCAAGCTCAGACATTAATTTTTAATGTTACATTATTGTTTAGTAATGTAATGTTGGTTTAAATCTACACCATGTGCTAAACTGAGAAATGAGAATTAAATGTTGGATTTCAGTAGATATTTTCTATCATTTTAAGACAGCACAATTAATTCCATTATGGTCATCAACACAAATGCCCAAATATTACTTTGTTCAACTATTTCATTGACTAAAAAGACATCTAAGTTATGAAAAAGCTTAAGTTCACAGACTACCATAGTTAAGCCATTGCACTTATCTACAAACAGCGGTTAATCAATCAACTTAACCTCGGCCATTATTTGCAATGGGATGTTCTGAGCAAAGACATTACCATTCCAGACACTAAGACTTCTGTTATGCCTCATTATTAAGGAAAACTGGATCTGCTTCATCCAGATGCTGCAAAGAGTTAAAAACATCATTGCCTATGATGCATTTGCAGTCAGTTAAAAGCTTATATAAGCCAATATATAAACATAGTACTCCACACAAGTACGTAAATGCAGATGCAAACTTGACCAGTGAATTGAAATATAATGCATGTAGAGCCATTTTATATAAAGCTGACGTTAAAACACTCTCTATTATCCAAGCATAATATGCAAAGATATTTAGATTAAACTTTTGTAGAGTATATTTCGAGCATTATCATTCCCTCAGACCTGGAGGTGTGACCCAAATGAAATTAAATGAAATTAAATCTTGCAGAGTAACAGTTCACAACAGCAAACCAAATGATGAATTTAAGGCAGATAACAGGAGACAATTCCTGAAGTTGTTCTTTAGAAAGTGGAATTGAATGAGAAAAGAATGAGTGTCATACGTCAGTTATGAAAGCAAATTGTCTTTGTAAGATTCTGCTGTCAGTACGCCCACTTCTCTCATTCTTTTATGAAAGCGATGGCCCTGTTTCATATCACTTTATTAAAAAATAAACCATTATATAACAGTCGTTCAGTTCATAATTAATTCTACCTCTCCCCCGAGTGCAACACTTGACAAACAATAGAAATGAAACAAAAGTAAATTAATCACTTGTATGAAATGTAAACCATGTAAATTCTTTTCATAATCACTTCACCAAGAGGTATTTCACACAAGCTGATACATTAATAATCGTGTTTTTATTTTCACTGTAAGGTAATCCATCACATTTCTATCGTTAACTGCTAATAAGGTGATGAAGAACTTTTTCTTTTTTTTCTTTTTCTTTCTTTCTTTCTTTTCTTTCTTTCTTTCTTTTCTTTCTTTCTTTCTTTCTTTTTCTTTATTTATTTCTTCCCTAAAAAGCAATCTTACAGCTTTCCACACTACAGATTTTTATACAAAAAACAACAACAACGTATAAGGTTTTGGTTCCACTAGAAGATTCACGAATTTCACAAAACAACCACCACTTCAAAGATTTCACCAGATTCCACAGTTCTGTGGTAACCGTTTTTTCTCTAAAACAGAAATATTTCTGTTTTTTCTTATTTTTCTCAAAGAAATGCAAAGGAAATATAGATGCATTTTGATCTTTGGGCTTGCTGTGTAATTTACTCATAAACTCTGATTAAAATGCATGCTTGCCGCCCACCCCAAGAAAAAACAGACCAAAAACTAGGCCATTTCCAGAATAGCAGCATTCAGGTCTATTCTGTGCAACATAATAAAGTTGCCAAATAGAAAATGATTCAACCACTAATAAAGCATGTGTGTGCTTTCCTGGTATTTGAACATTTCTTCTCTCTCTGAATTACAGTAGGCCTAAGCGATATAGCTACAGTATATCTCAATATTTATTTTCTCTGAAATGGCATAAATCAGACAAACAATGAATTAAACTAAATAGTTTTTTTTTTTATACTAGAAAGATTCATGAATGTAGACAACAAAGGCCAAGCTTTGCTTATTTATTTGTTTATTTTAAGTTAACCTTTTTCACAGATTTCACCATTTAAAAATGTACACAGTTTTAACGTAACCCTGATTGTCTCTAACATTGTAATATTTGTGCTTTTTCTTTCTGTTTTACTTAAATGTGAAAGAAGATTCTGGTTCTGTTAAATTGACAATTTGAACTGGTTCACAGGAATCATTTAAATGAACTATTTTTAAACTCTAAAACTACTGTATTTGTGTTAGTTTAAATTGTGCTATTAAAATGTGAGCACTGTCAGACAAGAAAAGATCATGTATTTAGGAACTTAATGACCAAAAAAAAAGAAAAAAGTGTTTTTAAAAAATTGCAATTACAGTGTTGTTAGTCCTTTTGTGCATATTTCTCTTTGTCTGCTTTCCAACTTTTACACTTGCTTTATCTCTTCCTCTTTTCTTGAGGCGCTGGTCTTGTACACTAAGATCAAACCATCACTCTGTACACAGTAAACAATAAGAACACAAGAAGCAATAGTTTACTCCAGGTCCTGAAACAGATGCAGCATCATTTGGCTAATGAGGATGGCAGTTCAGCCCACGTCTCTGCAGCAAGGACGCAGTGGTAGGAGTACAGGTCCTGCTTCAGTGCTGAGACTATCAGCTATCAGACCTAATGGAGAAAGTCTGTTCGGTAATGATATGGAGGAGCCAAGGTGAATGTTACTGTGACTCCTTGATATTGATCTAGGATTGGCCAAAGCTGATTTTGGGGAAAAGTTGTGTGTGGAAGTTTAAAAAAGAAGCTTATTTTCAGTCTGGCCACAAATTATTGGTTTCATAGGGTTAATTATGTATAAATATGCATAATATATAAGTATTAGATACTGTACTTAGTATATTTTGGTGAATTAACTAAATGTTATGTAAAATAATAGTTAACAAATGAATTACACACACATATATATATATATATATATATATATATATGAATTATATACATATATATATATATATACAGTATATATATATATATATATATATAGCTAGGAATAAGTATGTAAAATGATTTATTTGCCAAACGGCAGTAATTTTCTGTAAATCTATGTCAGTTACGGAAGCTTCCGGGAGAGCGGATTCTCCGCAGCTTTCTCATCTCCACTCTGTTGCTATGACTCGTCAGAATTGTAGCACGTTCTCATTGGTTTGCTAGCTGTCCGCGAAGCGCTGGCCCAAGCAGAAAAATGCTTCTTAATAAATGTTCTTAATCTTATCACTCAACATAAGTTGAGTGACAATCAACTAACATACCCAGTTAAAAAAAGTCACCGCTCGCCACTGATATATATATACGTAAATATATACATTTTCAGATTTTTGTTCTGAAAATGTATGCAAATTAGTGCATATTTAAATAATGTCTTAGAAAACTTTTAGAACATAAAAGTTAGCAATTCTTAACATAATCAATCAACTGGGGAAATGTGGTGATATCATATATATATACTGTATATATACACTGCCCTCCAAAAGTTTGGAAACACCCCTGGCAAAGTGTGGTTTTGGACGATATCAGCATAAATCCTTATCATTTTTTGGTGCAAATACATTAAAGTAACTTGACATTATCATTGAAGACCAGCAATAAAACATAATAATGGTAATATATACATGTCAAAGTCAGACATGCCCCTTTGCCAGCTGTGATGCCTGGTTACTGGTTTAAACTTGGCCCAAGTTTTTAAAACATTTTTGGGTCAGCACCATAGACTGTAAAAAAAATGTACATAGTGTCCGTGATGTCACTCGTAGGTTTCTGAAGAGCATTTTTGAAGCCTAAAGTGGGCGGAGCCGACCGCCGCTATCTTGGCAGCGCGTCACCGCGCATCACTCCCGGATAATCGAAAATGGGCAAAAAGGCGGGACGTGGGTGAAGCTGAGCTGAAACCACACCCGTCTATAGTGACAGCAGTGCTGCTGTGCAAAGACAAAACACCATAACTCCGTTTTTGGTCGAAAATGAGTTATTGATCATTTTGGGACATTAATGACCTCCTTTAACATGTGTATAAGTATCATGGAGAAAAGCTCCGGAGAAACCAAGGCAGAAGTATGACATCAGTTACCGCTCTTTGATTTTGTTTTGGAAAGCTCAAAGACGGTGCTCAGCATTTGTTTGCATTCGTTCGTCAATCCTGTGCCAGCCTGGAGTTATACGGTATTCTGCCTTTGTTTTACTGTCCATTAAAGTCTACCACGTTTAAATTACAGTGCGACTTGTGTACTTTTATACATCTGTCGGCACTTCATTAGACAAACAAATTAGATTGCGATCTAACAAACTGCTCCATATAACAAAGCACTGTAAGCAATAACGACTAGATAACTTGGCAACAATAATTAATCGTAAATCATCTTTAAAGTGTTTTTTTATAATGCAGATTATTCACTCAGTGCCAGCTGTCAGTCTGGGGCTGCACTGTACGCGAGGACTCAAATGCCGTGACAGCGTATCACACATAAAATCAATAACTGTTCGCAATTAAATCCGTTTCCTTCCTTTTCTTGCAAGTCGATAAAATCCATTGCAATGAATGTCATCGGAGATGTTTAATTCACAATCATCCGGAGCATTATCCCTGCTGGCGTTCAGGCTGGCATTTCACTCTCTGGAGCAGAGGGGCAATAAACCTGTCACTCAAGTGGCCACGCCCTTAATTATGCAGAACTTAAAGGCTTAATATAATTTAAACGGATGAGTTCTAAAAAAAATTCACCCCCCTCACAGTTGTCACGAAGGGCAAAATTAGCTATATAGACCAAAACCACTTTTTGTACCAGGCTGTAAACATTTTTTTTTTCTGCTGTAAAGTTGGGCATTTTAACATGGGGAGTCTATGGGATTGACTCCCTTTTGGAGCCAGCCTCTAGCGGACAGTCGATGAATTGCAGTTTTAGTCACTTCCGTGTTGGTTTCAAGAGATGGAGCGGGAGGTTGCCGCTTGGTCAGCACACCTTAATACTGTAGCTTCAACAATTGATTGCCAATTGAAAGTCAATGTTTGAATAAACTGACATCTTGGATGCCCGATTATGCAGAGCTGTAATAGCTGCTAATGGTGGATATTTTGATGAATCAAAAATTTTAGTTTTTTCCATGTATAAACTGTTTATGTAATAAAATATGTTTTGGGAGTTTGTGTTGTCCCTTATCAGTGCAAAATTATCACAAATTAAAAAGGATTCATGCCAATATTGTCCAAAACCCCACTTTTCTAGGGCATTTCCAAACTTTTGGAAGGCAGTGTATATATACATGTATATGTTATCACCACATTTCCCCAGAAAATTGGATAAATCCAGGTTCAAAACTGTTTTATTTTGTTGAAATATTAGTCAAAGTTTTTTTACATATTGGATTTTGACATCTCTTTTTATTACGCCATAGATCAGAAAATACTGTCACCAGTCAGAGAGAGAGAGAGAGAGAGAGAGAGAGAGAGAGAGAGAGAGAGAGAGAGAGAGAGAAATAAAAAGGTTGGAGATTGTTGGTTCAGTGCAGGAGAAAAAAAAAAGAAAACTCATTTGCAGAAAATGGGCTTTACACGTACAGGTAAAGTACAACAAAATAAACACTTAAAAGTCTATATCTTTCTACTAATCTGAAACAACAGATTATGAAAGGCCAAACAAGTTTCTGCCTGTAGTGTCTTGGTTTAAAATTAAATTCAGTTAAAACGTGCTTCAGAAGCGTGCTTCAGAAACCCTCCTCCTTCCCCAGCTCCACCTGTCTAGATCTGCTACAGGGTGATTTTGTGTGTTATATACAGGGGTTATTTCATATATGTTATATGTGCAGCAGCAGTGTTTCCTACATGCTCACAGCAGCATGTCTGTGGGTGCATTAGTAGCAGCAGCAGAGTAGCAGATCTATTCAGCCAAGACCAAACACATTAACATTACCATGCTAAACTCTCTGAGAGTTGTCATGACAAAACTTTCAGTAAATTGTTGATATGACCACATTGACTGACACCATCGATTGAGAACAACTTGAACTAAATTAAGCTGGATGATGGCACTACTTTTTTCCATAGAGCAGTCAATCGGGAACTTCATTCTTCTCTTCACTCAATTCATATTCAGGTTCTCCACTCATTCGTTCATATTCCCATCTTCATTTATCCCTGAGCTAAAAGCTCTGACGCAACTCCATGAAACTGCAATTAGACGCCAATCTGTTGCTTCTATAATACATTCTGGAAATGCGAGAATTATTGATACACTCCGAACTGCCATCATTAACAACTGGATGTGAGGAATCCTAAGGAACATCAGAAAATAATTTAAAAAAGGAGACTTCAACCGCCCCCAACCAATCAACACATTGCTTCCCATTCAGACTATGTTTGTTCACGCTGTCGGCTGGTTTATTGAATTCCCTTGACAAAAGTTGAACATCAGAGCAGAGATCAGTCATGTACAAGAGCTGGATTGCTCTCACGGTGGGTGAATCACAGCTCTTTGATCCGAGCTTCTGGCTATTCGCTCCCTGCCGCCATGACAAAAGAGACTTGTGGGATTCTGTACTTCACACCACAGAAAGACAAACAGAGACCTGGAGCCTAGAGGAAGATCCCAGTGTTTTGTACAGACACTTCTTTGAAAATGATCCTTTTTGTGAAAATAATTTAAAAGATCGAGAAGAAAAACGTAAAACAATGAATGGGGAATGAAGTCAATGTCTGTCTGTCCAACAAAGCACCAAGAAGCTACAATATTTATGACAGGAATGATTGTGAGAAACTGTTTTGGCAATTTTTTGGATTGTGCAACAAAGCTTCAGCGAAGAAGACTTTGAAGCTTTGAAAGTGTCAATACGTATTTCATAAAAACAACACTTTGAGACTGGATCACAAGGAATTTGACAACTAGAAGTGCAAGTTGCATCTTCATCTTCTTGGGTGCATTTTAGAGGCTGACGGGCGTATTGTGTAACTGCTAATATCAAAAAAGAAAATTCATTAATGTGGGTAGATAAAGGTGTCAGTTAAACAGTTAAAGAGTTTTAAACCAATTAATTCCATTGATATATTAATGCATTTTACACTAATTACAAGAAAGAAAAAAAAACGAACTAAGTATTTTCATAAAAAATGAAGACCTGAAATGCCACTAAATCAGTGATTCCTTTTTGAATCTGTTCATTTACAACTATCCAAGCAAACCTACTGAACAAAATGGTCAATCAAAATGAATCAAACTTTCCAACAACACATAGGGGAGCGCTGAACCGATACAATAAAATTAATCAAATTAACTACACATGAGAGAACCATTTAAGATAAACCAGACATGAATCAGACAGTCGAACTATTCAAACAAATCAACTGAAATGAATCGAACTTCAATCAAACAATGCATAGAAAGTTCTTTAAGATGAACTGATTCGCTTAAATGAATCAAACTTTCCAACACAGCATGAGACAGCAGATTTGGATGGACCAATTCACTAGAATGAATCAGACACTAGAATCAAAAGACAATAAAATAGCAACGTGCTTACAAAAGTAGCTCATTACTGGAAAAGCTAGAAAAAAAATTGTATTGTCTCTACTTTTAATTACTTCCAACACTGCAAGTGTCGTGATAGACACTGCTGGTTCAATTATTAGGAAAGGGAAGTTATATTATACCAAGACATGGACATGTAAAGGTCACAAATTTAACTTTCTATGGAAATTTGTGAATGAAACCATGGAGATGTCAATTATCACTACGAAAGGGCTACAAAGTTCAGTAGATGAGAACAAAAAGCCACTGAATCAGTGATTCCCTTTTGAATATCTTAGTTTATCTAAATGAACCAATCAACCGATTCACTAGAATGAATCAGACTTTTAAATACTATAAACAATGTGACATTAAAATAGCACTGTAGAATTTGGTTGCACTAATCGCTAACTACTAACCATTAAAAACTGAGAAATATAGTGTCTCTACTTGTACTTTTGGTACAATTATATATAGAAAAAAGAAGTTATTAAACCAAGAAAAGAACACGTAAAGGTCATCAATTTAAAATTCTGTAAGAATATGGAAACTTGTGAATGAAACCACAGGGAGGTCAATGAACTCTTTGAATGAGCTATGAAGTTCAGTAGATGAGAACTGAATAAATCTGCATTGGTAAACCTTAACAGCAGCTCTGCATTAGCACTGAAGAATGATACAAAAGAAGCTATTACTCTGAAAGAATTATGAAAACATACGGTTAAGCGCAAAATTCAAATCAATAAGCGTGGCACAACTCCAACACTGCCCACACCTCAACAAACATGCCTACAGTAAAGAAAATACAGGTAAATACTGCAAAAGAACTTGATTTTAAACAGGCTTAGGAAAATGTTTTCAAGTTTCGGCACTTTTATGGACTTAAAAAAATAACATTACAAAAAATTGTAATGAACTGTAATAATAATAATAATACGTTTAGTTAAACATACCTTAAAAAAGTGCACAAAGTTGAATTATTTTCAAGCCACTGTTTATGCTATGCCAAAAAACAAAACATGTGATATTAAAGTCAACACTCAAGACTCCCGGAAATGAGCCATGACATACGAATAGGGTTCATTTCAGAGCTAAGATAATATCGCTTCAGTGATTTTATCTCTGCATATAAAGGCGCTGAACTCTAGATTTCAAGCACAGATCTTCTTGTATTGCATCTCAGGAGACAAATAATGTCAGAGAGTCATGGGCAGAGATTGTGGGGGGGCCAGGGGGGCCTTACCCCCCTCTAACGATTGAAAGATTTTACTCAACTCAAAAGTAAATTTGCACATAATGTAGTTATTTTAATATATTTTAATGTTATTTATTGTAAATAAATTTATAAATAAAATCAAACTTACTAATGGCTTTCTCAATATCATTTGCATAAGAAGTTGTCGTGTGACGAATCTGCATTTTGGCGGATAATACCGCTTGCCTGTTGCATGACACGATTTTTTTTTACAACATACAACAACTGCAGAGGAATCTGAACCTAACCAAAATAAAGACAGATGAAGCTAGAAGCCGACTCCAGACCCGGACAGCCTCATAAAGGTGATCCACAGGACGCTCAGTGTTTTACATTTATGTGAGGAAAAGGACCATTTACATCCAAATGTAATTTAATGCACACAGAACAAAACCTAGAAATATATTTCAGAATATAAACTGCTTAATCGGCCATTTTCAGTAAGATTTACGTTACTAAATCTGTTTGTGTGCCTGCTTTTGTGCGTTTAACTTGAATAATGTCCAACAGATATCAGTTTTAACACTCGTTGATTTCAATTCAATTCAAGTTTATTTGTATAGCGCTTTTTACGATACAATCGTTGCAAAGCGCTTTACAGGAAATTAAGTTTCTACAATATATTTATACATTGTAGAAACTTAATATATTAACTTATGGCAAAATTTGTTAATTCTGCATGTTGTTGGGGGATCAGAGGTTGGCATCCGCTGAGGTCCTCCGAGGGGTCGGCATCATCTCTTCTCAGGTGTTTGGTCATCTCAGATCATTTAAGGGCTGGATCCAGACTGAAGCTTGTGTAACTCCTAGTTACCACAGGATGTTAATCCCGTGGCAGAAACAGAGAAACAAAGAGACATAATTAGCGTAGCTGTTGTTCCATTCAAGCAAAAATTATTTGTTCAACCCAAGCTAAAGAATAATAATGTGCGTTTTGATCAGATATAACTGCAGTACAAGATTATGAGATGCATTATATGAATGCATTATGTGAATGCTTGGCTAAAGAGATGTGTCTTTAATCTAGATTTAAACAGAGAGAGTGTGTCTGAACCCCGAACGTTATCAGGAAGGCTATTCCAGAGTTTGGGAGCCAAATATGAAAAAGCTCTACCTCCTTTAGTGGACTTTGCTATTCTAGGTACTACCAAGAGTCCAGAGTTTTGCGACCTTAGGGAGCGTGATGGATTTTAGCGAGATAGAAGACTAGTTAGGTACGCAGGAGCTAAACCATTTAGGGCCTTATAGGCAAGTAATAATATTTTGTAACTGATACGGTACTTAATAGGTAGCCAGTGCAGAGACTGTAAAATTGGGGTAATATGATCATATTTTCTTGACCTGGTAAGGACTCTAGCCGCTGCATTTTGGACTACCTGTAGCTTGTTTATTGAAGATGCAGGACAACCACCTAGCAGTGCATTACAATAGTCCAGTCTAGAGGTCATGAATGCATGAACTAGCTTTTCTGCATCAGAAACAGGTAACATGTTCCTTAGCTTGGCAATGTTTCTAAGATGGAAGAATGCTGTTTTTGTAACATTGGAAATATGTTTTTCAAAAGACAAGTTGCTGTCTAATATAACACCCAGATTTTTGACTGTAGAGGAAGTAACAGGACATCCGTCTAGTTGCAAATTGTAATCCAAGAGATTCTGTGTACTGTTATTTGGTCCAATAAGTAATATCTCTGTCTTATCTGAATTTAATATGAGAAAATTATTGGTCATCCAATCTTTTACATTTTTAACACACTCAGTTAACTTAGATAATTTAGAAGTTTCGTCTGGTCTTGTTGAGATATATAGTTGAGTATCATCAGCATAGCAATGGAAACTAATCCCGTATTTTCTAATAATATTACCAAGGGGCAGCATGTATATTGAAAACAGCAGAGGACCTAGGAGCAAAGTTTTTAAGCAAAGTTGATTTGCTTAAAATATACTTCTGTTGGCAAACATGTTTATGGTGCATTATATTCAACGTGTTTATTACTTCTGTTGGCAAACATGTTTATGGTGCATTATATTCAACGTGTTTATTGTTAGCGCAGCAGAAATAGACAGCGCAGCCTACAAGTAATTTATCACGTGCACAGCGATAAAGGATGCATATCACTCTGTCCCTCGAGCAGCTTTAGGACTATCTGATCACTGTTTAGTTCATCTTATACCAACCTACAGGCAGAAACTCAAATCTGAAAAACCTGTATTAAAAACTGTTAAAAGATGGACTGCTGAAGCAGAGCAAGATTTAAAAGCTTGTTTTGACCTCACTGATTGGAGTGTTTTTGAAGCTGCTGCCACCGATTTGGACGAACTCACAGAGACTGTAACATCATATATCAGTTTCTGTGAAGATATGTGTATTCCTACCAGGACTCGTTTAACCTACAATGACAAACCATGGTTCACTGCAAAACTCAGACAGCTCCGTCAGGCCAAAGAAGATGCTTACAGGATGGGGGATAAAGTCTTGTATAAACAGGCCAAATACACACTGGAAAAGGAGATCAGGGTGGCTAAGAGGAATTATTCTGACAAGCTAAGGATTCAGTTCTCTTCCAGTGATTCTGCTTCAGTGTGGAAAGGTATGAAAGACTTTACAAATTACAAGACACCATCCCCCAGCACTGTGGAGAATCAACAACTAGCAGACGATTTGAATGTCTTTTGCTGCAGGTTTGAAAAAACACCCCACACCCGCCCTGAACACCTCTCCACACAACCATTAACACCTCCAGCAACCCCCCTCTCCCCCACACCTGCACTGAAAATAAGTGAAGATGACGTGCGGCAGGTCTTCATAAAGAACAAAAGAAGGAAAGCACCAGGCCCAGACGGTGTGTCATCAGCCTGCCTTAAATCCTGTGCTGACCAGCTAGCCCCCATTTTCACACAGATCTTCAACAGATCACTGGAGCTGTGCAAAGTCCCCTCATGCTTCAAACGCTCCACCATCATCCCTGTCCCAAAGAAACCCAAAATTACTGGACTTAATGACTACAGACCTGTGGCTCTAACGTCTGTGGTCATGAAATCATTTGAAAGACTGGTTTTGGCTTATCTGAAGGCCTCCACTGGACCCTTACTGGACCCCCTGCAGTTTGCCTACAGAGCAAACAGGTCTGTGGATGATGCAGTCAACATGGGACTGCACTTCACCCTGCAGCATCTGGACAGACCAGGGACTTATGTGAGGATCCTGTTTGTAGACTTCAGCTCTGCTTTTAACACCATCATCCCGGACACCCTTCAGAATAACTGACACAGCTCTCCGTCCCTACCTCCGTCTGTCAGTGGATCAACAGCTTCCTGACAGACAGGCAGCAGCTTGTGAGGCTGGGAAAATTCTCATCCAGCACCCGCACCACCAGCACTGGAGCCCCTCAGGGCTGCGTTCTCTCCCCACTGCTCTTCTCCCTCTACACGAATGACTGCACATCTAAAGACCCCTCTGTCAAGCTCCTGAAGTTTGCAGACGACACCACACTGATCGGCCTCATTCAGGACGGTGACGAGTCTGCCTACAGACAGGAGGTTAAGGAGCTGGCTGTCTGGTGCAGTCTTAACAACCTGGAGCTTAACACGCTCAAAACAGTGGAGATGATCGTGGACTTCAGGAGAAACCCCCCTGCTCTCCCCCCACTCACCATCATGAACAGCACTGTGACTGCAGTGGAGTCATTCAGGTTCCTGGGCACCACCATCTCCCAGGACCTAAAGTGGGACATTCATATAGACTCCATTGTGAGAAAGGCCCAGCAGAGGTTGTACTTCCTTCGCCAGCTGAGGAAGTTCAACCTACCACAGGAGCTGCTGAAACAGTTCTACTCTGCCATCATTGAATCCGTCCTCTGCACATCAATAACTGTCTGGTTCAGCTCAGCTACCAAATCTGACCTCAGAAGACTACGGAGGGTAGTCCGGACTGCTGAGCGAATCATTGGTACAACCCTCCCTACTCTCCAAGAACTGTATTTATCCAGAGTGAGCAAAAGGGCTGGCAAAATCACTCTGGACCCCGCACATCCAGCACACTCCCTCTTTGAACTGCTGCCGTCTGGTCGACGCTACAGAGCTCTGAGCACCAGAACGACCAGACACAGGAACAGTTTCTTCCCCCAAGCAATCCATCTCATGAACACCTGACATTAACGTGGAACACACAACACTATTTTACAACTATTTATTCACCACACATACATATATAATATTTTTTATTTTATTTTTTTCCATTTCAAATTTGCACGTCAGACCTGTACACACATGATTGTCTGTATTGCATAGTGTTTTTGCTATTTTGTACATTGCTTATTTGTATATTTGTATATTGTTCTCTTGTTGTCTGTGTCCTGTCCCGTTGCTGTCATTCTGTTGCACTGTGGAGCTTTGTCACTATAACAAATTCCTCGTATGTGTAAACATACCTGGCCAATAAAGCTCATTCTGATTCTGATTCTGATGTATCTGGTTGGTTATTCAAGAGTGAAAGGAAAGATGACAGGGGGCTTCTTTTACTAGCAGGATCCTGTAATCCTGTCTCGCACTTCCCGCGGCTCACACTTATCGCTCAGGGAACTGTGAGTGGAGGAACGAAGCCACTGTGTTCCTCCAACAAACTTTAAAAAGTAGCAACAGTGCAGATTTTCAGATTAGTTTTTAAAAGGTGGTCACATAAACTAGTTTTAATCCATTAATTCTATCAAGAATTAGACAACTAAATGCATGAAATGAAAATGGGTGTCATTTGTTGGTTGTCAATGTTGACACCTCTAGAGCGCACGGATACATCTAAATATCCTATAATTATATTTAAAATAATTATATTCAAGCTTTTTATCTCAAATGGCAGGAATAATCAATTTATAGGGCACAGCATTCGAGCTCTTGAAGTAAACATGAGGTGAACACAAATCAGTTTTAGGGTTCCTGAGGTAAATATACTTATTTCAAGACAATATTAATGATACAGAGCATATGCTTCCATAAACACCACGAGAAGTTATTGCTGAGTGACTTACATTCATATGCAATATTACTTTTGTCACAACAGGTCTGTAGCGCATCTCAGGGCAACCCACAGTAACTGTTCCTGAATGAATCAGTGTTTTTGAACATTTAAGTAAATGATTCAATGAATCATTCATAAAGACAGTCACATAATGTTTAATCCCCGAATGAATCAGTGATTTGAATGAATTGTTTGAAAAGTAATGACTCAATTAATAACTTTATAAGGACTTATAAAGACAGTCGCTTGCCGCAAATTATTGACGTAAAGATGTACCTTAGAATAACCTAAACACACAAACAAAGAAGAGCATTTATCAACTAAAATATATATATATATATATATATATATATACGTATGTATGTGTGTGTGTGTGTGTATGTATATATATGTTTCATTAGGTGTGTTACTTGCTGTTTCTTTGTAAGTAATTACAAAAAAATTCTGATATCTTTTTTTCAGTATGCATGTCGAAGTGCTGCAGAAAGTTATGGCTCCGACAAATATATATTTATGTATGTATGTATGTATTTATTTATTTATTTATTTATTTATTTCTGAGAAGTACAGATGACCAAAAACCCAATAAACATCAAGTCCATTGATTTTCAATCTTTTAAGTATTATAATTTAATGGACAGGCAACATGAAAAGCGCAGGGGAACAGAAGAATAATTCCGCAAGCTATGAATATTCAAAAGTGACTTAATTAAATACGGCAAACATTCTATTATCACACTTCTGCGGATTTCATTAAGCAGCTGATGCGTTCGCTTCATAAAACGAAGAACTCAAGGCCACGAATATATAAAATAATGGTTGAAATACGTGAATCAAAGCTAGAGAGAAAAGAAGAGTGAAAAAACATGTACTCTGACCTAATTTCACTCGACACAAGCTGGATATGACTGGTTAGGATTGAATTAAGTCAAGTACTTGCAAATGAAGCTCTATTCACGGTTGGTAAGAGATGACACATTCTTGTCATATTTATCTACCACTTTTCCTCCATTTTGGGCACAAAGTCAACTGAGGTGGCACAATTCCTGAGGCTTTTAATCAAGAGATCTCTCAAATTCCAAAATCTGGAATTAAACGCCACAGATTTCCATTTAAACAAATATGTCCTATTCGTGTCCCATTTTAGCTTCTCCTAGACAGGCATTTCAGGAGAAAGTCCTGAGTCGAAGATGAAATTTCAATAACTGAGAATTCAAAGTCTCCTGAGGTATGAAAGAGCAACCTCAGAGCAATAAAGAAACATCTGGCCTCATCTTAAACCTGATCAAAACCTCCTTACCTGTGAAATAAATCAGATCTAATATAATATTATAATACAGCACAGCTATATAAAACAGGATTACTTATTTCCTGCAGCTCCAAATTGCAGCTAGCATTCATCATTCTACATTTGCTGTGAAATCAAATTTGTTCTGATTTCTTCCCACAAATCTTTCAGACGCCTTCGCCATTCCCATGATGCATCAGAATCCTGCTGGGTTTATTTTCTTTGCAGAAAGTGGATGTTCTGTGTGATGGATACAATGACATGTCTGAAAAGATGAGGCGACAGAAGCAGTCTTGTCTTTTCTCGATGTGTAGTACTCATAAAATATTCAGGATACTGTGTGGAGTGGATTGTATTATTATACATTGTGTTTTTGTGGCTATATGATGTGGGGGGGGGCACATGGTCACTGTGTTGGCCACACTGACACAAATTCGAAAACTTCAAAGGTCAAAAGGCAACATTGGATTTGTGTCATATCGCCCTCTGGCTTCCCAAGAGTCCCTGGTCTCATATTGTTTTCTTTGCTGCATGAATTCACAGGATCATTGACCTGAAGAACTAGTAAAATGTACAGCTGAGACTGTGAACAAAAGGAACACAAATCCACTGCACTGCAAGAAAACATACAGTTTGCCTTCAGAACACAATGGACATATTTTTTTAATAATTTAACTGAAGTAATGTAACCTTTTTTTTATAAATATTTTTAAAAAGTCTTTTAATATTGTAATGTAACATTTGAATGTTTTTAAAATATAAAAGTTAAAATAAAGTTCAGTTTTAAACACCATATATCATCATACAGCAAAATTAATTTATTAATTAATTAATTAAACACACACACACACACACACACACACACACAAAGGAATGAACTGAAGATTTTCTATAAAATAAACTAATACAGTGTTAATAAAAAAGTTAGCTATTAGGCATTGCCTGGATTGAAGTGTGACATTGCCAAAGCATTTTTATCTGCTATTTTCTCTACAGGAACTGTTAAATAACTCAGTAACGAGATTAAAAACTGTGGAGGCTGCAAATTAGAATCAAACGCTCCTCAAAGTCAACTGAAAAGAGAAAAGCCTCATTTGACCGTTATTACGACTGATTACATTACTGTAAGATAACAGGGCTGTTCCTAATACGTTCATTATATGGTGCTGTGAACGTTTTAACATAATAACCTGAATCAATATATAAGTTTAAGTTAGTAAAATTAACTTACCTTGGAGCAAAAGTAATCCAACGCAACAACAATATGCAAGAATTGTATAAAAACAGGGAACTTCTTAAGTAATCCATAAGGTTTCCATCTAATAAGCTGCTCCATGTTGACTGGCTCCATTTTGACATTATGGTAAATTCTGGGAAATAACGTGTTCTTTACTATCATATAATTATATAATTATTGTTAATATGATTAAGTCATATATATATATATATATATATATATATATATATATATATATATATATATATATATATATATATATATATATATATAAACACTACAGTTTTTTGTTTTTGAAGGAAATTAATAGTTTTAAATTAAATTAATCAAAAGTGACGGTAAATACATGTCTTATGTTACAAAAGACTCCTATTTCATATAAATGTCCTTTTCAACTTTCTATTCACAGATCCTGAAAATAATTGATCACGGTTTCTGCAAAAAATATGAGGAAGCGACTGTTTTGAACACTGATGATAATAATAATAATAATAATAATAATAATAACTAAATGCAGCTTTGTTGAGTTTTTTGAGTGAAGAGACTTATCAAAAACATTAAGAAATATCACCAACTATAAACTTTTACATTTATTGTATTTATAAATTATTATTAATATATTTATGAAATTATATCACATAATTTAAATACACATTTTTATAATCTCATGTTTTGTAAATGTCTATATTAGTTGCATGGATTTTGTGAATTTCATTCAATTCTACTGGTTAAATTCTAATTCTGCATTCTGTTTTCTCATTAAATGGCGGAATGCAACAGCTGCTAATTTAGGATTGGTCAGTAACATTTTAAGGTGGGGCTTAAGGGTTCAACTAGCATCAAAAATGTAAATCCAAAAATCTCTGAACACAAAAGCAGAACAAAGGCTTTCTTTGTGAGTCTCTCTACCTCTCACGGCTCTCCTTTTGTAAGGTTAGGGAACTGTTCCCAGGTGCACTCAGTGTGTGTTCAGAGAGATGGAGTATATTTAGCACCCAGCAACCGAGCTGGAGCCGATCATTCCTTCTTTCTTGTCACACTGACTTCATCCAAGTTAAAGGAAACCGAGTCACTTCGGCTGCCATATTTAGACCTCAGTCTATTTTAACCTAGTCTGAGCCGATCGGCACATCAACATTGGAGGCTTTTTAAAACACAGTGCCATGACACAGCAACATTTACAGCTATAGCGCAGAACAGCAATCGGCATTGAATCAAAGTAGGCCTGACTGGAAACTTGTACACAAGGCATTAAAATGCGCTCTAGTTTGATGCGAAATTCCCATCAGAATAATTCACTGCTATTTCAGGATGCCGTGACTCTGGAACAGACACAGTGTCACATTGAGCAACGATATAATAATGATACCTAATAATACAGTTTTGCTTGTAATTACAGAGTGTCGCAGGGCGCGAGACAGCGTCCCCTGTGTGTAAACGTGAGATGCCTCATTAAAGACGCAGGGCTTCTCGCGAATGCATCTGAGAGTATATTCAGCCAGGTTTTAAATAATATATCACATGTAAAGCCATGTAATCTTCCTGGAGTGAATGGAAGATTAAATATTTAAAAACTGCTCAAGATGTAACATATCTGATGTTGTCTGAAGAAACGCAAGAGAGATTGCATCATCTGGAGCATTTGCAATTCTTGGGATTGAGTTGGAATATGCAACAAGAGTTAAAAACAAAAAGAGATGCAACCCATACTCGGAATTTGTGCTCTGCATTTATCCCATCCAAAGTGTGTGTGTACACACACACACACACACACACACACACACACACACACACACACACACACACACACACACGAGTCCGACTCTCTAACCATTAGGCCACGACTGCCCACAGAATAAAAGATAGACAGAATAAAAAATACAAAGGTAACTGCAACTTTTTATTTCATAACTCAGACTGTGTTTCTCATAATTCTGAGAAGAAAAAAAACTGAACTGCACGATAAATATTGTGAGAAAAAAAAAATTCTGAGTTTATATCGCGCAATTCTGATTTTCTCACAACTAGCAATTCTGACTGAAGATTTTACATTTTGCATTATTTACTTAATATAATTCTGAATTTACATCTTGCAATTCTATTTTCTCATAATTCAGAGTTTATTTCGAAATTCTGAGTTTGTATCACAATTTCATTTTTCATGTAATTTTGAATTTACATTTCACAATTCTGATTTTTTTTATCCTGCAGTTCTGAGTTTACATCTTGCAATTCTGACTTTTTCATATTATTTTAAGTTTACATCTTGCAATTCTACTTTTTCGCAATTCTGAGATTACATTTCACAATTCTACTTTCTTGCAATTCTAAGTTCATATCTAAGAATTCTGAATTTATATTTCACAATTCTGACTTTTTTCATGTAATTTTGAGTTTACATCTTACAATTCTACTTTCTCACAGTTCTGAGTTTATACTGTATCTCGCAATTCTGAGTTTATGTCTCATTTTACATTTGATCAATTCTGAGTTTACATCTGACTTTTTTCTCGCAATTCTGAGTTTATATTCTGAGTTTACATCCTGTAATTCTGAGCTTATATCTCATAATTCTGACTTTTTTTTCTTGCAGTTCTGAGTTTACATCTTGCTATTCTGACTTTTTTCATGTCATTTTAAATTTCTAAGTTTGCATCTCGTAATTCTGAGTTTATATCTCACAATTAACTTTTTTCTCACAATTCTTTATATCATGCAATTCTCTATTTATCTCTCAATTCTGACTTTTTTTTGTGGGTGAATTGTTTGCTGTTACATATTTTGCTGTTACCTTATAACTATTTTTTTTTCTTCTAATTTTAAAACTATTTTGATGAATACGGTGCTAATAAAACAGTCAAAAACATGCAAATGCATTCCTTCTTAGTGAATTCCCCTTACATTTTATTTGCAAACCTTCGGCAGTCCTAGGCAAAGGGATTGTTCACCTAAAAATTACATTTCCATCATCATTTAATCGCCCTCATGTCGTTCTAAACCTGTGACTTTCTTTCCCCTGTGTAAGGCATAAGAAGATATTTTGAAGAATGTTTTGACTGTTTTTGTTTGTGTAGTGAAAGTCAGTGGGGTCCAAAACAACATTGAGTGGACCCCATTAACTTTCATTGTATGCACAATGAAGAAGAAAAAAATAATTTTCAAAATATCTACTTTTATGTTCTACAGAAAAAAAAAAGTAAGTCATACAGGTGTTGAAACAACATGAGTCAATGATGGAATTTTCATTTTTGGGTGAAAAATGCTTTTAACCACATGTTAAAAATTTTAAAATTAACATAAAAACACAACAGAAACAGGAGAGATGCTACAATCATGTCTAGGAATTGAAACCGAAACCCTCATGAGATGAAAGAAGGATGTACAAGGAGAGATTCAGTTCTTCAATCGATTTCTAACACAAAATCAACCATACAAACTTAAGTGTCTTCAAAACTCCTGTAGATAATAATACACCGGTCAGTCCTCCTTTTAAAACAGCCATCACTCATGCTAGTCATAACTTAATAAAGAGTTCTGATCTTTACTCATTTAATATCGGTGAAGCTTCACTGATCTCTGAAGACCCTACCAAATCAAAGCTGTAGAATGAATGATGATGAGTTGAGCCGATATATGAAAGTCAAAAATGATGATTGCGCCTCACGGAAACATCCATTTCATCAAATATTTAAAAGCCTGATACAAAATCAATTCTTCAGGAACACACATTAGGATCGAGAAACCGCGTCCTCCACATTAAGTTCAAGAGTTTCACCATTAATTCAATCGCTCTTCCCCTCAGAGGAAACAAGATGATAATTGAAGCCACACTGACGGAAAGAAGAGAGAGAGCATTTTGTTCTCCTCGGTGTATGTGGCAAACACCACAGGTCAAAGTTAATATCAAACCCACAGAGCAGTAATGAAAAAAGGATTAGAGTAGGAGGAGGGGGGAGATGGAGAGAGAGACAGAGCAAGAGAGAAAGTTTGCCAGGGGTGGTCTTACCGCTGATGCAAAGGCTGAGAGAGCACAGACTCTCCTCGCAGGTCTCCGGGCTCTCCGCCTCCCATTGAGACCCTCTTTCCCTTTTCCTGGGAGACATCTGTCTTACGATGTTTAAAACCCGGTTCATTCTATCCATCCTTCCCTTAGCTCTGCGTGACTGAATGTCCCACGATTCCACCCCAATGTGTCACATTAGACACGGAGAGTCTTCTGAACAAGCGCGTAGAGGAGACGCTCTGGCTGCTAGGATGCTAAATTTACGTCTGTTTTCGTTTGATTTTTTTTTCTTGCCTCTTTGCAACAAGCCAAGAAACGGGAACAGAGGGGGAAATAAATAGAAATATATCCCAGTTTGCCTCTCTCTCTCACTGTGAAGCTTTATCCCACTGCTTCCACAGCACAACTAGCAGTGAGTTGATCTTTTTTTTACCTCCCTCCCTCTATCCAGCTTGCTCTCTCCGACTCACTCACTCTAGCTTTCATCTTTTTCACGAGGGTCCTCTCTAATAAGCTAATAATACCTCATTAGAATTGGGAGAAATTGGGGAGGGTTGACCTTAGGATGGAGGATGGACTGAGAGCTGTGAAGTGGCCACACAGAAAGGTAGATCCACCTTGACAACTTGAAGAGATCTAATTGGAGTTTTGTATATTTTAGACTGTGTCTGTTAGCTTTGATGCCAGGTCATTGAGGTCATTGTCTTGGGGGAAAAAGACGCAAATATTAATGATAAAGTGGATCATATTGAACTTGGGGGCATAACCAAATATTCAACCAATCAAATGCTGTCTAGAGTGAGGACATCCCTCCGTCACCTGCTGCTACAGTAGGTAGCATTATCAAGTAGCATATTGTGATTTTGTTGGTCTGCTGGCTATGTTAAAAAGAAACAGGCCCTGCACTCAATTATGCATACTTCCCTACTATATAGTAGGTGAAAAACAGTGTGTTAAGTTAATAATATGCCATAATTTGGAGGGCAGAAATCACTGACCGAAACAGTGACACTTAATTAGAATTTCTCCAATTTAACTGTGTCTAAAAACTACAGTAGAACACAGAAGAACAAATAAATGAGAAATACTACAAACATTGTATAAATTAATCAAATGTATAAAAACACTGCATATTCTTCACTGTGTGTGAATTAAATATATATTTATTCTTATTAAAGTTACAAAAGTGATTTAGAGCAATGAGATAGCAATGAGCAATGAGATATTTTTTTTTCTCTTTTGTTGTTTGATTAAGATAAATGACAGACAGCAGGAATATTAGACTGCTGTCACTTTATTAGCTGCCCGGATCCAACATACTGTTTAACATGTGTTTTCTTTCTCAGCTGTTTGCTTTCACTTAAGACCAAAAGTAAACAATTACTGTGTTTACAAGGATACTTGAAGATACCGGCAATCTGACACATACAAGTGTGTGTATTTAACTGTTCAAAGCCAATAAAGTGGCAAAAATAACTCCATTCAATATTCCATAGATCCTCTATCCAAAAATTTAATTGACACCTCTTTGACAGCACTCAGAAACAGTCTCTCAGACAGTGAAAGAATGGATGAAACGCATTTGTCCGTGTTTCACACCGTCTTGAATTGCACTCACGGAAAGTGCTCGAGAAACAGTATCTCTTCTGCGGCTCGGTACGCTTTCAACTAGTGTTTTTTTTTTTTGTAAGAGCAAGAGACTGTACGACATTCACGTTACATGATTTGGCTGATTTTTTACGTAGAGAACGTGACAGCGCACCGCATTAAAAGAAATGATCATTCATGTTTTCATAACTGCTGGCCAAATTCAAAAACAAAACTAAAATTAAAACATCTTTAAGAGCAAGGGGGCCCCCTGGTGTTTAGGGGGCCCTACGCAGCTTGCGTATTCTGCGTATAGGGAGGATCGGCTCTGGTCCAAAAACTCTACCGGTTGACAAATTTCTAAATTTCTGGTTAATAATGTCTACCGGAATATTGTCCACCCCTAGTGGACACTAGTGCTCAGATTAATCTCAAGATCAATCTTTCAATTACTATTTTCTGTTGATGTGTTGATCTGTTGATCTGCCATCCATTATTCACAATAAGCTTTGGGTTTTGTGACTTTTACTGGGGTATAAAGACTCAGATTTCAAATTCTGTCAATTTGATCATGAAATACAAAAAACAGATTGCTGTTGAATCTCAGTTCAAGCAGCACGTAAACCAATCATCTCTTCCTCTTTACTACTAGTTATAACATGAAATAAACATCAGAAGATATATTAAAAGAAACAGAACAACTTACTGAAATGTATGATTCATGGTTCATGTAAACACTCATTCAGTGTTTCAAGCACCAAAATATATCAATAATAAAAGTAGCAAAAATATCACACATAACTGTGTTAAATGAGTAATGTGTCCGTATTACTAGTATTCATAAAACAGCAGGTAAAAAAAAAACTGTACATGATATGAGTAGTATGTCCAAATTCATAGTATTTGTAAAACAGTAGGCAAAAAAATGTATGTTAAATAAGTAGTATATCTGAATTTGTAGTATTTGTAAAACATTAGGCAAAAAAAGGATGTGAAATGAGTAGTATGTTCGAATTTGTAATATCCGTAAAGCAGTAGATGAAAAAAGTATGTGAAATGAGTACTGTCTAAATTCATAGTATAAATCATAAATCAGTAGGTTAAAAACTGGTTAGTGAAATGGTTAGTTTGTTTGACTTAGTTGTACTAACAAAATAGTAGGTGAAAAACAGTATGTGAAATGAGTTGTATATCTGAACTCATAGTATTCACAAAACAGTAGGCAAAATACTGTACGTGAAAGAGTACTGTGTCTAAATTCATGCTATTCATAAAACAGTAGGTGGAAAAACTATACACAAAATGAGTAGTGTGTCCAAATTCATAGTATTAATCAAATATTATACTAAAAACTGCAGGTGAAATGAGTACTGTAGTTTTTCCGAATTTACAGTATTCATCAAATAGTATAAATGAGTAGCTTGTCCAAATTCATAGTATTCCTCAAATAGTATACAAAAAAACTGCACGCGAAATGAGCAGCTTGTCCATATTTGTAATTAAGGCTTTTAAAACAGACAAAAAAAGAGTGGGTTGATGATATCGCTGTCCTCCATTGTTTGGACACACAGGAAGTCCCTTCCTCAAACTCATACCATTGGGTGCGAAATTAACTTCCTACAAAATTGTGTTGCTAATCACCAAGAAACGCAGTGATGTTGGCAGCTGCCCTAACAAACAAATGTTTGTTGATGTTGCCCGAGAAGGCGTTAATCTCCTCGTAATTCCCTTTAAGACTTTTTGGGAAAATCATCTCAACGAAATGCCACATCGCGAGTCTCTACACAGCTGTTCGCTCTGCATCCCTCCCACACAGAATAAGAAGGAAAGGGGAGCACCAAGGAGAGAAGCAGAGACAAGAAAGCTCTTTAAATTAAGTATTAACATCATTATGTTCTCCAGAGGCCGTGGAAACACCCACAGGACATTGCACTAATCCGACAAAGTGGCTGCACATGTACGGGAAGAGTTCATTACCTACTTTCCTTCAAAAATAAAACATAGTGGGGAACTAAAATCAAATCGGTCAGGAAATTACATCCTGTTGAGGAGTTGAAAACCAGATAGATACTTTTAAAATGGATTAAATCTAGGTTGATTTGTCATTATCCACTTCCAGAATCATATTTTATCAAAGGTACTTGTTGATGTCTGTTCATACAATTCGTGGGAGTTTGGATGACCTTGGCAAGACAGGTAAAGACAGGTTTTTGAAGGTAAAGTACTAGAGTAATGAAGATTTTTTACCTCCATTACTATAGTAAACTTAACAAGTACATTCAAAGTGTACTCTTTTATTTCTGTAGGTGTCATATCATATGATTACCTGAAAGAAAGAAAAAACACCAAATTACATATTGTAGCAGTTTCTATGTTACTGTCTGTTTTCCAAACATCTTACTTTTGCTTGGCGAGCTCTGCCTTACATACAGTAGTTAAAACTTTTCAGAACTGTTAGCTGAGACTCAAGTTTTTGATAAATTATTCACAAATAATTTTTTTGAGGAATTAACTTCATAGAGAATAACATTTCTCTCTGCACTTAATGAAGAGATGACACAGCTAGCAAATAGCATCTTAAACTGCTTGCATGAGGCAAAAACCTCAACAAGCCGGATTTTGAAGTCTCACACACACTCATGCATAGATACAGTAGTAGTGTTTGGAAGTAACCAACCAAAGGTAGCAATGCTCTGTATATTTTTTAATAGCGTGACAGTACTTTGGCTAACTTCAAACCAGTCTACTAATGTAAATATGTGCCAAGCAGTGTAGCGCTAAATGCTACATCAGTACTACATCGTATTATAAACACATCTTTACAAAACACAATTAAGTATGTCTTCCTAAAATGTTCTAACTTGTGTAGTAGGAAAAAGCTGATTCTTTTTAGTGAATCAATTCATTTGATTCAGTTTGAAATTAAAAATGCTGCCATTTTGTTGCTTTCTATACCAAAATATTTAGTTGTAAGCTTTCAAGAATAATTCAAAAATTCTCAAAGTTTTTATACCACAAAGTCTGCTCTGATAGAAATTATAAAATTTCACAGTTATATGTTTAAAATCCATTTCCCCATGCTTTTTGTTAGCTTCTTGCTAACTATTTTAGCTGTATGACTACAGTTTAACTGCTTTAAATGAGTAGCTTGTCGAGCTTAAATTATCTTCCTCAGCACTATACAGCTCTTACAAATGATAGTGTGCATGTGTCATATAGACAACTTTTCTGGTACTTTTTTTGTCCCTGTTAGAGCTTAACTGCCAGAATTCCCATCCAATTTTATTGTCAAAGTTTCTTTCAAAAAGAGCAGCCTGAATATGCTGCCTTCCCCCTTGTGTTCCATGGAAAAGGGAAAAAAATATCACACACAGTGACATGAGGGTGAGATGATGATGACATTATCATTATTTTTGAGTGAACTATCCCTTTAAATCTATTTCCTCTGTGTCCTTAGGCTAATTACTGCAGCGCTAACCCAGACATTGGCTCAGACGCTGGAAACTGTGAACGTTTTAACACGACTGCTAAGCGTGGCAGCTGAAATCGGTTTGAAAAGTGGCACACTGATTAAATGCTTGAAAATCACTTTTTAAAACTCCATTCTGCTGAGCAACTGTTTCCTTTGAGTTCACCTGTCTCACGAAGTTCTTCCTCGGCACGAAGGACTGATCTGGAAATCTAGGACATGAGCAGCCATGTTCATCAAATAAAATGGTTTGCATGCATGGAAAATGGGAGTTCATTGGGTTCACTGGCATTGGAAAGGAAAAATTATTAAGGATAGATACAACCACCTGAGTATTTTGCATAAAGTCAGAAATGGCAGGATGATAAAAGTGTCATAATATCATAATGAAGACAAAATCCTTATTAAAAGATAAAAATTTAATTCCTGAAACAGAAATTCTTAACCAAACTTTTTCACCGCTTCGTATCTGAACATTCTTGCTGTCCGCAAAACCAGTCACGTGGTCCAACCAATGTGTAGAGCCTCATTAAAAAAAAATAATGTTCAAATATTACACACACACACACACACACACACACACACACACATATAAGGAATACATTATAGAAAATCTCTTAAAACACAAGATAATTTGACCTTTTTATCATTTTTAAGGTGAGGTTATTTCTGGCTATAAAATGTCATGTGGTGCAACTCCCCAAAAACATATTTACAGATAATATATGCTGAATTAATAATTCACCAAAAATCCTTGAGAAACATACCTTTAAAAATATATGTAGGTAATAAATAAGATTCGAACACTCACATGTATTTAAAATGTAAGGAAATGTACTTTTATTTGACGGTTAAACCAACAGGACTTTTTAAAAAAAAAAATAATAATACAAAAACTACTTTTCTATAACAATTTGGGGTGTGTTTTAACTCAATTTTTAATTTTCCTTTTACAGTTTTTAATAATACTTTTATGGAGCTTTATTGTCCTATTTTATAACATCAGTCCCTATTCACTTTCAATGGAAAAGAGCAGCATGACCATTCTTCTAAACATCTTCTATTGTATTCCATAGAAAATGTAAAAATAATATGGGTTTGGAATGATATGAAGGTGAATAAATGAAGACAGACTGTTTCGTATTTTGTATTTTTTGACCGAATGCATTTCTAGGTAAACTATTCTTTAAGGAGTTGCTCAATGCAGACAGTACACCCAGGGATAACAAAGTCAACCAGTGCTTGAAAATATAATCTGATATGTGTCATTTCAGTCACAAACCACCTTTAAATAGTTGCCATGTTCCTGTGGAGTTCCCATATGCTCGCTAAAGTAAGGAGAGGAATGGAGTTTGCCAGTTTTCTTAAATTGTCAGAGTTTTAACTGGGTCAGCTGTGTGCTGAGGAAAGATAATGTGGTTCCTTTTCATCCCTGACAGAGAGAGATGGAGAAGAAATGGAAGAGAGCAAGAGAGAGAGTGTCTGTTTGGCTACATCTGAGCTGGGTAAAAATGGGATCAGTCAGTCAGCCCGCACACACACACATAACTAGCACTGAACTAAAGAAGACCAGTCAAAGTGATTCCCTGTGGCATATTAGAGGAGTATGATATAGAGTTGTGGAAGTGTGTGTGTGTGTGTGTGTGTGTGTGTGTGTGTGTGTGTGTGTATGATCATCAAATTCTCCCAAGACTATCTCTGATTATGGTCCATGTCACCCCACAACCCAGAGAAATAAAAGCTTCTTTAAAAGGCAAAACACAAAACATGTCTGCTCCAAACTCTGGTAAACCACATCAATGTCTACTGTCTACATAGGAAGCTTCCAATGTAACCTAATAAACAACTAATTTAAAAAGCTATTTTTTATTAATGGTTATTCTCTTGCACATGATTGGCTAGCATTCACAATTGATTTCAGAAGAATCTAATTTTAGCTCTCTGTGAAGCTAAAAGTTTCACAATTCCCGTCGAATCTCATGTTAGTATGTTGATAAGCTAAGTTCAATACTCTAGTAAAGTAAACAAGTAAACTTAATGACCATTCTCATGCATAAATGAATGTCACATGGACTATTTTAACAATGTCCTTACTACATTTCTGAGCCTTGAACATTGTAGTTATCTTGCTGTCTGAGGGTCAGAAAGCTCTTGGATTTCATCAAAAATATCTTAATTTGTGTTTTCCGAAGATGAATGAAGTTCTTACGGGTTTTTAACAGCATGAGAGTGAGTAATTAATGACAGAATTTTCATTTTTGGGTGAACTATACCTTTAACTTACGCAACCACGTGATTGAATAATGTTTGCAATTGCTGAGCTACCAGCTCAGTACTCTAATGTTTGTAGTCATTTTCATGCATGCATAAATTGTGCTTTTCAACCAACCACACAATCAACTCACATTTACAATAGAATCTAATGTTAGCCTATTGCTATGTTAATAGCTGACTATGCAAATAGCACCAAAAAAAACATAAATATTGTATGAAATAATTAACTTTTAATTACATCAAATTAGTTTTATTCATACCTTTCAATCCGTCCATCATCTTGGACTGTTCAATGAACTTGTTGCAATGCATTCTGGGATTGCCTTTTCCACAAAGAGTACATGCAATTATGCCTTTGATTTTGTGTAAAATGTGGCACTATAATTGGGCTCTTTGTTGTTTGGATTAGCCTTTGTGGTGGAGAACATCACGCCCATGGTGCCTAAAATGTTGCCTAGGTGGAAAATTCTCTGGAGTTCAAAAAAAATAACTTTTTCATCATGAACTTCTTCTATCATGACTCAGATAACAACTCCAAGTCAGCTTGTAACTTATAATAATATATTTGTAATAGTATATATGTCTTTCTCAGAGTTTCTTAATCTTTGAGTAAACCTGACATTGATTTGGGCACAGAATCAACACTGATATATAGGCTCCATTCCAAAAAAGTTTCAAGGCATGATAGATGTGCTCAAGGCTCAAAGGCTTTTCCAAAGGATAGGTAATGCTATTGTTCAAATCAGGTTTGATGTTTGATTTAGGCTTAAAGATAGACAGATAGTATATCTGTAGCCGTGCTTTAGTATGGGAAACTACTCACAGTAAATATAAACATACTTAAAAGTTTCAATTTATAGGAAAAGATTGATTTACAATCTTATTGGCTGTCGCTAATTTACATTATTAGCTTAGCAACATGCTAACATCAAACTCTACGGGAATCAAGTGTGGAAAAGAGCCGTATCCTCAAGTTAATTTCTGAAACTGCTCTGATTTAAAAAAACAAAAAAAAAAAAAAACAAGCAATAAAGTCAAAGTCAAAGTCAGCTTTATTGTCAATTCTGCCATACATACATACAGAGAATTGAAATTGATTTACTCTCTTACTCCCTGGTGCATACAGATAACACTAAACACTAACAGAATAACTTAACGTATGTTCAGGATAATTTAACAGCCACTCTCTGAGTTTTGAAATCTGGAGTCATTGTTCTAGTGTAGATGTTTCCAGTCTCTGCATTTTAGATGAAGGCAACATAATTAATCAGACAATAATGCTCATAGGGTTTTATCTGTGGAGATAAATTCATGGAAATAAAATGCTACATAAAATCGCCACAGTGCTTCTATGCAATTCAAATGAAAGTTAATTTTTAATATCAAATGTGTTTCTTGTTGCCACCAGCTCTGTAAACTTGCTGACTTGTTATTCAGTGCTGAAGTCGCACTAATCCACTAGAAGTCATTCACCATGGCAAAGAGCATTTTCCCCTATGCTTCATTTCTTTGCTTCCTGCACTGCACAGCAGGAATTAGGGCGAAGTTCCCATGAGGATCTCATCCAGTGTCTTCTTCCTTTATAACCTGATGTTAAAGGCCATTTACATGACTAGCTAGTGTACTAAATAAAATTTAATCATCAGGGCTTCAAATTAACCTGTTTTAATATGAGTGTTGTGCCCCGCTTTGACCTCTCTATGATACGTGTTGCAGATAATGTCACAGAAGGACGATTTAATGAGGCTGCTGGGTAGCAAGAAAGCACGAACCATACATAATAAACAATTAAACAGGCTATAAAATAAATAGAGATTAATGTACAAACAGTAGTCCCACCCACAGTCAGTTTACTGACCGTTTGATGCATACTGCACACAAAAATGGCAAACAAGAGGCACACAGAGTCAAAGTTTTGAATTGCTTGCATTGTGTTAAGGTGTAGTTAGCAAATTTCTGAGGTAAAAAAGGTAGATTGTCTATTGTCAACTGTAGCAATGCATGAAGCACCACTCACAGAGAAGTCAAACAGAAGCTTTCTGTTTGTCAACGTGGCAAAATTGACCTGATGTGAAATTCTGGATGTGAAAATCTTATGTCCTCAAGAGAAATTCCACTTTGCATGGATTCTTTTTGAAATGATTGGATTTTTAAATAAAAAAATTAGCAAACAACAGAAAAGGTGACAGAAACTCTAAAAAGTATGCAAACACAAACTCTTCGCTAACAGACTGCATGTAGCCTTGTGTAGCCAGACCTTCAGAATGAGGGCACAAGGTCTGGTCTCCATCACAGCTTTCACTGGCCAAAAACCGCCCAAGAGTCCATCTGACTGACATTTAAAGAAACCAATCACAGCCTGTTTTGTTTGGTGTCATGTTTAGGAGGCGTTAACTTCACATACTGCGTTCACAATCCAGCGTTTATTTGATCCTGGTAAGTTTTTATTGTCACAGTTGTAAACATGAAGGCTTTCTTCTTCGATGAGGGGTTTGGCGCAACACGTGCATCTCCTGGAAATCTTGTAGAATTCATTAAATCAGATGACGATTCGATTATTGTACATATTTAACATGCTGTATCCGTAAACAACCTCCAATTATCAAGGGAGCGATAGAGTTCAAATGTATGTGCCACTCATCTGCATGTGTTATTCAGTGTGTTATATCATGCTATATAAGATTACTTCAAAATGTTGCTTCTGCATGACCGCTGATAGTGGCATAATAGTTGACCTGAAACCAAAAAATTACTCTAAAAAAAAAAAAATTTTACATAAATGCTAATGCTATAGAAGCAGCAACGTTAAGATTGCAACTCATACTTACATTGCTTATGAATTGTGGTCTGAAAGACTTTGGAACGCAACAACACATGAAATCACGCTTGCTTAGCTAGAAAAATTTGGGATAGAGCACGTTTTGGGCCTTAAAATGTTTCACTTTCACACAACACGCAGCGCCTGAAAGTAGTCCCCAGCTAGGCAACTAGTATGACATAGCTGGGGACTACTTTCAGGCGCTGTGTCATATCATTGCGCCTGCTGCACTCATGGTACGGCAGCAAATTTCCTTGATTACGCCGGAATGAGAGTATAGTTCCAAGCCATATCGGACTAGAAAATCGCAACTTTTCATTTTCTGTCGGTCTTAGTAAACAATGTAATTACAGGAGAGTCAAGCTTTAAATAGGAAAATTATCGAAACTCTTTGGTCATTTTTGATGACCAAATGCTAATGGTCTAATCTGATTCAATGATCTATGCTAAGCTAAGCTAAAAGTGCTACCGCCAGACCCATAGATCGGCTGATTGGATTCAAAAACGGTAAAACTCAACTGTTTAACTCTAGGGGAGGTGTAAAATGAGCCTATTTCCAAAAAAAGTGGAGTGTTCCTTTAAAGCTGCAGTCTGTAACTTATATTGGTTAAAAAAATATCGAAAATCAATTTTTGGGCAAGTACATAACCAGCCAGCATTCAAAACTATCTTCTTACCTTAGCCTGATTTGCAACAGTAAGCTTGTAATAATGTTTTCTAATTTGAGTGGTTTTCGCAGGATATACAATCATGCCACCGTTCGTCTTAGCGTCATTATGTCACGTCTGTAAACATAAAGAAAGAGTCCCGGCTAGTAGGCTATATCGCAAGTGAGGATGCTGCAGGTGGCGGATTATTAATAGCATTTTCTCACAGCATCTGGAATAATTAAACTCATCATTTTGATGGCGGATTGTAATCCAGAAAAATCAATATGACAATCATCAGTGACAACTGGAGATTCACCCGTAGTTACCAGTAGTCTAGGTAACACTAATACACACTAAATACACAGTCACGCAATGCTGATGTTGTTAACATTTACATTTTGAGAACAATGTATAACAGTAATAATAATTTGCAAGGTTTGATGTGATATGAGCTAAGTGATCGTTAAATTTAATCACCATTGGTAGCGCAATGTATTGTAATGCTTTTTTTCTCAGTTGGTGAGAGTAAAAGTGGCATGCATGTTACTTACCTACTTGTTCAGATGACATTTTCTGGTGAAAATTCTTATTTGGGTCATACTTCCAAGTACAGTGAATATCCACAGTGGTGCGGTGACTGGCAGTCCCCACATACTCCTCCAAACATTAGATTCATACACACTGAGAAGCCGTGCAGATGCACAACCCACATAAAGATGATAATTCCGTAAATAACTGCAATTGCAGGTTTCAAACAGAGAGGCAAAATTTACGGACTGCAGCTTTAAACGAAAATAATTTAATATTTGCAGAGTTGCTCCACAGTGCAAATAAACTTATTTTAGTAGTTGATGTAGCTATATTAAAAGTCACAGACAGTTCAATTTAAGAGATTAAGATAGTATAAAACACTTTGAAAACAAGGTTTGGCATGTACAAATAGCCTTTAATCTGTGGTCCTGAAGCACTCCGGCCTTGAGGCCTGTTTTCGTTCCTTCATTGTGTGAGTTGTTTATTATGCTATTAAATATGTGCCTCTGCATAATGTCAAGCCACATTTACTTTTGCATATTCCATTTATATGTAAATACTGACCTCTGATTAAGGCAGGCAAGTTACATTTCCATACAGATCTTCTGGGGGAAGTCGTGGCCTAATGGTTAGCGAGACGGATTCGTAATCAAAAGGTTGTGAGTTTGAGTCTCGGGCCGGCAGGAACTGTAGGTGGGGGGAGTGAATGTACAGCACTCTCTCCACCTTCAATACCACGACTGAGGTGCACTTGAGCAAGGCACCGAACCCCCAACTGCTCCCCAGGCGCCGCAGTATAAATGGCTGCCCACTGCTCCGGGTGTGTTCACGGTGTGTGTGTGTGTTCAACGCTGTGTGTGTGTACTTAGGATGGGTTAAATGCAGAGCACAAATTCCGATTACAATTACAATAAATATGCCACAGTGGGGCAAATATCACTGGTGCTTTTCCTTACAGGGAAAGGAGTTGAACAAGCGCCAAGCTTTAAACCTCTGTATGTAACTCATATCATCTTATTCTAGAGGTTATCATGGACCCTCATATATGACGATCCCTTGTGAGAGGCCCCGTTCCTAAATATAAAGCAGCTGTGTTTTCCTAATTTGTTTTCTGAGGTGAAACAATGGCCACATACACACCGTGGCTAAATTTGGTTGATAATTTTGTACACACACAGTTCTGTAATTTGCAGGAGGGACAACCATATTTTACAACTGAATTGACTCCTACACATTATACGCAGTGTGTACAGAACCAAATTGAGCAACTAGTTGTAAATGACATATTCAAACTCGTATCGGAGTTGTGTCTCTCTTCTTTATGCACAGTGCAAGAAATTACAGTGAACGAGGCACGTTTTGACTCATTATTGTTGCCAGATCTTGTTATAAAAAAGCAGATAAGAACAAGCCCATGATAAATTTAAATCCAAACGTGTTATCTTGGGAATTAGCCACATACCAAAATATGCCAACTTTATTTAGCTGGATCGCTTTATGAGCCCAAAGATGCTTAAAGGGATAGTTCACCCAAAAATGAAAATTACCCCATGATTTACTCACCCTCAAGCCATCCTAGCTTTATATGACTTTCTTCTTTCAGACAAATAAAATCTGAGTACATTATAAAATTTCCTGGTTCTTCCGAGCTTTATAATGGCTTTAAATGGTGGTTAAGATTTTGAAACCCAAAAAAGTGACCCAAATCAAAAATAAAGGCCTCCTGAAGCGAATCAATGCATTTGTGTAAGAAAGTTATCAATATTTAAAACTTTATAAACCATAATCTTTAGCTTCCGCTAAACGTTGTACACTAATATGTTGGACTAATAAAATGTAAAGTATAGTTAAAACAATTCACTTCTTCACATGGTTTTCCTTTACTGTACAAAATTCACGAGACTAGCATATTCTTACCAGAGATTACGCTGGACAGTTTTCTTTTCTTACATATTTCTTTACAAAGTTTTAAATATGGATATTGTTCTTACACAAACACATCACTTCACTTCAGAAGGGCTTTATTAAGCCTTTATTGAGGGTAAGTAAATCATTGGGTAATTTTCGTTTTTGGGTGAACGATCCCTTTCATAAGGTTCACTTATAATAAGTGGACATGTCAACCCTTCAAGAGGCTGCTCTGCAAAGTAACTTTCCAGAAATAAACAAAGCATGATGGCTCTGTTTATGATGGTTTAATTAGGGTGACCAAACGTCCTCTTTTTCCCAGACATGTCCTCTTTTTGGACCTATAAAAATGCGTACGTCCTGGATTTTTTTGGATTTTTTTAGAAATTTAGGCTTTTGCTTTCTACTGCCGGCATTCATTGTGTGCGTTTTTGTATTAAAGGTGCACTGTGTAATATTTAGGATGATCTATAGACAGAAATGCAATATAATATACATAACTACATTTTCAGAGGAGTATAAAGACCTTACTTAATGAACCATTTTAGATTGAGCAATTTATATCTACATATAAAGTGGGTCCCCTTACATGGAAGTCGTCACCATGTTTCTACAGTAGCCCTAAACGGACAAACTGCTCTACAGAGCGCGTTTCGTCACTATGTTGTTCTTGCGAAAAAGTAAGATATAATTCCTTAATTTACCTTTGTAAAGAAACCTCATTGCTCTCTGCGGTCTCAGACGACGGCATATTAGCCATGTATCGGCCACCGTAGCTTCTCTAAAGGGAGGGGTGAGCGGGGGACTGAGCCGTTGGTTGCAATTTGCAAACTCAACCGCTAGATGCTGCTAAAATCTACACACTGCACCTTTAAAGCCCTACGCACTGTTTTCTTAATCCCGCTCCTGCTGAATTTCTGACCATTACCGCCTGCTCCCGCATATATTCTAATACTGAATATAATTTTTGCGCATCAGAGAGCCGCTATCAATATGCGGAGTATTTAAATCATTTTGGATGCAGCTCGTGTTGGATGCAGGGTTGCCAAATCCGCATTTTTTGCACAGAATTGGACTGATTTTAAACTGTTGCAGCAGGTTGATTTTCTCCCCTGGGTTAAAGGTTTGAAATAATGCATAAATTACATTTGACTGAAATGCTTGTCTTGGAACATTTTGCATTCTACCTATGATAAAACTGTGGTAGATGTTAAGCTTTGTGAAGGATGGCCTCTGGTAGGAAGCCTTTTAGCTGTGTTTATGATCAATCTGCATAACGACTGTAAAATATGTATTTTAGGTATGGAAATAACATATTTTGTGTTTTGATATTTGGGATCACTGTAATATTACTTTGATTAAAAATAGCAGTTACAGCTAATACGCAACGTTACAATGGTGTCAATCATCGCAATTTCAAGAGTGAGTTTTGTGCCATACACACATGAAATGATAATTTAGGGGATTCACTCCCATATTTAAATGTGGTTGTCATTCTTGAAGCTTTAGAGTGTGTATGTGGCCATTATCAGGCTAAAGTACTTAGCTAATGGAGAAACCCACACTAAAAGGAACAAGAGAATCCACTAATACGCAGATACATTAGTCTGAACCATCTCATTAGCACTAGGAGTCACACTTGTATAAATGTGGTGCAACTGGGTGGTGAAATCAAAATCATGGTTTTTATGAGCAGTAGAAAATTCAGCCTGGTCTGTCAACTTACACTTGAAAGTTTGTTGAATTTTTGTGCGAGAGGATGATGTTGTTTGAAGTCTGTTGTGAATGATTCATATGGTTTAGTACGCTTAGTATGTATAAACTCTTTCTTCCCACGTCAGAACTCCCAAAAAAGAAAACAACACTTCTTTTTAAAGTCAGAAAAAAAAATACAAAAAAGGCTAAGGCAACTTTTCTACATTCACTCATTACTGGCTAAGAATCACTTTCAATACTCCTCTTGTACAGCAACAAGTTATAATGCCGGTGGATTAATAATTAATCCACATAGACGAGGAAGCTTTAATTTGCTGTGCTTCCTGGGTAGGATGTCAAAGAATTATAGGACTGCGTCGCATTTTATGTCTGGATCATTGATGACTTGTGTCGACATCACATTTTGAATGCTATATCGGCAATACCCAAAATGTCACTTGAGTACGTCACTTACATCCATAAGTGCTTATGTATCCAAATACAGATGAAGGTGTGAACGAGATAATGAGGTAATTACTGCAAACATTTGATTATGAAAACGATTTAAGGTCAGTAATACCTCTACAATGAAGGCACTGGCTTAATAACGAATGCAACAATTAAATATCAGGTGGTTGATGAAAAACTGGCCAAGTATGGTCTCCTAATGGTGGCAGTAAATCTCAGTTTAATATGTACAGCTCAAAAGTTTGAATGGAAGTTTTTATTATATAACACTGTTTTCTTTAATCCAGATCTATTCCCAAATAGATAAAAAAAAAAAATGCATGAAATGGCTTCATTTTGAGCTGATAAAATGTAAAAAACTGTAACTTGAATGCAATGTAAGTCGCTTTGGATAAAAGCGTCTGCTAAATGCATAAATGTAAATGTAAATTTTCATGACAAACATATTATATCCACCTCTTCTATGATGAGCTATGGTAGCTATGGTACGTTTTTTTGTATTATTACTGTTATTATTATTATAAAGATTATTTATCAGAAAACTAAATGTGTTTTATAACTACTACTTAGACAAAGACATTTGTCACAAATCAAGTCATGCATTCACGCCATGTAACTGTAATTGCTAGATGAAATCCCAGACGTTCTAGCTTTTCTTAAATATGTGTTTCTGTTAACTTCTATTAAATACTATTGACAGCAAAATAAATCTGTGTAATCAGAGTAATAAAATTCAGAGTTTACAATGTAATGAGTTGTACAAAGATGTAAATAACTGTTTTTAGCCAGAATCTCATTATGTTTTGAACACGCTTATAACATATTATATATATATATATATATATATATATATATATATAAATAAATATATACACACAGTATGTGTGTGTGTATGTATGTATATACTGTATATCATATGTATATCACAGAGATATCAGATAATTTTTGCTTTTTATGAGGTGCCAAACTTTAGGTTTAGGTTGTCAAAATGTGATTAACTAATTAATCACACATTTTTCTGTAATTAATTGCAATTAATTGCACCTAACTAAACTGAGATACTAAGGCCCAATCCCATTTCTACCCCTTAGCCCTTCCCCTTTCCTCGATGTCTCGATTCTCTTTAGGTTGGAGGGGTAGGGGAAGGGTAAGGGCCAGATAGCCCTTCAAACGAAGATTTTTCGGGACCACACTACAAACGAAGGGGTATAAATGATCTCAGCGTAAACCGGCTGCAGCGGCAACATGGCTGCCCGTGCGAACAAAAAGACACGTAAGCATTATTGGAATTAATAAAGATTTTAATGAAAAGTAATCATTAGTTTTATGTTACATTCAATCGTGAGTTCATATTTACGGTCATGCTATTCAAAGAAATGTTTGAAAAAAATCTCTAAAGTTTGCTAAACGTCATATCGTTTGATATGAGAGATGAAATTTGCATGTATACAATGAGCGAGTTTAACTTACTTCAAAACCAGATTTTATCCTCTCGTTGCTGGAAAATATAATGTAGTGATTCATTATTAAACTGTTATTAATAAAAGTCGTGTGGCAGCGTTGAAAAGTCCCTTTGCTCCTGGATGTGAGAGCTGCACGATCTCCGATATGTGTGTGTGTGTGTGTGTCAGTAAACAGCGCATTAATATAGAACGGTAATTAATGCACACCAGTCCAGTATGTGTGTATTGTAGGAGCCAGATGACGTATGATCACGTGTAACGGTATAGTAGTGGTGTCCCAATTCTCAGGGGAATATTTTCACCCCTACGGTACTCCTTCACACTCTGTTTCAAGGAACAAGGGGAGGGGGTAGGTGAAGGGGTATAAAATAGATTTGGGATTTGGCCTTATTAAGTCATTCACCTCATAATCTTGTTATGTCACAAAAAGTCAAACATATGAGAATAAAAGGCACACTTATTACATAAAAAGTTAACATTTTGACAACATTATGAGTTTAAAAGTCATAGTTATTACATAAGCAACGATTTGTGTCACATGTTTTACTTTTTATCTCATAATTTTGAGTTTTGACTTATCATATAATTTTGACTTTGGGATCATTTGGATTGCAAATTAATTACATAATAAATGTTGATGTCACAATTTTGACTTATATCATAACTATGAATTATCAATTTTACGTTATGTCATTATTTCAACTTGTTTTAGGTGTTTTATCTCATAACTTCACGTTTTTTATATTTTTATGTCATAAATATGATTTACCAAAGCCATTTTATTTTTGTGTGTCATTCCAAACCTGTATGACTTGTTATCTTCTGTGGAACACAAAAGGAGAACTTTTGAAAAATGTTCAGGATGCTCTTTTTCATAGTTACAACTGGCAAGGAGGCTCCGCCCACTTTATTTTTCAATTATTAATATATGATATTTTAGCACAGTCAATCGATTAAAAAATATAAACTAATCACACATTTTTCTTTAATAATCACAATTAAACACACCTAACATTAAAATTTGTAATCAATAATATATTGTCACACTGAATCTCTGAATTAATGTAGAAAGAACATAAATAAAATGGTATTGTACATATTTGTTCAATGGCATCTTTTTTACTAATGAAGGCACGTATCATCAATACCAATACTGACACTCATGCCTCTGTTACAAAGTTTAGAGTAAGTAGATTCAATATCAATAGAATGTTTAGTCAATTTCTGGAATAAAATGAGTGTATAGTCATTCAACATTATAGTAAAATTGAAAGGCAGCATTTTTACGTGTTAACTGTTGCAGAACATTAAAAAAATGCAACTTTCATAGTGATATATATGTGATATACAGTGATTCGGTCTCAGTATCAGCTTTCTCAGTTTCAATAAGGGCTGTTAGTTCACTTTTATTTATTATTTTTATATGATTATTTTGCGTGTTCATTTTCGCAATAAGTGCAAAATGCACAGAACCAGAGTAATCTTCATACGTAAACCTACGAATGCATGTCTTATTTATAGTTGTCTCAGTACATTAAGCTAGCCTAGGAGAAAGTGTTTTAACATCTAAAAAAATTACACACATCAGCACTAACAAGAAAAGCCGTTCATTAGAATCATGTTCCTGCTATGCTAACTTAAGCTAAGCCAGAGGCTACAATGACTCCACTGACATCGAGACTAAAATATTCCTGTTTGAAACCATCGCACCCTCAGCACTCACTTTCCCATCCTCTCGAATCTCTCATATCCTACAGTGAGCGAACGAGTGCGCACTTTGATTTAGTGCACTTGGGAAGGGGGGACTAGATATTTGAGGCCATGAGTACTTGCTTCATTCGTGTTCGCGCAGTGTGAAGGCTGCTGAGAGCCTCTGTACCTCGACGCGGCTCGCTTTTTCTGAACCAGCGCTCTTTGATGTTCCTCCAGCTGGCTCCTGTTAGCCTCCTTTGGTAATTGCAGAAAGGGCCGCTCATCTTTGCCAGTGTCCTTGCTGTGGAGCTGGGCGTCACTTTAAACAGCTTCACTGCAGAGACACGGGCAACTCGTGCTGGCATGGGACATGGGTAGAGTTAAAAGTGAAGCTGTAATCAGAGAAGCGTGAAGGTTCTGCGATCGGAGGTAGACGATTGGCGTTGCAGGGGAAAAATGTTTAAATACAAATGTTGCTGATGGGCTTTAAGGAATATTCCAAGTTCAGTTCAATTGAGAGCATTTGTTGTATAATGTTGATTACAAAAATACTAAAAAAAAAATAATTAAATCTTTATTTTCCGAGTGAGAGGCTTTTATTGGAAGTGAATGGGGCTCATTTTTGGTGTATTTAAAAGCAGAAATGTAAAAATTATAAACTTATTTTTAAAAGCATTTCGATTAATGCTTCTGTTAAAACTGGGTTATTATTTGAGCTGTAAGGCTGTTAAAATAATCATTTTAATTAGTTTTAGAGTTTATGGTTTTCTGTTTTCATGATGACTAAGTTGAAAAATTGGATATGATTTAAAACAGAAACCATTTTTTCATAGTAAAACCTTAGTAAAATATATATTTTTTAAAAAAAACAGAACTTTAACATTCACAATTCACCCCATCATATGGGATTTTTTTTTTTTTTTTTTTTTTTTTGGTAATCAACTTTGTCACAATTGAGCTTAAATTTTACTGAAATTTAAGTTTTGAAATTTTGAACTTTGAAGAACAGTTACTTAATTTTAAGAGAAAATGTTAGCATTTTCTCAGCCTTGTATGGAAACCCATTTCCGACATGTAAGAAAAGCATGCTTTGAAATCATAATTATGAGATAGAAAGTCGAAACTATGACACATTAAGTCTTTTTAAGAAATTATTGACAAATAATAAGTTGATGAAACAAAGTCACAATTATGAAAATAAAAGTAGAAATTATGAGATACCAAGGCCGTTTCTCAATATGCGTTCTTGTCTATACTTGTGTTCTTGTGGACTTGTGAAACGTCATCAGTCGTCGTCCAAGTACTGTTCCAATTGAAAGTTCACATTTAGCCAAGTACAGTTCAAATCCCCGGATGTGTTCTTGCTCCGCCCCTTTTATCAAGGATGCATCAGAGGTGACTTGTGCGAACTTGAGGCAGCCAGGTATCCCAGAATGCATTTTGCACCAATCAGCGAGCGTTAATGGCAGAGGGGAAAACCTCTATTTTATGATATTGTGTCATAAAATGCTGTTCTAAGAGTATTTCAGGCGAGAATGTAGTTGTTTAAAACTCAAATCTGCGGTTTATTTATAAAGATAGCGCCTATTTGAAAATTAGTTTCGCCGATTTCAGAGACGTGAGTTCCAGGCGATCACCGGGCGCCCAGTGCTCATGTATCCCGAAGAGAGGAGCATAACCTCGGCTAGTCCTTCTGACATCTGCTGCTGGCTCTGATATCTCTGTAGTGATTAAACATAAGATATAATTCGTTTTGGGTAAATCTAACAGGCAATCTTTGGTCTCGTGAATCTATTATTTATTCCAGGTCATATCGTTTTGGTTGAGCAAGTTATTTTTCATAAATTATTTATTTATTAATCATAATACAGCGCTCACTTTGTTAACGTGACTGATTTGTTTGCTTTTGTCTTTATTTCCTATTACGTCTCTTATACTTTACTTTTATAATGGCTATTATTGTTCATTAAAACTGACATTTAACAAAAAAAGGCAGAGTTGTGCTTGTCATATTTCATTTTATTATACAGTGAATCAGAGTATATGTGCACATATTACCTAAACCACATATTAATGTTTTATATTTTTAAAATTAAAACGAAAAGAGGGTTGTGTTTTATATTTTGAAGAAAATGAAAAGGCAGTGGTGGTTTAATATAATTTTGTTTTATTGTAATGTGTGTACGCCTTGCATGAACCACATTTTTGTGGCAATTAATATTTTAAATGAAACAGAAAAGAGGCAACGCTGTTTGATATATTTATTTTCACTGTAATGTATGTACGTTCCCTGAAGTACATTTTTGCGGCTATTAATATGTTTACATGAAAACAAAAAGAGGCATTGGTGTTTGATATCGTATTTCGTCGTATTGTGTAATACAGTATTAGGCGAGCTGACTGACGTTATCAAGTATGCTGCTGTTCCATTTGCAGAATTACCGGACTTGTGTTCTCCCGTCCTCGGGAGTTCACACTCCCGAGTCGTACTTGCGAAGTCCGAACTACCGAGGACGCAAGTCCGAACTTTGCGTACTTGGTATTGAGAAACGGCCCAAGTCTTAATCTATGAGTTTAAAAAGTTGTATGACTTTTTATCTCATAATTTTGTCTTTGTATGTCATAAAAAGTTTTTTTTTAGATTAAAAGGCATACATGTTACATAAAAAGTCAAGTGTCAATTCCGACTGTCATAATTATGACTTTTTATCTTATAATTTTGACTTTGTGATAAGTTTGACTGTTTAAAAAGAGTATTTTTTTATTTAAAATTCATAATTACACAATCAACATTTCTGTCACCATTTTGAATTATGTCATAACTATGAATTATCTCAATTTCAAGTTATCTCATAATGGGGTTTTATCTCAGTTTCCTTTTTTTCTCTCTTATAATGTCAAGTTTGTCTCTCATAATTTTGGGATTTTATCTCATAATTTTGGGTGTTTATCTCATAATTTCCCATTTTTAACTCATAATTTTGGGGGTTTAGCTCATCATTTCTGGGTTTTATCTCATGATTGCGGGGTTTATGTCATAATTATGATTTACCAAAGCCTTGTTTTCTTATGCAGCAAAAATGGGCTTACCATATACACTTGTGTCTTTCCAAACCCATATGACTTACATTCTTCTATTGAACACAAAAGGAGAGTTTTTGAAAAATGTTCAAGTTGCTCTTTTCTATAGATAGGCTACAGCTGGCAGGAAGTCCCTGCCCACTTATGAGGGGAATACAAATTCTGGTTGCAATAGTTACCCAACCATCCCTGTGAGGAAAATGAGAGGAAATATCCAATAAATGTAACTCAACCCATCATGCCAAAATTTAGATGTGCGTTTGTCATTTTTGGAGCTTGACAGCCACTTTTATTGTATGGAAAAGAGCAGCTATGACAATCTGCTAAATATCTCCTTTTGTCTTCAACAGAATAACTGAGTCATACAGATTTGTAACAACATAAAAGTAAGTAAATGATGATAATGGTTTAATTTCTGAGTCAGATAGATAGCATACACCACATTCACCTCCCAAATACTCCGCAAGGAACGCTGTTGCCGAGATAAGGCTGAGAGCACCAAAAAATGCCACATGCTTCAAGAGCCAGCATTATTACTCCCTCCTGAAAAATCGGACAAGTGGGAGGTTTACATGATTTTTTGTCTAAAAATTGTTCTGCCAGGAAGCAGATTTAATTAACAGTAATTTTCGAGACAGAGATTAAGCCTAGACCTAGACTAAACTAATGGCTGTCCTCCAGTGGAAACATTTTAATCTGCTCTGGGAAACAGGCCCAGTGTTTCTGTGCTTTAAAATGTCTTGCTGATTAACACCACAATAAAAAAAAAAAAAACACAAACACAAACACATATTACTCCAGACTACTGCAACTGCAGTAGTTTAATCCATATTTTCTTTACATTCCCTCACGAAACCTGCAAACAACCAAGTCATATCTCAAACAAACAGTGCAGAGCATCTAACATTTCATAAATGGATGACAAAATCGATTTTACATCATGTTAATTTAAGTCATTTGGCTTTTTGTGATTTACGTGCCATGTGAAGAATTATCGTGTCAGATCCTGAACCCTGCGGAGAGCTAAATCGACCTGACAAAAAACTCTGTCACACAGCATATGAATGATAGCGTTTAACAGATTACCCACTTGGGCGCAAACACATTGATTTGAGCCAGCGAGGAGAGTTAATCTTCTGTAAGCCACACACAGCTGAACAATCTGTCAGGAATCGCTCTGCCTGCAGCACTGCGAGATCAGGATCACAGATATTTAGCTTGAACCTTTATGAAAGGCAAAAATGTATAGTGATACTAATAATAAAGAAATGTAGTAAGCTAGTTTTAAATGCATTTGCCAAGAGCTTGGGAATGCAACATTAGCTTTTAATGTGTAATATTTGCTTAAAATGCAATGTTTACTTTGGTTTTGGAGTAACCAGTAAAAATCTTGGAAATGCAATAATAGCTTTTTATTTGTAATATTTTCTTAAAATATAATTTTTACTTTGGTGTTGATAACCAGCAAAATATTTCAACTTATTTCAATGCAGCTCCAAGTGTTGTCACTATTTATTTATTTATTTTTCTTTTTATATATTTATTTATTTATTTATTTATATTAATTGTTTATTTATTTGTTTGTTTGATTTTTATTATTTATTTTTGTTTTGAAACTTCTCACAGTTTCTACCGTAAATATTCATTAGAAAAGGCATTTTAATCAATTTCAATATTTTAATAGTATGAGATTTATTGATTGATTGATTAAGTGAGTGAGTGAGTGCTTGATTGATTTATTGATGGAAATTTGCAATGTCTAATAAAGTTGGAGATGCTTTACTTTGGTGTAATACATTTTTTTGAATAACCATTACAAAATGTTCAATAAAATGTTTATTTAATGTATATTATTATTAGTAGTAGTAGTAGTAGTAGTAGTAGTATCATCAGAACCAACAACAGATGAAATCAAGTTACAAAAAAATCATATACATATATTCCAAATATATATTTAAAAAAATATTTATATTTATACATATCAAATATATTTCAGATTGATCAATATTTTAGGGGCCAAGCACTCCAGCGGCAAAATGAGGAGCTACCTATAGCATGGAGCATCAGACCAACTGCAGAAATGAGTAATTGAAGCCATTTAGAATTATTTTAGTCAAAACGGCTGAAAAATCATAAATAAACCTCTGGTAATATGATTTATTGGCTTATCACGTTTGACCAACAGGTGGCACCGTTATCAAATCGATGTGGTGTGTTCTGTATGAGGTGACAATGGCACACACAAAGTTTGGTGTCAATATGCCAAAGCATTGCAGAGATACAGCCTCAAGTGTCATTTTGGCATCATGTCTCAAATTCGTTGTTGTGGTATGTGAAAACAGTTTTGACTATCAACACAAAATCCATACATTTTTGTCAGCATGGTCTGAAGATGATATGATTCGATTTTGGTGAAAATCGGACCAACGGTCTAGGAGGAGTTCGAAAAAGTATGTTTTTAAAGAAAATCAAAAGGGCAGAGAGGAAGTTTGGCTGACTATAGCAACATTGGTATCACTGTTCTCAGCATGACCCAAGGAATCTATTAATACCAGTCTCATTACAATAGGCAAAATACACAGAAAGCTATTAGCATTTATTTGAAATGTCATTGTAACTTCTGACCACAAGGTGGCACTGTCTTAAAACATTTTGAGTACTTGCAGGTCATGGTCTCGATGGTATATACAAAGTTTTGTAATAGTACACCAATGCATTCGTAAAATATAGCATTTTATATCATAATACTCTATTATAGTCAATGGCAATTTCATGTTTTGTTCAATTATAGCGCCACCAAGTGGCACAATCCCACCAATTTTTTTACATGTCCTTAGAGTGAGCCCATACATATGTGTGTCAAATTTGGTGAAAATATCGTATTTTGTTTTGGAGTTATAGACATTTTTATATATGAGAGGAGAAAAAAATGACTGACTGTCGACTTTTGGCAATTGGGCATTAGCATATAACTGGGACGCTATGTTTTCGAATTTCTTACGGTGGTTTCATGTCGATCGGAGTAATGGTTTCTAAGATATTGGCAAATGTTTTTTAAGCGCTAAAATGCAACGGTGCACAAACCATAAGCCAAAATCTGGCAAGTTTGGTATCGCTGGACTCGGCTTGGATTCAGGAGTCTAAAAAGGTGACTCCCGTGAAAATAAGTCAACTCCACCCAAAGTTATAAGCATGTGAATATTTGATTTTACCACTAGGTGGCGCTGGCTCTAAACTTCTCAGGCTCCTTCAGGGCATCGTGCTGATGAGCCGTACCAAGTTTCGTAACGATACGTCAATGCGTTCGTAAAATATAGCATTTTACCACAAAATTCAGCATGGTTGATTGGATATGGTTCGACTCGGCATGATGCACCGAATCTAAAGAGGCCAGTTTTGTGATTTTTGGCCAAACCATTCACAAGTTATAAGCAAAAATATGCATTTTTCATATCTCCTGACCACTAAGTGGCACAGCGCCGAAACACTTGTTATAACACACACCAAGTTTGGTCTCAATACGTCAAACCCTTGCGGAGATATATCCTCAGATCAATTTTTGCGTGCTTTTCAGCGAATTCGTTAGTGTGGTATTCGAGAACGCTTAGACGAATCAACTTGAATTCCATAACTTTTTGCCAACATGGTCTGTAGATGATCTGAGCCAATTTTGGTGAGAATCGAACAAACCGTCTAGGATGAGTTCAAAAAAGTAGGTTTTACGAACAATTAAAAGTAGCAAAAAAACTAAACCTTACGATTTTTGTATTTTGGACTTCATTGGACTCGGCTTGAGCCAAGGATTCAGAAGAAAAACGAATTTTCATTTTGTGGCTTACGGTTCAACTGTTATTAACATAAACATGAGTGAAACTTTGGACAAGTGGTGGCGCTAGATAGTTTGAGTTAGAGACTCCAAATTTGCTGTGGTTACTATTGACACTATCCTCTATCAGTGGAATTTTACAACTTTCCCGCAATCGGTTCTATGGGCTGCCATAGACTCAAGAGCAGAAGAAACGGAAGAAGAAGAAGAAGAACACCAACGGATACAATAGGTGCCTACGCACCTTCGGTGCTTGGCCCCTAACTATTAATATTATCAGAAATAATTTTGGCAGATTACTTAAAAGGGTTTCTTGTCTTTTTTAAGACGTCTCATTGAACGGTTACACCACCTTGACATTTCTGTCTACTGCATATCCCACAAAAATATCAAAATGATCATTCAAGAGACACATTCAAGTTCATGTCTTCTATTTTTTATGTATGAATAATGTATGAGCGAATAAATTAATATATTTAGACTCTGCACATCACTGACCTATAAATAAAAGAAAATAAAGGTATCAGAAATTTTAAGACAAGCTGCTGATCTCAATTTCCTCAGCAGCAATTATGGAGTGTATGACAGGGTTTTTAAAAACAAACATAAAATACAGACTTTTAATGGGAAGCTCCGAAACCCCGGCAAACCTCTCCCGTGTTAGTTCCTGTTTTGATGGTGCTCATAATTATTGAGAAGAGTCTTGTTTTTGTGCTAAAGAGTAAAACCCTGGAGATGAAACTGAAGGCTGAGGAAATTCTAATTAACCTCTCAGACAACATACACATAAACAGACACATGAAAAAAAAGCTGTTTATGAACTGCACAAATGTTGCACTGTCATTAAATCAAAGAGACTTCAACCACACACTATTCCCGACAGAGTCACTGCCACGAGGAGACACGGCTGTGAGGACATCTTCAGCATCGCTCAGGCAAAAATACTGACAAACTTTAACCTGTTTAACGCAAAAGGGAGTCCAGATTTAAATTGATGAGAAAAGTGTATGTTTTTTATTAACAGGTGTGTTTACATGTTTGGGCTTATTTTATGAAACCAATTAAACTTTTCGTTGTTATAGGAAGGTCTTATTTAAACTTTTTGATATGCCTTCACTATTTATTTCCGCTACTTTTCATGTGTCTATATTTTGTTGTTTACCTTCATCCCAGACTTTCAGTCTCAGAATTTCAATTTCAATTAATTTATAAAGCACAACTAAACACAACTACCATTGACCAGTGTGCTGTACAAAGTAAGTAACCACAAACAGAATTAAAAACAAAGACAAGGTCACAAATAAAACTGCAAGACACAGGGCAAAGCAATTGCAAATCATGAATAATAAGCCAGATCAAATAAAAACGATTTTAACCTAGATTTAAAAATGGATAGTGTAGGGGCGGTTCTGATTTCTGTAGGAAGACTATTCCAAAGTCTCAGAGCAGCTACGGCAAATGCTCGATCACCCCTAGACTTGAGTCTGGTTCAAGGAACCACTAAGAGCCTTAAGTTGGCAGACCTAAGAGCTCTTGCAGGTTGGTGGTCTATCAACAGATCCGAGAGGTAAGAGGGTGCTAAACCATTTAAAGACTTAAAAACCAGTAAGAGCACTTTAAAAATGAATCCTGTAGCGCACAGGTAACCAATGTAACGACTGAATTACAGGGGTAATATTCTCACGCTTTCGAGCTCCCGTCAGGACTCTAGCAGCCGCATTTTGAACCATCTGAAGGCGATTTAAGGAGGATTGACTGATCCCCAAATAAAGAGAGTTACAATAATTAAGCCTCGTGGTGATAAAAGCATGGATTACTCTTTCAAAGTAAGTAAAAGAAAGAAAGGACTTTTTTACCAAGGTTCGCAACTGATAAAAGCTTGACTTCACAACTTGATTGACTTGTCTATCAAGCTTTAAGGCACTGTCCAACACCACACCCAGATTTTTCACGTACGGCTTTGCATAAGGTGCCAGAACACCAAGATTTAGATTTGGAATATCAAATTAGAATATCAAAATTCAACATAGAAAATATTTATTAATGACATTGTTCAGTCTATTATGATCGGACCAAGAGTGGACTAATTATAAACCCCCGCAATATTCGTTGTGTTAAGTGATATAAATGTTTATATGAATTACGACTGTTCCTCAGTTGTGGCGTCACTTCCATCACAACCAAATAAAGTTGGCCAAATAATGTTTTTTTCTTTTTCTTTTTAATTTTAGTTCACTTCTTTTAACAAGGAAACAACAGTAAATAGCATTCTTGTTTAAAAATCACGGTTAAAAAAATTAGAATACAATTTTTATTGCGTATCATAAGCTTTAGTCTTGCAAAAAGTGTTAAAATATAATTTTTATTGTGTTAATTCTAGTAACAATGATGAGATTGAAGTCATAATTAATACAAGTTCATTTTGAAGTTCAACTTATGTCATAAGTATGATTTTTTTTATCTCATATTTACAAATTTTATCTTATAATGATATATTTTTTTTAATCTCATATGACTTTTTGTCATAATCATGACTTTGTATTTAGATTCTAGCCCAAATAAACTTATAATATTGTGAAGTTATGTGATTAATGTAATAATTAATACATACAACATATTTTTTGTAGTAATTTTAACTTATATTATGTCTTTATCTTGTGACTTTTTTATTATGACTTTTATAACATAATTAGATTTTTTCTCATAATTATGACTTTTTCATAATTTAATAATAAACAGACGGCACTGGCTTTACTAGAGATTCATAAATTAATCATTGCATTTACATAGTGATAGCCCACGAAAGTAAAGTGCTGAAGAGGTGAAGTCGGCTAGATTGCAGTCCAGACTTATGATTATCTACATAAAGTCTGGTGCATTTACTAAAATATTCTATCCAAGTGCTCACAGACTTGTAATAACAGACTAGCATGTAACAAAGTGGTAGATTATTTGAATAATGTCAAAGAAACCCACAAGAAGCTGTACAACAGCCAGCAAAGAAATTGGGAGAATCCAGACTGATTTCAGTGATATTTCTAATGCTGTATAGCACCACCTGGATGGAGTCTCTAATATTGGCTGTTTGGAGTGGAGATTTAGTGGGTTATAAACAGGAGATGAATATGGAGCTATTTTAAACAGACCCATATTGGACCAGGATATTGAAAGATAGTGAGGTTCCCTGTATGTGAGAGAAGCCAGGACTTCTGAAATCCTTATAATGCCAGAGATTTGAAGATCAGACTGTCAAATTTTTATACAAATGTCAATTCTGAAATGATTCATTCCACACAAGCAAGCCAGCAATCATTTAACAGATGTTCCTATGCAAAGTAAGCTTTTGAGACTTGTCTTGCATTACTTGGCTTCAAGTGATTTATTTTTTTCTAATAATCCTTTGATCATATTCAGTTTGAACATATACCGTATATTTCACTAGCCCACTGTTAGATGCTTTCTTACAATTTCATCTGACTGGATAAATCATGACATATAATTAGATTACTTTAACTTCTGTTACTGTACATTTAAGATTGTTTAAATTAGTGTTGTTTTACAATTTAAGAGTTTTATTATTACTCTAATACCAAGTTCAAACTGCACGATTTTAGCCCCGATTTTCACTCGCCGACAGGTTTTACAAAATCGCCAGAAAAATGCCCAAAGTCGGAGGCAAATCAGTGCTCGTTCATGCGAGTGACAATCACGCATTGTGAATTATCAAAGCCGCGATCTGAGACAATCGCCAATGCCCATGAAATATTTGGCATGCTAAATATCGACCTATCTGCGATTCTAATTCCTGCTGTGAGAAATGAGTTCTGACTGAAAAATACATCGGCGATGACCTACAGCCAATGAGAGAGCAAGATACAGGGCAGCGGGAAGTTCGGGGAAGAGTTATAGACCACAGTATCAGCGTGATCTTGCGTTATTTCCTTATCAGTTCTCGCGTGCATTTTATTGTGAAACGTAGTTTGCAGACCAGAAAGAGCTTTGTGAAAACAAAGATGATCCGACGACTTTGAAAATCGTGCAGTGTGAACTCGGCATTATCTATTGTCGAACTATGGAAGGCAGATGGGGCCAAAACAAATTTGAACGTGTCTCTCATTGTGCACACATTCTGGCCATGTTTGAACGTGTAATACATTACAAAGCAGATTTATCTCTGGATTTACCCACATATTAATCCATTTTTTTTCTCAAAAATCATGAGAATGCCCCCCCCCCAAAGGATTGCAAGTTTATATCTAACAATTCTGAGAAAAAAAAATCTGACTTTCATGATATAAACACACAATTGCAAGAAAAAAACGTGAAATTGCTAAACGTGATAGTTAAACTTGCAGTTCTGACTTTATTTCTCAGAATTGTGAGATATGAACTCATAATTCTGACTTTTTTTATCCTCTTTTGGTAACACTTTATTTCGATAGTCCACTTTAGACATTCTACTAACTAAGTAACTTTGTAACTACATGTTACCTACATGTCAACTAATTCTCATTAATTTGCAACTACATGTCTACTAACTCTCAGTATGGTAGGTTTAGGGTTAGTAGAATGAGTTGATATACACTTGCAAAGTTTCTCATAGTCAGTATGTTGTATGTTGTGGACTCCTCAAAATAAAGTGTTAGAAGATATTAAGCAGACAGTCTACTAATACTCTAATGACTGCTAGTTGACATGTAGTTGCAAAGTTACTTACTGTTAGTAGAATGTCTAAAGTGGACTATCAAAATAAAGTGTTACCCCTTTTTTTTCCCTCATGAAATTCTGAGAACATCTCATAACATGTCTTTTCCCTCTCAGAATTGCAAGTTTATATTCCACAATTCTGAGAAAAAAAGACAGAATTGCGAGAAAAAAATCTTTATAACTCTTTATTCTTTTTTTATTAATCTTTATAATATCTTTATAAGCGAATTTACATTGTGAGTTTATATCTCGCAGTTCTGACTTTATAACTCACAATTGTGAGTTTATAGCTCACAATTCTCCGAAAAAAGTCAAACTTGTGAGATAAAAACTTGCAACTATCTTTTAAAAAAAAAAATATTCAGTGGCGGACGTAACGTTAAGTAACGTTAAACTTAGACTTACATCACACGCAATGTACCGATGCATTTTCCCTCATGAACAAATATAACGTCTGATGTTTGCATACGTGCATACCAGTGTACCATTAGAAAATCTTTCATGAATAAAGGCCTCGATATACTTCAAACGAAATCGAAGAACAAACTGATATGACGTCATTTCGAACAAAATCAGCTCGAAACGAAGTTCGTTTTGAGTTCGATTCGGCAGTTCGAAACAGCTCACCAAAGCAAACTTTCTGGGGGAGTTCGTTTTGACTCCTAAACACCTTTGAGCTACCATTGGTTCGTGGCGATTACGCAATCAGTGGGTGTGTTCTGGAGCTCCCCCTTCTTTGACGTCCTTTTTTTTTTTCCGGTTCGTTTCTCATTCAACGGAGGTCAGGCAGGAGAACAACATCTCCAAGTCACTAGCAACATAAATACACTTTGTCGAATAGCTGAGCTGCCACAAATATATCCACACCTGTACAATCGCTCGCGGAGAGACTTTAAAGATTCAGAGAAAGCATTTAATTCCTAGAAAGAATTTGCAACTAAGCTTGGTGTCGACGACCTGGAGTTATGCAAAAAGCAATGTAGAGAAACACCAGATGCAAGTTTTCCAAAGCCATGAAAAGAAAGGAAAGAGTAAAGATATAAGCTAGCAAGTACCAAATACACAAAACAGTGTTTCAAATAAATGTTACACCATACTGCTGCTGCTGCTGCTGTTGTTGTTCTTTCAATAAGCGAATTTAAAAGGTATACAATAAATGAAATGCCAAAAGAACATACAACAATAACCCTTTGTTTTTATCAAATCATGACACCACATAAAATATAAAAAGGTGTAACAATTTATCCAGTTTAATAAAATAAATGAAGACTAATAAAATAAAGTAACAAACAGGTTTGTGTTATTGAGATGACTCCAATATCCAATAGCTCAGCCTTTTCGAACTTATTTTTGCCCCCAAACGAAGAACGAAAATGAACTTCGTTTGAAGTATATCGGGGCCTTAAACATGACGTCTGATATTTGTATACATATATACCAAGGTACTATTGAGTTACATATGCAAATATAGTCTCAAATACAGCAATTTCATTGGCTGCTGTGCGTGTTGTTACGTTAACTTGGACAAACCGTGAGTGCTGATATGGTCAAATTTCACGCATTCCGTTTAAAGAGTTTTGTCCCCATCTGCCTTCCATAGTGAACTGTGCAATATCGCACTGCCATATTAAAAACATCAAACATAATTAAGTTTGCCTCAAATCCAGTCATCGCACATGCAACTCTTAGGACATACTCTTTGATCTGGGTGGAATTCGGCTTTCTATACCGTTTATATGATCAAAACATACTAAGCTGATGATTTTTTCCATTATCTGTACATCAACATTTAAGATGAGTAAAAGTTATGCATCGTTTCAAGGGCGTGCGGGACATGATGAGGATTAAGTCTGATGCCATCTGGCAAACATCTGACAGAACCACACTTTTTGAAAAAGAAAAAAAATCTAAACCCTTATTCACCAAAATGATCAGGAGACAGCAAACTCCATTTGAAGAGTGAGTTTCAAACTGCATTTAGTCTCTCTTTCAAAAGAAAAGATTCCAACATAATCACACATTCACTGTGACAAAATAATCACTAATGAAGACAAATATTACAAAGGCTTTTTTTAAAAAGAAATAGGCCACAGCAAACCCTGTGCTACGAAACAAATTACACAAATTCTGTAGAGGCTCTTTGTAGCCGACAGAATCATTCAGCTTTCTAAATCTGTCAGAGATATTTGACAGACTCTCAATGGAAACAGACCCAGAAACCAGTGAAGCATTAAATGAGAGAGCACACATACAGATAATGAGAGGAAAACGTCATAAAACGTGTCTCAATCGAAAAAGCTACTTTTTATATGCGCACAGCGCCACCTTGTGATCACTGACTCCTAATGCACTGGAAAATGTCACTCAGCCTCAAACATTTATACACACACACACACACACACACACACACACACATACCCAGACGCACACGCACACGCACACGCACACACACACACACACACACACACACTCTGGGTTAATCAGTACAGATGACATTTCACGTCCAGCTGAGAAGAAAAACAGATGTTACTCAGTGTAAATGCTGAAATGTGTATACAAAAACACATCTGCACATTCCATTAAGATTATACAGTTTAAACCGCAGTTTTCAGAGTGACAGCTGTAAATCCCTTTAATTATTGTTCCGCGTGTTTACAGAATACAGCAATCATTATCGAAATTGACTATAGTAAATGTATGACATGATCTAATTTGTTTCACTGTTTACACCGTTTAAGTTATGTTATAATGTTTCCTTCTATTATTTTATTGTATTGTTTATGGTCATGCCAATAAATTGCAATGGAATTTTAAATAAATGAATAATTATTTAATCTATTTTTAATAATTATTATTATTAATTAAAAACAATTACTTAATAATATAAAATAATTCATATAACAAAAAAACATTAAAATAATAATAAAAGTGTTGTAAATAATTTAAATATGATAAAAATATTTTCAATGAAATTATAAAAAGTTTAAAATAATATTCTAATAATATTATTTTACTTATTAAATTGTTTATATTTTGTATATATATATATATATATATATATATATATATATATATATATATATATATATATATATACACTGAACAAAAATATAAACACAACACTTTTATTTTTGCCCCCATATTTCATGAGCTGAACTCAAAGATCTAATACTTTTTCTATGTACACAAAAGGCCTATTTCTCTCAAATATTGTTCACAAATCTGTCTAAATCTGTGTTAGTGAGCACTTCTCCTTTGCCGAGATAATCCATCCACCTCACAGGTGTGGCATATCAAGATGCTGATTAGACAGCATGATTATTGCACAGGTGTGCCTTAGGCTGGCCACAATAAAAGGCCACTCTAAAATGTGCAGAAGAATAATAACACTGTACCCCACTGAGCAACAATTGATTTTAGGAAGCCCAATGTACAGCACGTACAGTCATCAAACAGGCCCAAAAGGCCATGGAATCCATCAGCTGCTTCAATCAAAGAGCTTGTTTCTGATCGTATCAGCTGCAAGTAATGCGAATGATTGCTGGGCTTTGTAATTGAGATGAATGCATGAGTCCTGCACACAGACGTGCTCAGTGATGCATTATTCTGCCAAAGACACGGTGCAAACCAATTGGTAAGAGATCTGATCTAATGTAGAAGCTTTTTGGCACCTTATTGTGTCCTTTCTAAGAATCCAACCACAGACTATAACTTAAAAAGCACAAATGGAGATCTCAAATGCAAGCAATACAAGTCCACTCATTTGAAGCTATAAAATTATTAGATTAGAAATAGCAATGGAAATAACGCACTGCGGCACCAAACAAAACTGCTACCGCAGGTAAAGCAGAAACAAACAATAAAAGCAAGGAAAACAAACACGCTGAGCAGCTGGTACACTCCGCAGTGAGTGTCTGAGCAGTCAAGTGTGCAGTAATCTGTGTTTCTCTCTCTCTCTCTCCTGCTAAAGAAGGAACTCATCAAAGTGGAGATTAGCCGTGCAGCCGTGATTATTTCGGGTGCTGTAATGTAACGGTTCAAAGGTGCCATTAATCTTGGCGTTCAGATGCACATCTCATTCCGGAGAGTCTCCTTGATTCGCTCACAAAGGGTGAATGCAGCAATTTCTGAATTGCTTTTCACTCTGTGCCTCTAAACAGACTCTAAACTTCTCTGTAACCTTCATGATAATTTATGCATATGATTTCAAATCACAACTGTTAATGTCATGTGTAACGTAAGAGCTCCCTCTGTTGGCCCATCGGGGTGGTGCTTCTGTTGACTGACAGGGTTTTTCGTAACACAAGCGGCCTCCAGGGCTGACCTGAACTCACAATGGACCCCAGCTCATGAAAATTCATCAGCCTGTAGACGTAACAGCCTGGACTTATTTTAGCATTCAAATTTCTATTCAATAAAATGTCTCTAAATAAAGCATGTCATATTGAGCATATTTAAAGCAGATATGGGGATGTGCATATTCATAAGTGTGTGGCATTTCAAGGATAATTCATATATGGAATCAGTAACAGAACACATACAGTATTTGATTCATTTGACAAGAATCATGTACGCAACAAGAATTAAAGATTTAAATACACATTATCATTATTGTATCATTTCATGTAGCCAAGAATATGTGCAATGCAATGTATATTACAGTGTTTGTACATAAACCACTGTAATCATTTTAAAACGTTTCAGATTGCTAAAACAGTTCAAACAGGTCAACTTCAAGCTGTAATTTTTGCACCATTAGTGGCAGCAAATAAAACAGCTAAAATGACGGCAGTAAACAGTATTGGTGACCTGTGCAATGTGACACTGACACTCTAGCTAATAACCCTGCAAAACCCAACATGCTAAATCCACACTATAATCACTACTGAAAATATCACACTCTCTAGCACTTCCGCATCATGCTAAATGAGTACCGCTAAAGGGGAAAAAAAAACAGAAATTGTGCCCAAGCACCAGCCTCCTACTAGGTATTGTTGAGATATTTCCGAGTCTAATCCTGAAGGCAGAATCCATTATACTTGGTGGGGAGCAGTGAGCGTCTGTGATAAGCACTCGCCACCTCAAAGACATGAGGTAAAATACAGCAATAGAAGCCTGGCTGCATGGTTAAGAGTATTAGCAGCCCTACAAAAGCAACATTTCACGTTAGAAATACAAGCTATTTTGGTTATTTCGGTCCTGGGAGAGGAATCAAGCAGCTAGGTGGATTCCTACAGGGAGAAAGAAAGTAGACGCCATCTAAGATGTGACCGCTGTCACCTTTTAAACAGATTTATGGGCCATTCACACGCAATGCATTTTTTACGTAAAAACAAAAAAACAAGATGTCGATCCACATCAGATTCGACAAGATAAATCAATCAGAAGCACTTGCCCTCTCTGCAAACGCACCGCTGTTACACACGCTCTCATAAAATGTGTACATAACTTCAAATTAAACAGGTGAGGACACAGCAAAGATGCTAATTTTTCATGTGCTAGTACTAGCATAGCATAAACATGCTAACTTTTACTAGAGTAGCTAGCTGGACAGTGTCTGAATCTATTTTCTATTCTTGTGAACACATCAGCTAACCTGTCAACGTTCAAAATCGCCTCAAGAAATGCAAAAAAAGTTTTGTGACTTTTAGTTCATTAGCTTTGAGGCTATATGCTAGTGTTATCCTAAGCATTGACAAAACGCTTATATTTTTAAGAAATATAAATCTTTCTCATGCTGTGACTCATAATTGTTCATAGCAATGGATATAAATTATTAACCATTATATACATAGTGTTAATAGCTAATACTCCTTATACCACTTGAAACTGACTAGCAATAGGCAGCACCTATCAATCAGGCTAGGACATAAGCTAAATGCTAATTAGCGGTTTTAAAAAAGCTACACTCCAGCTTTCTAAGAAATACATCAGAAATAAAACAAACTTCCTCCTTATCTAAAATCACATTTGTTGAAAAATGTTTTCATTCAAAAAAAGTGTCAGAGTATGCATCCTACAGACGTTAAAGCTTATGCTAATGACACATTGCTAACTCTGGCGACAAGCTTAGCTCATGATATCCACAATCAAATGAATTCCTATTACTATACTATTTATGTCAAATAAAGAGGCAAAATAACATAAAAATGTAATATTGCACTTCCAAATAAGCTAATAATGCTATTAATTGTACTTTAGCTACTACATTACACTACATCATTACAGTTTGTTGTATTTCTTAGCATAAATGACAGTCACAAATTATAATTTTGCACAATATGCAAAGAACAGCTACAATGAAACCAGTGTTGTTATTAACTAAAACTATAAAAATCTTAAGTGAAATAAAGTTGAAATAGAATGAAATGTAAAAAATTAGGTGAAAAACTTAATGAAAAAAAAACAACTGAAATGAGAAATGATGCATTTGCAACTAACTGAAATAAAATAAGTTCTGTCATGACAACTCTATTTAGCTAAGTTTAGCATGGTAATATACATGGCAATGTTAATCTGTTTGGTCTTGGCGGAATAGATCTGCTATGCAGCTGCTAATACATGCCAATACATCCACAGACATGCTGCTGTGAGCATGTAGGAAATACTGCTGCTGCACATATAACATATATGAAATAACCCCTATATATAACATACATGGAATCACCCCATAGCAGATCTAGACAGGTGGAGCTGGGAAAGGAGGAGGGTTTCTGAAGCACGCTGCACTGCTACAGCAAGCACTGGCCAAATATTTGAATTCTGAGCTGCTGATTTAAAACGAACCAATCAGCTGCGCCATGTGAATACTAATTATCTCAGATTTTTTTTTTCCCCATGTGTGTATATATTTAATATTGAATGAAACAATAGCTGCAGGGTGAATCTGTCATGCTGATCTATATGGCACAGAAACGCTCCAGTGGCTCTGCTGAGAAGAGTGTGAAAACCCAGGCTGATGTCTTCCTTCCTCAGCAGATCTGACACAGCTGCTGTCCAAACGCTTTCATATCTGCTGCGACGAGCTGGGTCCTGACAAGCAGCGGTAAGCAAACCTCAGTAAACACTAATGTATGGAAGAAAAAACTTTAGTAGATGCGTATAAAAAGAAACGACACCTTGAACTCGGTGCAACCTTGTAGTATTTGTTCTGTATGCTTTTTTCCTAGCATTTCTTGTGATTCCTCCTGGAGGGCAAATGACAGGCCCTGCTGTACAATAACATTCAATACACGGCAGACCGAGTGTGTTTGTTCCCAGCTGAACAATTCCACATAGAGCAGCATTTAATTTCACAAACTGAAAGTGCAAAGTGTGTATTTGCACGCAGGGATTACCCAGACATCCTCTCAGCGGGCAAAAATAGCAGTCTAAACCTGCAAGCAGCCAAAGATTGAGGAGAGTTCAGCAAAATGTGAGGAGCTGGATTGAACTAAATCTAAACATGTGTCCATAGTTAGTTTTCTGATAGAACACCGTGTTCGCAACACCAAGGTCATGGGTTTGATTTCCAGGGGCCACATACTGATAAATATATGAATTTAAATGAACTATACTTTTGGTTGCTGTAGATAAAAGTGACTGGGTCAATGACAATTTTGTCCAGATCTGTTAATTCATTTGAAAGTACATAAAAAAATGCAATTCATTTGGTGAAGTGAAGATATCAATTCTATGAATAAAAACATGTATTGGGTAATAAATAAAAGTAATGTGTCAGGGTGATTTTAGAATGAAGAGAATCAGTAAAATAAATCATGAAAAGAATGAAAGGAAGAAAACATTGTTAAAGTGTGTATATATATATATATATATATATATATATATATATATATATATATATATATAGATAGATAGATAGATAGATAGATATATATATATAGATATATATAGATATAGATATAGATATATAGATATATATATTAAACATGTAAAAATCTAGATTTCTTTATAAATAGCTTGTAATTGTTTTGTAAATAAGTGTTCATGCTATTTTTAATAAGATACTTCACATATTGTAGAAAAATATAGATTTTTTAAATATATTTGTGGTAACACTTTACAATAACGTGTCATTTGTTAACATTAGTTAATGTATTAACTAATATGAACAAACAATGAACAATGCATTTATTACACTATTTATTAATCTTTGTTAAAGTTAATGAAAATACAGTTGTTCATTGTTTATTCATGTTACTTCACTGCATTAACTAATGTTAACAAACACAACTTGTGATTTTAATAATGCATTAATAAATGCTGAAATTAACATCAACTAATATTAATAAATGCTGTAGACGTAGTTTATTCTTAGTTCATGTTTACTAATGTTGTTAACGAATTGTTAACTAATGAACCTTATTGTAAATTGTTACCATATTTGTATATAAAAACAGTAGCTTGTAAATATTTTGTAAACAGTTCAGTTTTTTATATAAAATATTATATACATTTGTATATAAGTAGCTTGTAATTATTTGGCAAATAATAGTTCATGATTTCTTTCTAAAATACTTTACATATTGTAGATATATAAAAATATATATTTTAAAAATATATTTATGAATAGCTTGTAAATACTTTGTAAATAATAGTTTTTTATATTTTGTATAATACTTTACATCTATATCTACAATATTTAATATATATTTTTTTTATATTTTTTATATAAATAGCTTGAAAATGTTTTAGATTTAAAATGATATTTGCAGGGAATATGTGACATGACTTTTTGTTTGATGGATACGCCACAACAGTTTTAAAATAATAATTAAAAAAATGTAACTATTCTGTTGAAAATTTAATGTGATTTTTCCTTATCTTGAACACATTAATTTGCCATTGTTCCACCTTTAAAATGCATAAAAATAAATGCATTTTTGGCCTTTTTTGTTCTAGAGTCAGTCTAGAGTCTAGAAATGTCTTTAATGCATGCTAGCTCCTGCATTTCTCCAACAATGGTAAATGGGATGTTTCTGACCCTATAATTTCAACGCTCCACCCCATTCAGGACAAATACAGACCCAACTAACTATAGCAATATAACACAGTCAGTCCATGTGGCATTGTGTTGGGCAGCTTTATTGATTAAACCATTCATGAAACAAGAGACGGGAGAACAAGAGTGAAAAGGGGTTTGAGATTGGTTTGACAGATTTAAGGCTGATGGGAAATCCAATCTACACTCATAACATCCTCAAGGGGACAGAAAACTACTAGAGGACATCAGTGTCCACAATCAGAGACACCCGAGCTCATGCGGTCCATGTGAAATAACCAATTCCTTCAGTAAGATCAACGCCAAACGTCAACGTCAAAACATCAGTGATTTTATATATATATATATATATATATATATATATATATATATGAAGGTGCCGTTACACTCCATAACACATGTGAAAGTGGAAGGGAAATAGATTTTATTTTGCAGTGTCTGCTGGGAAAAAGACCATCAGCAGTTCATTAACGGCAAATTGAATCTTTCAATTCATCAAACACGCCTTCATTTATAATCACACATTTTAGGCCTCACTGCTCCAGAGTATTTAGTAAGCATGCAAATCAATCAATGTCTTATTTTTGTACACAAAATCTTTCAAAACCTAGTTAGTCACCTACCTAGATAGCATTTCTAAAGTATCATAACTGCCCTGATGCAAAGTAAATTAGTTAGTTAGTTAGTTTAGTATTTTACGCAATGTTTACTCAATTCATTAACGTGAATGTTAATGAATTGCGTGGTAGCGTGATTTATTGTAATGCTTTTTGGTCAGAACAAACATGGCAGACTTGTTACTTACTTGTTCAGATGACAATATACGGTGAAAATTCTTATTTGGGTCATATATTCCAAGATGTAGGCTAGAATCTGTGATTGCGAAGTACAGTATCCGCACCGGTGCGATGACTGACTGCCACACATTCACCTCAAAACATTAGATTCATCCGCGCTGGAGCCGTGCCGGAGCACATCCCACGCAAGCAAGATAATTACGCACACAGCTGCAATTCCAGGTTTTCAAACAGAGATGGTGACAAAGAGGCAAAACTTATGGACTGCAGCTTTAAATAATTTTACATACCGTTTACTCAAACAACCAAGCAAACAAACAAACAAATAAATAAAGGACCATTCCAAATTCCTTTTTAATAAGATTACTATTTTACACAATGTTTACTCAAATAAATAAATAAATGGCCATTTCAAAATCCTTTTTTAATAAATTTTACACAATGTTTACTCAGCAAACAAACAAACAAACAAATGAATGAATGAATGAACGAACAAACGAACAAACGAACAAAAGGTCCTTGCAAACTCCTTTTAAAATAATGTTAACTCAATAAACAACCAAACAAACAAACAAACAATAAATAAATGAATGAATAAATAAATAAAAATGTATTTTTTGATGAGCTTAGTATTTTACACAGTATGTACTCAAACAAACAAATAGATTTCAAAACAAAAGTGGACTCAAGTAGACTCAATTAACAGCTGATCTGAAAATTCATTTTGATATATTTTTTGGGGGCACAAAATCAGAAATGTGGTACAGCTGTCGTAGTATCATTATGAAGAAAAAAAAAAGGCTTAAAAGAATTACTGAATGAATGTCAAGGTCAACACGTCTTGAAAGACAAGATAATTTTAAGTAGAGTTTAGCATTCCATTCCTAATCAAACATGCCTGCTTGTAAAAGTAATCCTCGAGACCCTGATTAAGTCATTGTAAGAATTTGGAAACTGAGAAGTTGGTCAAAAAAAGGTTGCGAACTGAAACCAGTGTTTGGACCAGAGCTGCACTGTTTTAACACATCCTGCATGTATGTTGACTGTCACACGGCCATCCCGCACCGCTTCACTGCAGGGTCAATGACCTGTGACCTGTGACTGTAAGCTCTGCTGGCAGGACAGTGAACGGACCTCAGTTCACAAAGAAAGATGAAGCTGTGCTCAGGGTTTGTTGAGCAACAGGACAATGATCCTGAGCAGCATTCATAACAGGATGACAGAAGCCAAAGCAGCCTGCCCAAATTCATTTCAGTCATTAGCATAGATTTTCCACAGCCGTTTCCTTCTGTTTGATCTGAGAACATGGCTAATGTTTATGTTAATTAACTGATTTTACAACCTCAAAACCTGAGAAATGAGTCATTGCATTTAAATGAGAACCAGCCAATCAGAGACTATGATTAGAACACATAATAATGCATGCTAAATGTATCTATTTCTTTCTACTAGCTTTAATTTTCCTGACATTTTCACTGGCTGCACCACAAAAAAAAAGTCATTGTTTTCGGAACATCTTTATAAAAAGTGTAAAGAGGAAAAAGGAAAGAGAAAAATGTAATAGATTATTGTTTTATTCCATATGTACACACCATGCTCTTTTAAATATTCAGAGATTTCAGCTGAGGCCAAAAGCAGATAATGCTGAATCTGACTGCAGTGTGTAAATCACAGCTGGAGTGGGGAAGAGAAAATTGCTTTTATTGCCTTTCCAAATTATGCAAACGATTAGTTGTATAAAATAATTGTGAGGCCCAGCAAACTGGCAAACAGATACTTGGCTGTTGCTCGGCTGAGGAAATAACATCAGGAGGGAAACGCGAGGTGAAATAATGATAGAATATAAAGCTGGAACTGACTGTGAGGAAAAACAGACCGACATATGATGATCTGATCACATGATATAAACAGATTAATATAGATAAAACAGGAAAGATGCCTGTAGAATACATATATATATATATATATATATATATATATATATATATATATATATATATATATAATTAATTATTTACATTTATTTATGTGTTATTATTTTTAACCAAATCTAAAACCATTAAAAATATATTTTTATTATTTGAAATAAAATAAACTTTTAGTAAGTAAGGAAGTAAATAAGTAAGGAAGTAAATAAATAAATAAACAAATTACAATTGCCAAATTACTTTAATAATAAGCTTACTAATTTACATAATGTTTGCTTAAATAAATAAATAAATAACCATTCCAAATTCCTTTTTAAATATTTTACACAATGTTTACTCAACTAACAAACAAACAAACTAATGAATGAATGAATAAATATCCAATCAAACTTTATTTTTTGAATAGCTACATAAATAAAATAAAAAATGTATTTCAGCTAGTTGCCATGGCACACAAACTAAATGTATGTATGTATGTGTATATATATATATATATATATATACATAAACATATACATATACTGTGTATATATATATATAAGAAAAAATATACACAAATAACAAAATTAAAGTAAAAACAGAAAGTATAAAAATAACATAATATAAAATAACAAATTGAAAATATTTCAAAAACTATAACTATACTTTCTACTCATACACAAAATTATGTATATAACAAAGGGGTTGTTATTCTAAATATTATTATAAAAATATTATTAACTAACAAACTTAAACATAAAAAAACATTACTTTGAAATAAATTACATAGTTAAAAATAACTAACATTTTATTTCAGCTAGTTTATATATTTAATATAGTAAATGAAAAAATATATATAAAATAAATAATGTATTTTCTATAGATAGATAGACAGGCAGATGATAGATAGATAGATAGATAGATAGATAGATAGATAGATAGATAGATAGATAGATAGATAGATAGATAGATAGATAGATAGATAGATAGATAGATAGATAGATAGATAGATAGATAGATAGACAGATAGATAGATAGATAGACAGACATATGATAGATAGATAGATAGATAGACAGACAGACAGACAGACAGACAGGCAGATAGATAGATAGATAGATAGACAGACAGACAGACAGACAGACAGGCAGATAGATAGATAGATAGATAGATAGACAGACATAGATAGATAGATAGATAGACAGACAGATAGATAGATAGATAGATAGATAGATAGATAGATAGATAGATAGATAGATAGATAGACAGACAGACAGACAGACAGACAGATCAAGTTCAAGTTCAAGTTCAAGATTTATTTGTCACATACAGTACACGATTATACAGAGAGTATTAACCAGCAGTGAAATGTGAGTCAGGTCCGCTCCATGGACAATGCAATATTATAGAAAACAACACAAAGAAGTATACATAAAATGAAATGAATAAAATAAATAAAAAATAAAAAAGATATAAAGAATAAAAAAATAAGATATTGTGTATGATAGTATACTGTAGACTTAAATATTAAGATAAGATAAGCATGACTGTACAAGAGAGGAATGTGCAAATAGGTTGTACATGGTTGACATGTAGCAGCAATCTCAAAAAAATAAATAAATAAATAATATACCAAAACACAGAAAGTGATGTGTGCAAATGACACTGTCAGTATGAGGTAGAGAATAATGAGTGTGAGTATCTTACTGATTGTGAGTGATTAATAAGTGAAGTCATGATGATGTTAAGATTCTGAGTTTGAGTTCAGGAGTCTGATGGCCTGGGGGAAGAAACTCCTCCTAAGTCTCTCAGTTTTTGCCATCAGGCAGCGGAAGCGCTTACCAGATGGAAGCAGAGTGAAAAGACAGTTACCGGGGTGATTTGAGTCTTTGATGATTTTGACAGCTCTGCTTCTGCAGCGCTTGAGGTAGATGTCCTGCAGAGAGGGGAGAGCAGACCCAGAGATGCGCTCAGCTAAGCGCACGACTCTCTGCAAGGCCTTGCAGTCTTGACTGGAGCTGTTTCCATACCACACTGAGATACACTGAGTCAATACACTTTCTATGGTCCCTGAATAGAAAGTTTTCAGGATTGTTGGTGAGACCATGAATTTCCTCAGCTGTCGCAGATGGTACAGCCTTTGCCTGGCTTTCTTAACCTGTGTTTGAATGTGTGTAGTCCAAGTCAGGTCCTCGGAGATGTTTACACCGAGGTACTTGAAGCTGCTTACTCTCTCCACAGGGGTCCCACTGATCATAAGAGGAGTGTAGGGTAGCAGGTGTCTCTTTCTGAAATCCACAATCAGCTCTTTAGTTTTGCTCACATTCAGAGAGAGACAGTTGTCCTGGCACCATGATGTGAGTCTCTCTACCTCACCCAAGTATGCGGTCTCATCATTGTTGGAAATGAGGCCCAGAACCACAGTATCATCAGCAAATTTGATAATAGATGTGGATCTGTGAGAGGACACGCAGTCATGTGTGTAGAGAGAGTAGAGCAGGGGACACAGGACACAACCCTGCGGGGCTCCTACGTTCAGGGTGATGGAGTTTGAGGTGAACTGGCCTACCTTCACCACTTGAGGTCTGCCGGTGAGGAAATCTTGAATCAAGTCGCAGAGTGAAGTGTTTAGGCCGAGGCCTGTGAGTTTAGAAGTCAGCTTGATGGGGACTATAGTGTTGAAAGCTGAGCTATAGTCTATGAATAGCAGCCTTGCAAAGTTCCCATTGCTGCAGTCAATGCGTGTGAGGGAGGAGTGAAGTATGTGAGAGATGGCATCAACAGTTGATCTATTGAAACTGAAGAGGGTCCAAAGTAACAGGGATGGCGGTGCTAATGTGGCTCTTAACCAGTCTCTCAAAAACCTTCATGACTATTGATGTGAGGGCCACTGGTCGATAGTCATTCAGGCAAGAGGGTTTATTGTTCTTAGGCACAGGGATGATGATGGATTTTTTAAAGGAGGTGGGAACCACAGAGGTAGCAAGGGACTCATTGAAGATAGAAGTGAACAAACCAGCAAGCTGATCAGCGCAGGACCTAAGGACTCGGCCAGTAATCCCGTCAGGTCTGGCCGCTTTCCTTATGTTCACTCTCTTTAGGGCCCTCCGAACCTCGTCCTCCATCACGGTGATCACATGATTCTCACATCTCTGCCAGCTGCTTCCTGACGCGCTGCTCGGCAGAGTCGCGCTGCCGCCATTGCATTCAAAGCGGCCATAGAAGGTGTTTAATTTGTCGGCCAGCAACGGATCTGCTCTCACCTCTGCGGAGAATTTGTTTCCAAAGGCACAGATGGTCCTTAGTCCCTGCCACATGCGTCGAGGGTCGTTGAGCTGAAAATGAGACTCAATTATCTCACTGTATCTGAATTTGGAGGCTCTTACTGCCCGTCGGAGAGCATAACACGATGCTTTATACTCACTCATATTCCCAGACAAAAGAGCCTTGTTGTATGCGGCAGTACGTTTGTTAACCGCATCACGGATTGTTCTGTCCACCCACGGTTTCTGATTTGGGAAGGTCCTTACAGTTATCGTTTCTGTAGCTTGCTCGGTTAGCGTATTCACAAAGCTCACTGCTACATCTGTGAACTCGCTGACGTCAGATGAACTCGCCCGGAACATGTCCCAGTCGACGTCATCAAGAGCCGCCTGTAGCATAGCTTCTGACTGGGAGGACCAACGTGTCACTTCCCTCTTCACCGGGGGTTCCTGTGCGAGCCTTTGTTTATATTCCGGTGTGAGGAAAATGGCGGCATGGTCCGATTTGCCAAAAGCCGGTAGTGAGCGGGCTTTGTAGGCATTCTTAAACAGAGCAGCAATGATCCAGTGTATTCGGTCCTCTAGTTGGACAGGATACATGTTGGTGAAAGTTCGACATGACCTGCCTGAGGTTGGCTTTGTTAAAATCCCCCGCTATGATAAAGGCAGCGTCAGGATGTTTGTTAATGTAGCCGCTGAGCACATCGTGAAGTTTAGACAAAGCCAAGCCGGTGTCCGCCTGTGGTGGAATGTAAGCAGCAGTAACGATGACCGCGGAGAACTCACGGGGTAGATAGAATGGGTGGCAAATAATGGATAAATGTTCCAGATGAGGCGAGCAGGAACGCGACAGAGAGGAGATATTCCTGGGGTCACACCATTTCTTGTTAATCATGAAACACACTCCTCCACCTTTGGATTTACCGGCCTCGGCTGTTCTGTCCATCCGTAAAACAGAAAAGTTGTCAGACGGCGTTATAGCAGTGTCCGGAACCGAGGGCGTGAGCCATGTTTCAGTCAAACAGATGATGTTACAGTCCCTTATGTCCCGTTGGAAACTTATCCTGGCTCTAAGATCGTCCATCTTATTCTCCAAGGATTGGACATTAGCGAGCAGAATGCTCGGTAAAGGAGGACTGTGACCCCTTTTCCTCAATCTGTTGCGGATTCCAGCGCTTTTTCCATGGTGTTTCTTGTTCCATCTCCTATGGCCTTTGTTCTCCGCGTTCCGAAGAATCTCAAGAGGCCACGATGGATTCGGATTCGGTGATAAAGTGTCCTGAACCAGGTTAGTGAAGTGGTTTCCAATGTCCAGAAGTGTACTTTTGTCGTAGGTGATCAGTGCAGACGTTATGTGTGTAAAAAGAGAAGTCAAAAGTAAGTAAAAAAGTAAATAAAAGCACAGTCTTAGTGGAGCGACCTGGATGGCATCCGTGCATAGCAGCGCCATCTTGGTTCCAGATGCCATCTCAGACAGAGATAAACAGACCGATATACAAACAGACAGGCAGGTAGACAGACAGGCAGATAGATAGATAGATAGATAGATAGATAGATAGATAGATAGATAGATAGATAGATAGATAGATAGATAGATAGATTTTTACTTTACCAACCATTACTTGAAAAATAAATAAACATCAAATAAAATAAAATAAAATAAAATTAAATAAAAACTTTTATTTCAGCTAATAACAACATTTTTAAATTTTGTTTAATTTAACTTGATGTACTTAAATATTTAAAATACTTAAAAATATAAACATGTTAATAAACAGCACTGACTAACTGAATGATAAAATTAGACGTATAAAGGTGGAATGTAAATTTCACACTTGGCGAATGAGCTTTTAGATTCATTTGATCTCACAACGAGCCGGCAAATAATCAGCTTGTTTTAGCAACCCTAAAAAAAGACGAGAGAAAATCAGCCATGCAAGACAGACTCGCCTGAAGCAGCTGTTTTACACACGAGCCGTAATAAAGAGAAAGTCTGTAATTTAGTCTTTTAAAAGGTCAAACATGCTTTAAACACAGTTCAGCCTGGAGAAAGAATTACAGACACAAACTACTGTTAGAACAACAACTCATTAAATATGAATGAATGAAATAATATCACTAACATGACAGAAATATTCTACACAGTCACTCAAGAAGCGTTGACAGAATAATTGAGGCACGAGATCTCAACTGTTTCTTCTAGAAAGCACGAGAAACATCTGAAAGCTGTCGATAGTTGAATGAACGACACACACTGAAGCTTTAAATCCGTCAGATCGTGTGTAGCTGTTCATTTCTCACAGGAGAAACAGCCTTAGTTCTCATGTCTGTTAAAGTGACACATTGGTATGGATTCGTATTGAAAGTATGAGATATAATGCAAAAGATGCTGATAAGTGTTTGGTTAGCGCTATCAGGAGCCGGCAGCTGTTCACCGCTGTCCAGAGAAAAGATGCTTTCTTTTATTTTTCACTTGGACTTCTTGAAATTTCATTAGGAGCTGATAGTGAGAGCGCTTTATCTCTGTTGGTTGTTGGATTGAATGTGGTTTTAAAAGCAGACTTTTCTGTTTTTAATGTGTTTTTGTAGAGAAATGTACTGTTACACTCAACGACAGAATACACACACACACACACACACACACACACACACAAACATACAAAACTACCTGTTGTGCAGCTGAGTTATATACAGATATTTCAGTGTTGATTATTATATCTGAAAATGAATAAAAGTAGAATATAACAGTTTTTGTGGTAATGTATGACGAGAGAGTTTTCTGAGTCGTGTTGGGGTATCAGTATCAGCTGAGCAATTTAGTATAGTGCATGCTTAATATACACACATATATGATTAATATGAAGTTTTCATCAACTGGATTGTGTTATATTATATGTTATATTATGTGTTATATTATATTTAGCAGGTGTGTGTGTGTGTGTATATATATATATATATATATATATGCAAATTATATTTGTATGTGACATACACATACACTGACATACACTTTTTAATCATGATCATACAAAATTTATTATAATATTTTCTGCATATAAGTGTAATAATAATAATCATCATCATCATCATCATATATGTATTTTTATAAAACAATATATAGATATATAGAAATATGCATGTTATATTTGCATATAATGTACATTTAAGTCAAACTTCCAGCCCAATGAGATATCTGTGCTGAGTGTCTGTTCAGTCAGTGACAGTGAAGCACAGGCTCTTGGAAAGCAGCACATCAAGCTGCCCATCAGAGCCGCAGGCAGGGCTTCATTTGTGCTGGAACAGACCCAATCTAGATCCAGCTCCTCCGCAAATACACCAGGAACCTTATTTATAGTTGAATTCACCTTTAAATAAGACATTTATGCTATAATTTGTACACGCTTCAAGTATAACCACACCTAGTAACGACATAGCATTGCTCTAGTAACCAATGTTGACTATGACTTGCAATATCACTGTATCACATGGAGAACTCATGATCACTCTGTAAAAGTAAATGTGAGTGCACTTGTTAAACACACTCAAACACTTTCCATAATCAAGCTGACAGACGGTCATTATTTCTGCAGCGGTCTGATCTCCTCATGCAGCATTGGCTGGAACAAGGCGGATCTCTGAAGATCTGGTTTAACATGCTTGCTGTGAGCATCAGTGGCCTCAATCTCTGGCCGGCGTCAGTCATGCGTGTTTGCACAGCTGTGGGCCAGCGGGGTTCACACGAGCACCACTGGAGCTGAAGGTACCACAGGGACGGCTGACAATAACGCCAATCAGGTCTGATCCCAAACGCAGGGCACTGGGAAACCTCAGCTTACTGACAAAATATATGAGCTGTTTGGTCTTTGGTAGGTTTACTGCATGGCAACACCTTAGAAAACAGCCATAAACATTTTATAATTAGATTTTAATTATTAATGATATTTTTAGAATATATTTTATATATTATATATTTGTATTTAATATTTGAATTAATTATTCATTTAAATAAATATATTACTATTATATACTATTAGAACATTTATTTTCATTATTTATTTCATAATTTAAATTTATGTACTTTATAAAATTATTTATTTATTATTATTATACTATTTATCTTGTATAATAACTTAAAGTTTTTATATTTGGAATTTATAACAAACTAGACAGACGGACGGACGAACAGATAGATAGATAGACAGACAGATAGACAGATAGATAGATAGATAGATAGATAGATAGATAGATAGATAGATAGATAGATAGATAGATAGATAGATAGATGGATGGATAGACGGATGGATAGACGGACAGATAGCTAGATAGACGGATAGATAGATAGATAGATAGACAGATAGATAGACGGATAGATAGATAGACAGACAGACAGATAGATATTTTATATACTTAGTTTCTATGATAATACATCTTCAAATATTTCAATTATAAATGAAAAACATATTCTAGAATATTTTGTTACATTATGCTGATATATCTTACTTCTGTATTTAAAATGTACATTTATAAATAATATTATTTATTTAATATTTTTAATATCATTTATAATATTAATGTTTTAATTACTGTGATAAACATTTACCAGTTTACAGATCATACAGTAATATAATTATAAATATTTAAATTACAAATGAAAAATATTTATTATAAAACAAAAATATTGTTATAATATTTACAAACATTGTTATAGTATTTATAATTTATAATATTAATAATTAGTTTTTATATTTACAAATTTGATATATACCATATAATTCAAAGTAATATGTACATTTATTACAGAACTATTTACCTTTAATATTAATAATTTTTAGAAGAATATTAGTTTTGGTATATAAAATATAGTAATATTTTATATTAAAATAGTAAATAGTTTATAGTAAATATTTAATTACTATATAAAATATAATGTCATACTACAAGCCATCTTTGTATAATATATATATATATATATATATATATATATATATATATATATATATATATATATATATTTCCAAATTTTTCACACCATTTCCTCACAAGGCCTGTGCCAGACTACAGACATAAAGACAACTGTCTTTCTATAGACTATTTAAAAAAAAAAAAAAAAGTAAATAAAGTAACTATAAAAAAAAAACCCTGCTACCAGTACCGAGTGCAGTGACCAACTGTGAGAAATTTCCCCAGTGAAGTGTTTATTGTTTTTTTGTGCTGGGGTGAGGAGATCATAAGCAGAGGTTTGGGAGACAAAAGCAACAATAGGCATGAAGGCCAAGTCCCTCACAGCTAAACCCTGAGGAGATAGTCAAGCAGCTTTTGTTGGATGAAAAAAGAGAGTGTATAAAAAAGGCAAAGACATAAAAGAATAGCATTTATGAAAGGCTCAAGTAAAATCCAATCCTTTCTGTCAATCCAGTGCAAAAACTGCTGCTGGGAAAACTTCCACGAGTGAGGGAAACGATGGGAGCTTTAATTCAGTGTGATCGATGTAACGGTAAATAGATTCCTCAGACAAGCACTATTGATCACATAAAGAGCTGAACGCTTCACAGCAATCATCTGTCATCTTCTGGAGGTCTAATATGGCGTGGTGAGAGATGGCTCTGTAATCATGGGAATTATGGGAAAGATACTGTGCTATTACATAAGTATTATATATTTTCATCCTGGAGGCTGAAAGTCAACATGAAACTGTACACAAGCCTTTTTACTTCTCAAATATGACAAAGTAAAACAGGATATTACAAAATACAAAATGGTTTTATAATATTATCAAAAATTAATTGGATCGTGTGTGGGTGTCAATTTTTACTAGTCAATTACTACTAGTGTTGTTACTGTTAACTTAAACTCCTAAAAATATGTTTTGTTAACAAATAATATTAAATAAATATTAGATTACAAACTTAAAAATTAGAAATAAAATTAACTAAAATAAAATTAAATAAATTCTAGATTATAAATAAATATATAATAATATATAAATATATAATAATATATAAATAAATAAACAAAAAAAATTATTTAGGTTGAAGTAAAATTACTAAAACTGAAATAAAAATATATTAAAATTAAAATAGAAATATTAACAATGAACAAAAAAACAAAGCATGTAACAAAATTACTAACAAGCTAATATAAAATATTAATTAACACTATAATAGCTAATAAATAAAATATTTTGAAATAAAATAAAAGGAAAATTAGATTAAAAACTTAAAAATTAGAAATAAAGTGAAATAAAATAAAATACATTTAGGATGAAGTACTGAAATTGCTAAAAATGAAATAAAAATATTAAAAGCAAAATAAAAATAAAAATGGCAAAGCACGGAAAAAATAATACACCGATAATTAAAAAACTTGCGTTGTTTATGAACTGCGGTCTGACATTTCTGAAAGCAACAACAAATTAGCTTGTGTAGCAAGAATTTGCATTTATGTATTTGCACAGAGTATGCTAACTGTTTTGTACTTGCTAGAAGTTCATTTACTAGCATTTGCACATTGTGAGTGTTCATTTTGGCAAACAAAAACCTCTGTAATCAGGCTAAAAACTCAGGTTTTTCTCTCCCTAAATGCTCTTGCATCTTTCACAAAAGTATGCTAATCCCTAGCGGTGCATTTCAGCTAAGCTAAGAAAGCTACGTAGCCAGAAAGATGCTTTTGCTGCAGATTCTGTGGCCTCCTGCCAGTTTCACAGCACAGTGAATGGGTTAGACGCTTGCCGTCTCAACACAAGCTTTCATCTTGGATTATATTCTTCATCTCGGCGAGTGGAGAGTCTGCTACTCCTGCCCTAGAGCTCTCTTTAGCGTCCACCCACCATCGCGCAAAAAAAGAGAAAAGCTCCCCACAGACATCTCTCTTGAACATCATCACACCGATAATTCAGATTCCTCATGTTCCACTTGTGTGGCGTAGGGGCAGATCAGGAAAGCATGAGTGCTCACATGAGACAGATCTGCCACTTCGAGTCAAAGGTTGAGAGGGAAAAGATCCTTTCACACTCCACTGGGCTGCATGGAAGCTTTGCACCGATCACAAACGCTTAAAATCACGAGTGCTGCGATGTATTACTGTGGTCCTCTGGAAACACACCTGCTCGGTCTCAAAATCTCACCAGAATTCACTACATGATCACATTTTGACTAATAATATTACACATTACATGTGTGTAATGGATTAAACACAACCAAAAATTACCATGGTATTACTGTGTTTTTGGATGGTAATACCATGGTACATTTGGACAATATGCACTATGGTACTACGAAATGTACCATGGTAGAATTATGGTATTCTTGGAAGAGCTATATGAAAATCATGTTGTGAATTTCAGTTATATATTTTAAAGTACCATAGTATTATGATTGTACTTATTTTACACTAAAGGATGGAGTTATTTCACATCTACCATGGTTTTACCATAACATCTTGTAAATGCACAATGGTGATAATGTGTTTTTAAAAATACCATAGTATTACAATGATTTTTGGACATGTACCATGGTAATACTGTGGGGATTATTTGCATGCTGTACCATACTTTGTTTGTTTGTTTGTTTTTTCTACCATTGTAGTACCATAGTAATTAGAAGGTTTGCTTAGACATAGTATCGTGATAATACTGTGGTGTTTTTAGGACAATATCATCACTTACAATAAAGTACCATGATACGACCATGATGTTTTTAGACATTGCACTATGGTACTAACACTACTATTTGGGAAATGTACCATGGTAGAATCATGGTAACTTTGGAAGTACTATATAAACACAATGGTAGATGAATTTCAGCTCTATTGTATATATTGAAGTACCATAGTATTTTCATTCATGGTACAGTAAAGGATTGAGTTTTCACACATCTGCCATGGTTTTACCATAGTCTTTCATACATGTACCATAGTGATACCACATGTTTTTCAACATACCATTGTATCACAATGATTTTTGGACATGTACCATAGTAATACAGTTTTTTTTTTTTTTTTTTTTTTTATGTTGTACCATAGAGTTTTTTTGTACATCTACCATGGTAGTACCATGTAAGTAATTTGAAGTAACTTGAAATACCATATAAATACCATTGTTTACCATATATGACTACAGTATTAATTCAGTCATGGTGACATCATGCTGAATAAAATGGGCTGACAGCTATTTATTGTTTTAGATCCAAAATCTACTACATATTGCCAATTGAGACAATTACAAAATATACCATGGTGATACCATGGTTTCTTAGATGTGTTACTATGGTAATACCATGGTGTGTTTTTTTTTGACAATATCATCATGTATAACAAAGTAGTACCATTGTACGACAATTAATTTTTGGACATTGCACCATTGTACTACTACCACATTATTTTGGAAATGTACCATGGTATATCATGTTATATTTGGAAGTACTGCATAAAAACCATGGTACATGAATTTCAGTACAATTTCAGTGTATTTTAAAGTACTTTTTGCACATCTGTCATGGTTTTACCATAGTTTTTCATACATGTACAATGGTGATACCATGTTTTATCATTTTTTTGGACATGTACCATGGTAATACTATGGAGGTTTTTGGACATTGTGGTGTTTTTTGACATCTAACATATTTGATGGTATTGCTAAAAGTATCTACCATAGTTATTTAAAGGTATTCTTTTGAGTATCCTGAAATATCATATAAACACCACTGACATCATAATGAATAAATTTGGTTTGAAACATCTAAACGTTAGATAGTTTTCAGCAACATATAATAAAATATGACTTACACACAGAAGAGTCTTTGAGGGTCAGGTGTAAGACTTTGACTGTATGAAAACTGAAGGTTTGTACTGAAGAGATGAGAATAGGTTGGATGTTCTTTTAAATGATACGCAGACCTCAAACTCAAAGCGACAGGCCCCTGCAGCCAGAATGACAGAACACATCGTGGTTCCCCGTCTTGATCTTGTATCTTGGAGCCACAAAGCAAGTCATCTAGAAAGGCAGAATTACACTGAATAATGGCCATTATGCGTGAAGTAAACAGCAAAAAGGCACAATAATGAGTGCTAGAGACAGCTGAACGCAAACTACTGCGCTGAGAGCCGAGGATAACATCGCAGTTAAAGCTATTTTAATCTGATTCACTAAAATATGCCTCCTAAAGGCACAATTAAATCAAAGTTTTGTGGTTTTTAGTCCATTTCTGTTAGAATTGAGGCTGTATTCTAGTCAGTGTATTCCTAAAAGTTGAAAGTATATATATTTTTTTTGCCAAAATTATTGACACCGCCTTATCTTACATTTCAAATCAATTCACGTAAACAGAATTGCAAATCAGTTAATTAAAAAGGCTGTTTATGCTAACAGACAACGCTGACAATAACAGGTTACATAAAACATCTGTTAACAGACCACAAAAACACTTTGAGACCAAATGATGTCAATAAATATATAGAATTACCCTTAATAGTGACAAGCTTTAGCTTTAGAAACTAAAACAGCTATTGCTAACTGCTGAAGACACATTCATGCAAATGATGTCTAAATATATAGAATTACCCTCATAGTGACAAGCTTTAGCTTTAGGAAACTAAAACAGCTATTGCTAACTGCTGAAGACACAGCCATGCAGACATTGTACTGCTTAATGCCCATCTGCCTCATTTTTCAGAATAAGAAGGAAGTATCAATTGTACTAAGCCAATACACATGGTTGCCATTGCACTCAAAAAAGCGGGAAACATTTCACAGGTGGAAATAAACATGCAGGTGACAAAATTTCAACAAGCAAATTCAAATTAGTTATTGTTAAACAGAGCTGATAACAATATTCAACCAACATTTCAGTGGCTGATTTGATTGCAATTGCTAGAAAGCTGGGTGGCTAATGGCTAACAAAATGCAGCTGTGGATGGGATACATTTAATACAATTTGATTACAGCAAAATGAGACATCATATAAGCTGATTTTTTATATTTTTTTACCTATAAATATTTTTAAACAACATTATACTAGAAATTCACTTATATAAAAATATATATATATATATATATATATATATATATATATATATATATATATAGGATGTTGGTACATATAGTAATGGACACAAGTCAGAGTTAAAACATTTTTGTCAAATGACCAAGCAGCAGTACATTAGAATCTCAAAATTCCCAAATATATGGATATAATTCAGTCTATAAAACTGCTTCATTATAAAAACTGTTTTTAAGGGTTTACGTGCAAATCAATAAACCAGAAATATACAAACACCACCTCAACTCCTTGACATCAACAGAAGCACATACAGTATGTACATATTATGGATGGCAGACGGGGCCAAAAGTCATAAAATGGAATGAGTGAAATTTGACCTTGCAAACTCTGTTAACACTGTCCATGTAAATGTAACAACACACAGCAGCCAATGAAATTGCTGTATTTGAGACTATATTTGCATATGTGATACGAAGGTACACTGGTATACGTATATTACACATCAGACGTCATGTTTATTTATGACTGATGTCCTAATGGTACCCTGGTATGCATGTATGCAAACATCAGACATTATATTTGTTCATTAGGGAAAATGTGTAGTTTAATTGTGTGTGATGTCAATCTTATGTCATGATTTGTCATGTCCTTTTTAATTGTTTAGTTCAACATTCTCAGATAGAAAAGTCTTAATTTACATTGTAACATTAATTAATTTACTTAGCACAGTAGATATCAGTAAAGCAATGGCACAATAAATTAAAGAAAGGGTTAATATGTGGGTAAATCCAGGGCTTAATTTGTGCCGGAACAACCTCCGAAATCCGATCTGGCACCTGGTACGTGCCAATGAAAGACGTTTGTTCTGACCTATAGTGTGAAAATCTTCTATTATGAGCGCGCTTGCCGCACATCTACATTTGAAATAAAGAACTTGAGCACGCAAAAGACGCAACATGTGAACGGCCCCTAGGCTGCTCTGCTCTCACAAGACCTAATGCACGGATCCAATACTGATACACATGTGTTTTCTTACGAGGATACTCGCCAGGATGGCCATTTTTATGTAATTTTTGTGTATTTGGCCACTTAAGCTCAACAACAAACTACGAAGAATAACTCAATATGATACTCGCGAGGCGGCTTTGGATGTGACTGTGAGCGCTCAGCCTTAAACCGCCTCTGGAGCCCGTGAGTACGATTGGCTTAAAAAGACGTGCAAATTTTACATTTTTGTGACTATGCAACAATGACCCGATTAGGCAAGTGACAATTCTGTCAACTCTCCCGAAATGCGAGCGAAAGTCTTGGATCAGCTTGCAGCAGCTCATTTTGCAGACGAGATGCGCTGATGTGAAGCCGCTTTGAGAGCGTGAAAGAGAGAAGACGCGGTCCAGCTGAATAACTCACGCTGTTTTCAAATGACTGATTTAATCTGCTAGTTTGTGTGGATTTATTTACTCGTATAACCTACATGCTATAGGCTTACTGAATAAATGTTTGCAGGAATTTCCCTCATTATAAAATTGAAAGCTGTGGGGATGAGTAAAACTATGTGATAGCCTACACACACAATCCCCCACCGAAATTCTTGACATGATAAAATATAACTCTATTACAGAGATTTGTTAAATAAAATTCCATTATTATTTTTTATTTTGTTCCAGGCCTGGAAATTGCTGTTTCAAAATTTCATGGCTTTTCCAGGTTTTTCATATTCGAACCCTAAAAGCAACTGATGCACGATTGCGCGAATGCTCCGTTACCTTTCCCTCCTCTAATCACATGCCGGATCCGTCACCCCACTTTGTTCCGGGACCTCGAAATTAAGCACTGGGTAAATCTAGACGTAAATCTGCTTTATAATGTATTACACGTTTGAACATGGCCAGAATGAGACGCATTCAAATTTGTCGTCATAACATGGTGAAACTGTGCATCTTTACACAAACTACAGAAACGCTGTGAAAACTAACACCTTAACATGGCCACAATGTGCGGGTCTCCACATATAAAAATAAATGCATTCACTAAATTTAAAGACTTTTGGCCCTGTCCAACTTCCACAGTCAATAAACCAGTAATAGCTTATAAAAACACTGCCTCAACACCTTGACATCAACAGATGTACATATAGTGCACAAGGCTGACACTGACAGTCAATATAATGCGATATACAACAATTTTATATACAGGTGCATCTCAATAAATTAGAATGTCGTGAAAAAGTTCATTTTTTCTTGTAACTTATTTCAAAAAGTTAAACTTTCATATATTTTAGATTCATTACATGTAAAGTAAAACAATTCAAAAGTTTTTTTTTGTTTTAATTTTGATGATTAGATCTTACAGCTCATGAAAGTCAAAAATCAGTATCTCAAAATATTAGAATATTTACATTTGAGTTTCAATAAATGACCATCCATACAGTATAAATTCTGGGTATCTCTTGTTCTTTGAAACCACAATAATGGAGAAGACTGCTGACTTGGCAATGATCCAGAAGATGAACATTGACACCCTCCACAAAGAGGGTAAGTCACAGAGGGTCATTACTGAAAGGTGTGGCTGTTTACAGAGTGCTGTATCAAAGCATATTAAATGCAAAGTTGACTGGAAGGAAGAATTTGGGTAGGAAAAGGTGCACAAGCAACAGGGATAACCGCAAGCTTGAGAATACTGTCAAGCAAAGCTGATTCAAACACTTGGGAGAGCTTCAAAAGGAGTGAACTGAAGCTGGAGTCAGTGCATCAAGAGTCACCATGCTCAGACGGCTTCAGGAAAAGGGCTACCAAGCCACTTCTGAACCAGAGACAACGTCAGAAACATCTTACCTGGGCTGTGGAGAAAAATAACTGGACTGTTGCTCAGTGGTCCAAAGTCCTCTTTTCAGAAGAAAGTAAATTTTGCATTTCAGTTGGAAATCTTAGGTCCCAGAGTCTGGAGGAAGAGTGGAGAGGCACAGAATCCATGTTGCTTGAAGTCCAGTGTGAAGTTTCCACAGTCAGTGATGATTTGGGCTGCCATGTCATCTGCTGGTGTTGGTCCACTGTGTTTTCTGAAGTCCACAGTCAATGGCAGCCATGCTACCAGGAAAAGCTTACAAGCACTTCATTCCAAGCTGCTACTGTCTACAAAGCTGATTCTGATTAATTTTCTTGGGACTTGGCTTCCCACACTGCCAGAGTCCAGCAGTGGTCACCATGGTGTTACTGTGCTTGGATTGGCCAGCTACTCGCCTGACCTGAAACATGATGGCCTTACCAAGAGGGATGAGAGACACCACTGGACAATGATGAGCAGAAGGAAGCAGAGAAAACAATGCAGATGAGCTGAAGGCCACTGTCAAAGAAACCCTTCCATACCACCTCAGCAGTGCCACGCTAATTGGCGCTGAATTGTAGGCAGTATTAGTACTACATTAATGAACATACATATACATTAAATGAAATACTTTCCAGAATTTTTTTTCATTGGTCTTATGAAGTATTTAATTTGTTGATTGGTGAATTGGTCTAATTTGTTTGATGTGAGCCTAAATCATCACAATTAAAAGAACCAAAGACTTAAAAGAACTTCAGACTTAAACTGAATTTATCTGTGTACACGAGTAATCACAATTTGAGTTGAATTACTGAAATAAATGAATCCTGAGATAAATGATTTTTTCCACGAGATGCATTTATTGAGATGTTGTGTGAATTTGTTGTGTGAATGCATGTTTTGCCCAGCCCGTTAATAATATTATAATGCAATATAATAGTCTAATAGACAAGCAAATCCAAAATTTCATTTATTTTGTCTTTTTATATAAGCTACTGTATGTCCTATGCAATGACAATATAAAAGACACAGATATTCTCTGCCATTAACAATGTAGTGTAGCACTGGAAACATTCAGTCCAGTCTGACCTTGCATCTCCTGTAGCTAACACTAATTACACGCTTTGCTTCCTGATACAGTGTGTACATTTATAGCATCCCCTTTATCTTCATCCTTTACTTAAACCCTCATAAATGCCATGGCAACCCCTCTGTGAACAATAGCTTTCAACTTAATTTATTAATTACTTTAACAAAATTAAAATAGCAATGTAGAGCTTGGGTTGAGATAGGAAGATGAGCACAGCGAGTTTCTGAAAATAAGACTATGAACAGTAGCTGAAGTGTTTTAGAAATAACAAAAAAAGAGTAGCTTAGACAAACTTTCCGCTTAATGCAAACAATGTTCATCAAGCAATAATTTACACAACACTCCAATAAGTACAATAAAATACTGAGTAACTTACACTTTAGACACAATTTTTTTTTTTAACGAATCAGTTCAATTATTGATTCAATAGACAGTAATTTGTCACCACCTACTGGCGTAACGATGTAACTTCTAATCAAATCCACAAAAAAGAATGAAACTGTTTTCATACAACACAAGAAATAATGCCCTTTTTCAGTGCAAAAAGTTTCACAGCATAACTTTAAATCAGAAAGTTAGACTAAAGCTAAAATTGAGTGAAGTTTTCCAAAATGTAGAGTTTGTTGGTAATAACTTACCTTTGTAAGTACACACTCAGACCAATAAAGGAAAGATAAAGAGGGCGATAGTGCCAGCGAAAGTTAAAGAAGATAGCCTGTCCATAAATTTAGTTTTGTAGACATTTATTGTCTGAGCCCGACATTGGTTTTGGTCATTGCAGACACTCGCCCAGTTATTTCATTTATCTCCACAGATAAATGAACCGAGGCAAATGTATTGAGCTGTAGGAAGTGTCAAGCTTTAGTATCTGTGTCGACTATCAGACAGTTCCTAGTAATTAAAGATTGTGAAAGTGATTTTTTTTTCAGGTTCAGAGAGTGGGGTTTTTGAAGAGAGAGTTCATGGTAAACTTTGCTACTTTTGCTTAACTTAGAACTTAAACTGATGCAATAAAATTAAAACTATATTTAAGGATGTCTTGTATCCATTGACATTTTAAGAAAGCATCTATAACATAAGTCCACAAAAATGACTTCTTCCAGTGTACAGTACTGTTAAAAATGTACTACTATAGCTTACCTGATGGATATCACTGAAATTGTCAATTTGGTTTCCTGCATTTCCCTGCTGAAAAAAACAATAGACACCATCACAAAATTTGTAATGGTTTTACTGGTTATAATGGGAATATAATTGGTAATTGGTCACCTTCTATTGGTGGCTTGTTAAAACCAATAAATCCTAATGGAATATGTCCCAAAACACACTACAAAAAAATAATAATGTTAATATTAATAATAAAATAAAAATAATGGTTTTAATGGTTATAAGTTGATGATTTGTAATGTTTGTAATGGTATTTGTAGTGGATTTTCTTTTTGTTGGTTCTATTGTTTGTTTGTTTTCAGCAGGGTTATAACATACCTGAAGAGAACTAGCTGTTAGCATTGCCATTCATCTCAAAGTTAGCTTGGTTGTGGTGTTTAAGTCAAAGAAAATTAAGTTATTTAGTTAAATTAAGTTATAAGGGATAGTTCAACCAAAAATAAAAATTTGGTCATTAATTATAACCTCCTGTTGTTCCAAACCCACAAGACCTTCGTTCATCATCAGAACACAAATTTAGATATTTTTGATGAAATCTGAGAGCTTTCTGACCCTGCATAGACAGCAACACATTCAAGACCCAGAAAGGTAGTAAGAACATTGTTAAAATAGTCCAGTGACATTAGTGGTTCAACCTTAATTTTATGAAGCTACGATAAAACTGTTTTGTGCGCAAAGAAAACAAAAGTAACAACTTTATTCAACAATTTCTTCTCTTCCATGTCAGTCTTTGGATAAACTCTCAAAGGTAAGAATGTGTTGGTTTGTGTTTTTAATATGTATTAACTCAATATTACAGGTTTATAAAATACTAACTTTTTAATGTCACGTTATCAACCAACTTTGTTTTGTTGTATTGTGGTAGTTTAGCAAAGTCTTTTGCAGATATAGATTTGACAGTCTTTTACCATTCCAGAATGAAGGACAACGTACATATACCCGCCCATAGAAACAGCTGCTAATGAGGCATCTATGTATGCATATCTATGTCTGCATATACCAACAGCTGCTAATGTGGCTATGCTAATCTCAACTCTCTGCTTAGGAAATTGTGTTTTCCTGCATGGCTTCGACAACATACAGCAATAAATGTCCCATGGAGTTAAGAACGATATTATTCTTGTTCATAAAAAGACGTTTAACTGTAAATCACAGATTAATTTGTTTCTGAAGAGGATACAAGCAACAAATTGTCAGTGAGAAGGTTTTAAAGGTTAAATGCTGCAACTCATCATAAACGGCTGCAGATGTCACCGCAAAAGAGCACCGCCGTATGTTTGTGAACTAGCTGAACCCCACATCTCTGACTAAGTGATGAACGGCAGACTGTCTTTTGCAGGAGCTGCTCGCCCTGTGGTTGTCTGCGTTTACAGGCCACTGCCTCTCAGAGCAATCAGGCCCCAGCAGGCTTTACTGCGCAAAACCAAGCAAACCCGATAGTGTGCGTATGAAGGCACTGTAGATCAGCCATCGGTGTCGCTCATCACAATCTCAAGTCAGAGCAGGGTGAGTCACGGTGAGCCACATTCACTGTCACAAAACACTGGCAGTACCACACCAAACCACTCATGGGAAACAGGACAGGAAATAAACTTTCCAGATGTTGTATATTATAACGGATTGAAAATGAAGCTGTATTTATCTGCTTGGGTGAGTCATCAAATCACATTACCCACAATTCCAATGAGTGACCTAGATGAAGATTAGCTAATGCTGCTGACACGCATGACACTTAACACGACAAAAACCGCATTCAACACAGTCTGTTTGGGGGTTGGAGTCATGTATATCCCTTCCTTCCCATGATCTGATAGGGAAGTAAGTACGAACATATGACAAAAGGAAGTGACATTAATGGTTGTGAATCATATTTGTTTGATGATCCGGGCTGTTGTACGCTTCATAAGCACACAAGCCTGTGGGACAATCTGGCAAAATGTTGCACTCAGGAAAAACCAGCCAAGCAAATTAATTAAACACTTCACCACATGCTGAAACAAACCCATGATTAGGAAGAATCTGGCCAACATCAATGTGAATATGGTAATTATGAAAAACAAATTGGAGAAAAAAAGGTCAGGTTATTCCATTTTCATAAAAAAAAAATGACTAACAATGTAATTATCATTTAGGATCTAAAATTAAAAGCTTAGTTCATCCAAAAATTCTTGAAGATCATTTACTAACCCTCATGTCATGCCAAAACCTATGTCTTTCATCCGTGGAAGGCAAAATGTGATTTAAATTAGAATTGATCTGAATTTAATTCAGTCAGCTATTAACAACTGGGACTGGATGACTGATTCAAGAAACAGATTAATTAATGAATCATTCAGGTTCGTGTACTGCATAAAATGATTAATTGACAAATGCAGATTCCAAAAAGGATTTGGTTGAATTTTTCTGTGAGTAATGACATTAATTTTGTTTTTGCAGTCTGTTCTTTCACACAAAGTTTTTGTATAGCTTCAAAAACTTGGAATGTACTCAAAAACAATAATCATTGTTTCATTCAATTTTGTGAAATCCATAAACTGATTCACAGAAAAATACAGATTAAAAAATGATTGGTTCAAGATTTTCTGTGAATAATGACCTTCATTTTGGCCTTTTCTTTCACAAAAAGTTTTTGTATAGCTTCAAAAACTTGGAATAAATTCTGATTCATTACTTAATCATTCAGTCATTCACTGCATAAACTGATTCAAAAATGATTTGGTCAAGATTTTCTTGCAATAATGACATTAATTTTGGTTCCGTTCTTTCACACAAAGTTTTCGTATAGCTTCAGAAGGCTCAAGAACCAGGTTCATTAATGAATCATTCAGTTTTGTGAATTGCACAAAACGATTTACTGAAAAATACAGATTCAAAAAATTATTCAGTCAACATTTTACATTAATTTTGGGCCATTCTTTCACACCATTCTTTTTTTTTTTTTTTACACCTTCAAAAAACTTACAAAGAATACAAAGTTCTCTTTGATGGTTTTCTTCTGATTATATACTTAATAATAAGATATGTTAAAGCTGCAGTCCGCAACTTTGTGTGTTCTAAATTTACAAAGTTTATATAATAAGCAAGTACACCATGAATCCATTTTCCAAACCGTGTTTTTGGCTTGTCACTAAGGAACACCTATAATGAGTGTTTATATTCAGACTATTTTAGACTGGTTCGGGTAGGTACCGCTGCGGAGTAGCCCAGTACCTGTGTGATTCGTCATAGACATAAACAGAGAGAAGTAGCTCCGGCTACAATATTCTTCCGCAAGACGCACGCAGTTCTGTTTATTAACCGCTAGAGCGCCAAAAGTTACGGACTGAAGCTTTAATGAATCATTCAGTTTTGTGTAATGCATAAACAGATTCACTGAAAAATACAGATTCAAAAAATTATTTGGTCAACAATAACATTAATTTTGGTCTGTTTTTTCACACAAAGTTTTTTTATAGCTTCAAAACACTATAGCACATTTATAGCGCAAGTCATGTGGACTATTGCTTTTATGTTTTTGTTCTCATTTTGGGGTTTGAAATTCTTAGTCATTATTCCCTTTCATTATGCTAAAAAAGATTTTGAATATTCTTCCAAAATTAAATTTTTGAATGACATGAAGGTAAGCAAGTCATTGTAAAATCTGGTAGAGCTGCACCTGTCACAAAAAGGTGAAGACAAATGATTTCATTTCATCCAAATGAATATATATTTCCCCCATGGAAAGAAAATGAACCATAATCATTTTCATTACAGTTTCTCAGTTCAGCCAAACTGATTATGTGAACTGCATAAAAGATTTCCCGAGTCCCAGAGAGCTTCATGGATGAGCATGTCTAATGAGAATAGCAGCATCCTTAGATTTAATACAAGACAAACAAGATCAAGAATGAGGGTTAAGGTACTTAACCACTTCGGTAATATATTGTAGAAGATTTGTCAAAAACTAGTTTGAACGTGATATAAACGTCTTTGGGAATGTTTTATCAACAGCTATCAGTAATAGGCGTACTGAGCAGAGTCATGCTATATCGCTCATTGCATTTAGTCATTTTCATTCACAAGATAGCGAACCACACATCTCTTCATTACCGCATCTGCTCGTTCCCACGATACCTCAGAGTCTTCAACGTTCCCGAAGCTCTGAATATGTTTATAATGAAATATCAAGCGCTTCTGAGGATGAGAGCTGAAGAGACGTTGTGGGTTTGTCGTGCAGTGTCGTGAGGGCAGATTTACGCCTCTAAAGACCATGCGCGCTTTTTCAGTTTGAGCGCAGACGGTAATGTGATGAAGGCCTGCTGCTGCTAGTATCGTTTATGTTAAACCGGTGAATTGATAGGAGTGGGATGTTAGCCCGAGGGATTTGTAAAGTGTGGCACCAAAGTAGATTATGCAAATTGGACACGTTATCTTGATCGGTTCTGAAAATAGATGGGAAACTGAAAAAATTAAAAAAATTAAAATTAACTTGAGCTGAGTTTGGGGTGTGTTAGTGGATCTTTTTGATACTTTAATTAATTTAATGTGTATTTAACCCAAAATGACTCAGTGAAACAGGTTTGATTCATCTGGAGCCAGATTTACACACAACTCAACAGTTTTGCAGATATACTGTATAAGGGTTTGACTATGATTCAGTTTTTAAAATTAATTTCACACAAAGGTCACTGTAAAATGACCTGAATACACCTCAGCTATAATGAGAAAGTTTTTAATTTGTGAACTAAAATGAATTTTGATATTTTGGGCGGCATAATGTAAAAATCCCCTATACTGATATAATGCTGAATAAAAACAAAACACAACTAAACTTATTATTTTTATTATTATTATTATTATTTATAATAAAAACAGTTTTGGTAAAATATTTGTAATATTTGAAAAAGATAACTAAAATAAATAAAATAACAATATTTATTATTATTATTATTATTTAAAAAAACTTTTTTTAAACTTTTTTATTTGTTCTCCATATGATGCACACGATATATTAATATATTAACATAATACAATAAGTATTAATATATTAATTATTAAAACATCATATTTTAATAATAATAATAATGAACACATTTTTCATTACATTTCAACTTTTCTTAAAAATTGTATAAACGTTTTTCAAAACCTAAACCATCATGAATAAGCATACATTTCTAAGAGCTTGACGTGTTTTAGACTAGATTTTTAAAGAATTGTCCTTTTTTTCAACATGGATCCTCTTATTTGTTAAAATAATTAAGATTTGTTAATTTGTTTTATGCAGATTATCTTGCATGCATTGAATTTCATGCAAAAATGCCTTAAAATATATATTTTTAAAGATTTATGAGTATATTTTCCAGAACTAATTGAGGGATTTGTAAAGTGTGGAATCAAAGTGAATTAATCTACCATTATGTAAAGTGTTGCATTTTTATATAATGCAATTTAATGCACTGGATTGTGAAAACTTCACAAATGTTTTATATGGCTTGTAGTGTTCAAAAAAATCATATCACTGCATTCACTGACAAACACACATAACCTCACAATCACATTTTCACAACCGGCCAGTACAAGAAACTATTGTCGAAACAATCTTTCTGTGATTTGTCAAACAATGTTTGCTATGACTGGACTTCAGCAACAGGGCACAACCCTTTGATATTTAACATACATGCGATTCCAGAGCCTTCGAAAAATAGTAGGAGGAAGATGACGGCTCTATAGCGGAGGGCAAATTAACATTCTGCTCTCTGACACGAGGCAGAGGAAATATTTCTGAAATGCCATTTTAAATGGCAACAGCATACACAGCCACATTCATTAAAAAAAATAAAAATAAAAAAAAACAGCAAAAAATAACAAAATAAAATAATTTAAAATAAAATAATATGCCATTATAATTTATCAGAAGAATTGATAAACAATATTTGAAAAAAAGCAATAGGACCAAAACTTGGTGCAGAACTTGAAAAGTCTTGAGCATTCATGCAGCTACGATCAATTCTGCTGGAGCTAAACGTGGGAATCTGTCCAGATATACTGCTGCAGCCGCTACGAGATATGATCAGGCAATACTCTATCAGTGCTACAACTTCTTTCAAATGCACACACACACAGTCTGCAAACTGCAAATTCATTCTCGCTATTCTAATTTAACTCGGTTCTTATGATTAATGGGATCTCGCATCTTGGAATTCAAATTCTGATAAGGAAAGAGGATTAGCTCCTGAATGAGAGAGAGAAAAACAGAATAAAAATGCAATTTTTCTCCTTGTTCTTCTGAGTGTTTCAACAACATTTTTGGTCAGCGCTGAATAACGGAGTTCATTGCTAATTAACTATATATGTAATTTACTGATTGTGATTAAAAGTGTTTTAAAAGTATCTTTACACAATGTCTCCTTTTAGAATGTTACATTCTCACCTCTCTGCATGCACAATTTATGAGATCTTCTATGCACAGGAGATGAATAAGTTGAGGCAAGTAAAGCGACTCAGAATTTCTCCCCTGGGCAATGAACATTCAGTCGTTCAACTTCAACTCAAAACACATCAGCAACTGAATTAAAATATCTTAAACATCACTGTAGAACATCACTGTAGATCAAGATGCAGAGGACTGCCTCAGGGTTACATACTCAAGTTCAAGTTCAAGTTGAGCTTTATTGTCATTCCGCTACATGTGGGGACATACAGTGGAACGAAATGTCGTGCCTCACAGGACCACGGTGCTACATAAATACAGACATACAACAATGAAGTAAAACACTATAAACCTATACACAACTAACCTACTGACAGATTTTGACTAAGTATACTCTATGTAAATGTTTACCCTATACAACTAAAGATAAAGATGGAAAATACAAACTATACAAACTGTTTACCATAAAGGTTTACCCTATACAACTAAAGATAAAGATAAAAAATACAAACTATACAAACTATGCGAATGCTTCACATAAATACTGTACATGTGCAGAGAGAAACATTGTGAATCAAGCAGCTGGCTGGGGAACAGTACAAGATGATTTGTAGTGCATGAGCATGTAAACATACACATATTGCTGAGTCTTTTGTGGGATTGTGTACACATAGCAGTGTTTGGAAAAGTGTCTAGTGCATAGAGGAGAGTGTGTTACTACAGGTGGTTTGTACAGGCCCACTCACCTGTGTGTAGCACACTTGAATTGCACAAAAACAGTTCAGAGTTTTTTTCTATGGTGTGGTAAGGTTAGGGGGTGTTTTGGGGGGGGGGGGGGGGGGGGGGGGGGGGGGGGGGGGGGGTCCATGATTCAGGAGGTAGGGGTTTGCATGGGGTTTCAGAGGGGGGCGGGGTGATATGAGTTCAGGGCTCTCACAGCCTGGGGGGAAAAGCTGTTGGGGCACAACTCAATTTTCGTTTGACATCATTTTACCCAAGAGTTGAGTTGAGTACCTCAAGGCTATGGGGCACATCTCGTTTGGCCTTGGACTTCATAATACAGTAGTTAGGAGCTCAGGAATACCTCAAGGCTATGTAAGTGGGCCATTCCTGTTATGCATTTCCTTGTGAATTCTATAATTTATAAATTAATAAATAAATAAATAATTGTGTGTTGTAATTTAAGCCAGACTATGTTTAAAAAGAGTATACAAGACTTTTAGAAAAAGGTTCTGGTGAACCTGAAACAATTCAACTTTATTATTAATTATAACTTAATTCATAACTTCATCATTTATAAATTAATTAATTAAAATAATGATCTGAAATAATTCTGTATTCTGTAAATATAGCATGTTTTGTTTGAAATATTTTTGAGAAAAAAACAAATATTTCTTAATAAATTGCCAGTTTTTTTTACATTAGAAGTTGCATAGCTTTGTTAAAAATGGCAATATAAATAAAAGTAGTTAAATTATTTAAAATTCACACCATGTTCATTTTAGTGTGATACTGTGATTCATCGAGGCATTACCACAATAAGAATGAGAAGGTTTCTGGCATTACAGAAATGAAAATTTGATAAAAAGTACTTATTTTTTAATAAAATAATGTGAAAATGCAACATTTTTTTTAGAAGTTACATAGCTTTGTCCAAAATGGCAATATCCATATAAATAAAAAATAATTAAATTATTTAAAATTCACACAATGTTAATTTTATTGTGATACTGTTATAGAAAACAAAATAATATGATTTTCATATTTAAAAATTCTCATTTTAACATTTATCCAATATATTAAGACAAAGTATTGCATAGATTCACCCCACATTTATCGAGGAGAACCTCAAGACTATATCCTGGGGCACAACTCATTTTGCTTGAGACATAATTTTATACATAATTACAGACACGAAGCAAGGAAAAACACATGGCACTTGATTAACACGTGGGTTCAGAGCAGCAAACGCAGTCACTCGTGGTGAATTCACAGAACTGTCTATTACGCACACCCTAGAGCTTCATTTGCGCATTTACCAATATAACCGATAAGCGAATTCGCACTAAACTCGATTTATAAGTCTGAAATACATTCACTTACCCTCGTCGTGCATTCTCTGCAGGCAAAAAGTCAGGTTTCTCCTCCAGCTTGGCATGGCAAATAACTAAGAGCAATGCGTTAAATTCGGAGAGAGGCGGAGACAGACGCTCGTTTGTGGTGATGATGGATAGGGAGCACGCGGCCGGAGATGTGTCGGTGGTCAGGTGTATCGTGGACAGATCCTGTGGTGTTCATGCAGTGGTCCATGAGCGGGCATCAGCTGTCACTCCTGAGAGCGGAGCGCAAATGACTCACGAGTGTCACCGCCTCACCAAAGTGTGCGAACGCGTGGACCGCCGGAACGCTCTCAGATCCGCGCAATATGCCACAGCAAACTCATTAACCCTTACCTTCTGATGGGCTCGGAGAAGTACTCATCCTATCATTCAAGACGCTACTGAATGATTAGCATATTCATATACCACGGGTTAGTTTACATATTTTACTCCAAGGTTCTGTATGGTGTGTAGATGGTACTTTGTTAGTAGAAAGATGCTTTGCCGTTTTGATTGCCTAAACATTACTTTTCTTAATTTTAGGAGAAAAATTTCAACTTTTTAAAATGATAAATATTTAGCATTAGGAAATTTTATTTGTTATATATGATATAATGAATGAAGCACACTTCATACTATACTACATTAAAAAAAGAACTGTCTTCAACATGTTTGTACTTATTTCAGCTTAAATGCAGTTCAACAAATACTACAATTACATAACATACATACTTTAAAAATACATTTTAAAATAAATTATTTTTGATCATATATTTTAATTTTTAAACTTTTTATATAAAACATTTATTTGTTTTATAATGTTTATTTAAAATGTATTGAAAGAGTATATTTTTGTTGCATAAAGAAAATTGTTGTGTTTGTTATATATTGATATAATTTTTAATGACCATGAAGGACATTCCTAGTAAAAGTGAGAATCGTCTTTGCATTTTATTAAATGAATATCATCTTAAAGGTAGGCCAAAAAATGCAACAAATAAATTATGAATAAATAATTTAATTATATAATTAATTTTAATCAATAATTAACAATTATATATATATGTTTACATATTCATTTAAAATTATTATTATTATATAAAGAATATTTGTTATTTATTGTGATAAAAGTTTTAATGATAATGAAGCACATGCCCTAATGTAATAAAGTAAAAGTGGAAATCATCTTGCTCAAACTTTTTTTTTTAATTAATGGCAGCTTAAAAGCAGTAAAACAAATGCTACAATTACATTTTATTAATTTAATTATATAATTCATTATTTTAAATATACTATTTAATTAACTTGTATATCTAAAATATTTGTAATTATTTTTATTATTTAAAAATTGCTAATTAATTTAATATTATGTCATTATTACCATAAATTAGAACATTTTTAATATTAAAGGAATGAGAATTAGAAGTAAAAAAGCTTAATACATACACATGCATACATGTCACAATGCAAAAAAAAAAAAAAAGTTCAGCGCTTCATTTACAGTTATGCAAAATATGTTAAAAAAATAGAGGGTTTAAACTTCAGTAATATCAGTCTGCAAATTTTGATTTGGTAATTGGAACAGAATCTAAAAGAAAAATGGGAACTGTGTACTGAAAAATGGTGAAATGTACTGAAGATGAATGATTTGGCTCCTGTAATATGAGTAAGAAACTTGTCAGAACTGCAAACCGAAAGTGCTAAGCTGATGTGCAACCCAGTGAAAATACACATTTCTCAAAACAATAAATCAACCTGTTATTCTAAGTGACACTTCATTTGCGCATGTGAGAGGCTGGAACACATTTGGAGTTTTTTTTCCCCATTCCAGATGCAAACTCATACCTGGAGGCAGAGGGAGGGTTGGCAGGCCTCTGTGCTGATCTCCTGAACCCTTGGGCAACTCTGCCAAATCTGTAACCGAGGCATAATTTAATATGACAGTAATGGAAACAACTGCCATAGCACATTCACGCTGGATGTTTAGATGGCATGTTTATTTGACAGATTTTGCAGGTGATGCCAACCGTTTCACTCATGGTTTGGTTGTTATATGGTGCTCCAGGTATTGCAATTTGAAATACGGTGCAAAGTCAACATGAAACGCTGTTTGCAACCATTTATTCCTATCCTCTCATGGCAATTTGTCGCTATTTTTTGTTTTGTGGATAATTCGTATGGATTTGTAAAATTTTTATTCATACGACCTTTGAAGGTTAGGTTTAGGAGTGGATTGTCATGCTTTTGAATATATTATTATTTGAATAATAAAAAAATGCATGTACAGATCATACATTTTCGTAATTAGCGTACACTTCACTCCCATATGTATGCGATTCATATAGAAGCTTATTTCCACCACAGAATAAAAATACAAAAAAGTTTATTGCGACTTTTTCTTGCAATTGCGAGATTATATCTCACTATTTGGACTTTTTTCTCAATTGCGAATTTATGTATCGCCCAATTGCGAGTTCACATATAGCAATTCTGAATTGTAAAATCAGAATTCTGTGAAATTACATCTCGCAATTGTTATGAACTCACGTCTAACTTTTTTCTACGAATTCTGGGTTTACATTTTGTTGTTAACAACTCGCAATTCTTAATCGAGACTTAATTGAAAGTTTATGACTAGCAATTGTGAGAAAAACAGTCTGAATTGTGTGATAAAATGTTGCATTCTGGTAAAAATGTACGAATAACAAAAGATGATATTTTGAAAAATGTTGGTAACCAAACTGTTGCTAATTGTACAAAACTTTGTAAGATTTTAAAAAAAATTGTACAAATTTGTATTTTATTTTACGAGTTGCCAAATTCATAGGAATTCCTATGAAGGACCACCCCTAACTCCGCCCCTAAACCTACCCCTCACACAAATCGCACACAAAAACGTACAAGCGTAGTCGTACGAATTGGCCACTTTGTAAAATACATACGAATTGGTAGTGGGATAGTGTTGTTAATACTCACAATACATTCTTTATAACCATTATATTGTACGTAATTAAATTTTAGACAATATAATTTAATGAAATTATTATTATGAAGAAGAAAACAAGTTGGTTATATTTTAATATAGAAAACTTTATTCTTCAATGGTCGTTTTGGTCTTGAAACACACTAAAGTCCATTGTGGCCAATATTATTTGGACCAGCTTTCATTTATCAACTTTTTTTTTTTTTTACTTCTCCATGAATCAATTCTCAACATAATTGACATGTTAAGAATTTTTTAAAATAATACAAATCAGCTCAAACATCCTGTTTGGAAATTAACCAATGGAAACGATCTAAAGGTTGAAAACTAAAACTAAATTTCATATCCGCTCCGCCGTCTGGGAGTGAGATGCACTTTTAATGTTCAAGAAAAGTCTTTGAGGGCAGAATGATGTCTGATTGGAGGTGTGAGAGAGGAGACAGACTTCACTGCTCGTTCTGCTGGCTGTCTGTGATGGAGGTCACGGCCCCCTGGCCTTTGTTGACGTCACTGATACAAGCCCACTGTCCATCCACTGACTCCTTCCACAGGGTCACCTATGCGCAAAATTCAATTGGAAGCATAGTAAATGACATGCTTTTCAATTTTGGTTGAACAATCCCTATAAAACACCACCAGGTTAGATGTCTAATTTACAGTTAATATCACAATGATTTAAGTGAGCGTTTTATTCGCCATTAAACTAGTTTGATTATCTATTCTTGAAATAGTTCACTAAAAAAAGAAAATTTGCTTAAATGTATTCACCCTCAGGCTATCAAAGATGTAGATGAGTTTGTTTCTTCATCAGAACAGATTTGGAGAAATGTAGCATTACTTCACTTGTTCACCAATGGATCCTCTGCAGTGAATGGGTGCCGTCAGAATGAGAGTCCAAACACCTGATAAAAACATCACAATCCACACCACTCCAGTCCATCTTCTAAAGTGAAAAGGGGCATGTTTGTAAGAAATTAATTGATGGACTGGAGTGGTGTGGATTACTTGTAAATTATTGTGAAGTTTTTATCAGCTGGTTGGAGTCTCATTCTGACGGCACCCATTCACTGCAGAGGATCCATTGATGAACAAGTGATGTAATGCTACATTTCTCCAAATCTGTTTAGAGCACGAAACAAACTCATCTACATCTTGAATGGCCTGAGGGTGAATACATTTAAGCAAATTTTATTTTTTAGGTTAACCATTTCTTTAAAATGGTCTATTAGTGCTTTAAACTTAAATAGCAAAAAATAACAGTGCAAAGTGTCAATTTGAATCAATTAATTCAAAACTTCATATGCAAAAGCAAAAATAATATGCAATTAAAATAATTGTGGGTAAACTACTCGTTATTATAATATATTGGTGATATGAATAATCTTTTTTTCAATAATTAATGTGTTTTTTTTAAACTATACTGTATTTAGTTTTTTAAGCATTTATAGTTGATTTGAAAAGCCATTTTAAGCAGTTTCAGAGTAAATGCATACATTATCATTCAAATGTTCTGGATTTTTAAAGAAATACTTTTATTCAGAAAGGATGCTTTAAATTGACTGGTTAGGTAGGTTAGAGGCCATTAGGAAAAAGCAAACATGTCTTCCTGTTCCAGGGACAGCGACACAATCTTGCTCATCTTGGTGGGGTAAGATCATTTTGGCAAGCAAACAAGGTAATGAAAACACCTTCAAGAATGACTGCGCACACCATTAGTACAAAAAAAAAGTGCCTGCTTTAGCTGCCTAGAATCACCTAGTCAGGACTGTATTTAACCTGCGCTTATTTTCAAAGCCCTTTTGCATTATTTAGCTGTCTGTTTTATAAATGCATCAGATAATGGCACCTTCGTCTGAGAGTAAATGGCTCGACCCGTCGCTCGCCGTTGTGAATAATTACAAGGCAGAGCATCTCACAGAAAGCACGACAACCCAGAGTCTTGATTTAAATTCCCTCACACTGGGTGATATAACCTCAGTCATTAATTCCTGAACCTGAGAGTGCTTTAATAGTCAGGCACTGTAAAATGAGTAATGATGCTGGGTAAATGCAGTGCTGTAAGCTGCCCACATGCTCCAGCGGAGCATCTTCACTCCATAATCCCACAGGACGAGAGCCAAAGACTGTCAACATAAGTTTCATGCTGAAAACTGAAAGTATCACAATGAATTTGTCAGAGAACATTCACGGCCTGTCCTTTAGTTGGTGACGGGATGAATCATGTTTGGCGCACAGCATCCTGGAGGACATCCAGCCTTTAGTATGAGAGCGTTTGTTAGCGTTTATAAGAAGTGTTATTTTAGTACCATTGAGAAACTATTATAGGTTCTATTATTATTTTATATTAGTTTTAATAAGTAAGCTACAATTTTAGTTAAGTTTTAGTAAATTTTAGTAGTTACATGTTTTCATTTATGTAGTTTATGAATTTTCTGTTTTAGTTTTAATTTTAGTATATTAAGTTAAAGCTAAACAAAAATGAGAAAGGTCAAATGTAAAAAGTTAAAAAGTATTTTAATTTCAAGTAAGGAAATGTTTTTTTTAGCAGTTTTAGTTCTGTTTATTAGTATAACTGATTATTAATGCTCATTATTTAAACATCAATAGCAAAAATGGTGTTACATTTCAAACGTTCCATTTTAATGAACTTATTTAAAACTTTACATTAAAAAGATGTATTAAAAACTCAAAATACTAAGCAAGTAAAATATATTCAGGTAAATATTGCTCATTATTACAATATATTGGTGGATATAAATAAAATGATAAAATATTCTTTATTCATTTACGTATAAACTACTGTTCAAAAGTTTGGTGTCGGTAGCATTTTTTCATGTTTTTTCAAAGTCTCTTTTGCTCAATCTTTTTGCTGCTTTTATTTGATCAAAAATACAGTAAAAACAGTAATATTGTGAAATATTATTACAATTTAAAATTGTTTTCTATGTGAATATATTATACTCTAAAGCAGGGGTCATCAAACTTGATCCTGGAGGGCCGGTGTTCTGCAGAGTTTAGCTCCAACTTGCCTCAACACACCTGCCTGGAAGTTTCAAGTATACCTAAGACCTTGATTAGCTGCTTCAGGTGTGTTTGATTAGGGTTGGAGCTAAACTCTGCAGGACACCGGCCCTCCAGGACCGAACTTGGTGACCCCTGCTCTAAAGGGCTTTTCACACTGAACGCGAAAATTCGGCGCGATGACGCTTTTGAATCGAAACAATAGATCCCTACTGTTGTTACTGATCCTACAATAGATCCCTATTCACACCAGGCGCAATCATTTGTGGTACGAAAAATACTTTTTTTTTGGTACTGTGTGTCAATTTTATCCCCATCGCTAGATCTTACGTATAAAAAAAATAAAAAAAGTGAAATAGATTTCTACACATGAAATATGAAAGCAAATAGACATATCATGATATGATTATGGCAATATATTTTCTGTATGTGTTTTGTATGCAGCTCATGGTATTTTTATAACAATAAAGGATGTTTATGACAATAAGCAGTGTGGCGTTATTAAAATACCAAGAGTGCTTGTCTGCCTATCATAGAATCAAAATCAACTATAGATAACCATCGGAAGTTATTATAGTGCAGCAGGCGCAATGATATGACGCAGCGCCTGAAAGTAGTCCCCAGCAAGGTAACTAGTATGATATAGCTGGGGACTACTTTCAGGCACTGTGTCATATCATTGCGCCTGCTGCACCCATGGTAAGGCAGCAAATTTCCTTGATTATTACACCGGAATGAGAGTATAGTTCCAAGCCATATCGGACTAGAAAATCACAGCTTTTCATTTTTTGTCAGTCTTAGTACACGATGTAACTACAGAAGAGTCAAGCTTTAAATAGGAAAATTATCGAAACTCTTTGGTCATTTTTGATGACCAAATGCTAATGGTCTAATCCAATTCAATGATCTATGCTAAGCTAAGCTAAAAGTGCTACCGCCAGACCCAGAGATCGGCTGATTGGATTCAAAAACGGTAAAACTCTAGGGGAGTTTAACTCTAGGGGAGTTGTAAAATGAGCCTATTTCCAAAAAAAGTGGAGTGTTCCTTTAAACATTTTCAATCTGATTTGCTACAATGGCTGATTGAAAAAGCCATTTTTAGGCACTTTAACGATTAATAAATTATTTTCATTTCTGATCAACTATTCCTTTAAATCCAGACTCTAGGGTCGTATTGGAAAGGTATAACAGAGCACATACTTTGTTGTCTCCTCCTGACACAGCCAGGATGTTTCCTGTGATGGACCAGCTCACGTGCCACACCACGTCATTGAATTTGTGGAGAAGTTTGGCCGTCCAGGTGTTACCGGCTGGGTCGTCACACGTCCAGATAAACACACGACCATCCTATGGTGGAATATAACAATATAATATAAATCATTTATGCATATTTCAGATAATATTATCCAACTTACATAGCATTAAAGGTATACATTTTAATAGTTAAAGCATTCCTAAGGAACCAAACACATGGCTTTGCCAGGAATGTATATCATTTTTAGTTCAGAATAAAAATCAACTTATTCAATTTTATTTACAATTATTTCTCACAATGATATACAGTATAATATTTAGAGTAAAGCATTTGGCTGTGATCACCTGTGAGCAGCTGGCGATTGTGCTGGTAGGCAGACCAATGGAAGGAGCCCAGCCAACATCTCTCACCCAATCACTGTGCGCCTCCAGCTTCTGGTCCTCTTTCCACTGGCCATCCTCTTCTCTGGGAAGAAAAATAGGATTGTCAGCACATTGTTTTAATTCAAAGATATTTGTAGACTCAGTCTTATTTTAATAACAATGACAAAAAAAAAAAAGTGGGTGATTTATTACTTCCAATATCATTGGCTCAATAAGAATGTAGCATTTTATCATATTTGGAAATGGAGAACACACACACACAGGCAACCCAAAGTATGGAACGATTAGGATTTATAATGCTTTTGAAAGAACGCTCACCAATATTGCTTTTATTTTCAAATGTTTATTGCAATTATAGTTAGTGTAAAATGTTAAAATAACTATTTTCTATTTAAATATATTTAAACTGTAATTTATTCCTGTGATGCAATACGTTTATTCGGCAATGACTCATTGAATTGATTCAATTTTCACATTAAAAGTGTTACAAAAAAAAAAATCAACTGTTCAAAGACCTGCTGCTCTTTTTAACTTTCCATTTGTAAAAGAATCCTGAAAAACAAAAATATTATAATTTTAGTTTGTATATATCATATTTTAGCAACAAATATGAAACAGTGTGACTGTTTTCAACACTGATAATAAGAAATGTTTCTTCAGCATCAAATGAGCATATTTAGAATGATTTCTGAAGGGACACTGAAGACTGGAGTAATGATGCTGAAAATTCTGCTTTGATCACAGAAATAAATTACATTTTAGAATATATTCAAATAGAAAACCGTTCTTTTAAACTGTAATAACTTCAGAATATTACCATATTTTGGATCAACTAAATGCAGCCTTCAAGAGCATCAGACAATTATTTCAAAATATATAAAGAAATATATATTAATTATTACAAACTTCTGGCCTCCAGAGTAAATACAATATTATTTTATTTAGATTTTTTTTCTATTTAATTCTGTGTGGGTCAATTGGTGCCCAAGTGTGACAGTAAAAGCTGACAGCAGGTGCTCGCCACTGTACTCTCTAAAATAAGGGCTGCACTCACTTCCACAGCTTGATCAGATTGTCACAGCCTCCAGACACAAATCTCTTGGTGTAGTTGGGCTTCTGTCCTGTTGGCTGCTCAATAAGACTCCCTGGGACAACAGCTGGGGCCCAACTCACAGCGTTACAGCCGATCTGCCAGAGAGAAGAGAGAAACCATTAAAAAACTCAAATAACAGGATGCAGTACAACAAACTGGGCCAGTCTTGTATGATATCTACTACACTCGACTGAAGCCTCTATATTGCATGTCTATAAAGCCGTATTGTCCGATCAGCACTGATAAATATTGAAAAAAACGTTTGGTAACACTGTTTTTAGGTGTCCTTGTTACAAGTTATATGTACTTTCTATTATAATAACAATAAATTATGCACAATTACATGCAAGTAACCCTAAACCAAACCCTAATCCTAACCATATAGCAATTACATGTAGTTAATTAATATTACTCAGTACTTAAATGTATAATTACACTGTAACAAGGACACCTTAAAATAAAAGTTTCTCTTGCATCATCGAGATTTCACTGTAAAATCAGAAATTTCTAAAGCTCTAAATTCAAGTTTACGTTCTAAAGGTCTTTGCACACCGAGTCCGAAATTTTCGTATCATTTTTTCACATTCATCATCGTCACGCACAGAAACCTTGCACACCAAGTCAAAATGCTCGCTACGGATGCAAAAACGCAGAAAATCGAACCCGATCCAATTTTTTTATGACGTACGAAAGTTTCTGAGGCAGTGTGTAAACGTGATTGACACAATGTGTGCTCGTATTAGTTGACGTGCGAAAGTTTCAGACTCAGTGTGCAAAAACCTTAGCTGTTTCAATTAAAAAGGGGTTAAATACAGTAATAACAATATAGTAAATTAGTACATAGTAATAACACCAAAACTGCAATTTCTGAACATTTACTTATTATTGAGAACATTTTAATCAGATACAATATGGTTTTAGTTGAAAAATATTAAGCTATGACTGTTTTATAAGCTCACATTCCAGTGGGTCAAAACGGACCCGGAAATGCAAAAGGTGTCGGCAGTATTTGAGTGCATTAGGATGGTAATCAACATGAAATCCTTTTTTAAAGCAAAAGTAAAGTGCAACATAGAGTGCAAGAAGCAAGTGTCCATCTCACAGTCCAAATCACTGAAGTCAGTTCAGTATTATAGTGTAAGAAAGACAACATATCCACGTGTTCTAGTCTAATAATAACATTATAATCAGTATTTTAAATAAAGGAGTATTTACCAGAAATATTATTAACCAGAATTTATTTAGGAGAAAAATGTAAATGTGCAGTATTTCTGAAAAAGAAAAAGAAAAAAAAAAATAATGGAACCATTAAAATGGAATCCAGAAAATAATGGAAAACAGAATTTGGTACAGATAAAACTGTAAAACTCAATTAATTAGACAGGCTTTTTGATTAATACAATTTAATTGAACCATTAAAACTAAATTTGGAAATAAAACGGATTTCATAGGGCCCTATAATTATATATATATATATTTTTTGTGGTAATAAAAATAGATGTAAGTGAACAATAGCTTTTAAAATGACTTAATATACATATATAATAGCAATGATGCAATAACAATTAGTTCAAATAAAGTATCAAAAGCAAGAAATCATATGGTTTTATAGAACAAAACTGTTAAAATACATAATGTATTAAAAACAATAGAGCTAATGTAGATGACGCATGACCAAGCACCATTTAATTCAAATGTCCACTTAATCTTTAATATTTGGCCATTTCTTTAGGACAGAAATGCTATAGCCACTGTAATTAAATGAATATGTTGACATCAAAACGTGTAAACTCAGAGTGAGGGTTTGAGCTTTTATTTTGAAATTGCGATGTACAAACCCGATTCCAAAAAAGTTGGGACACTGTACAAATTGTGAATAAAAAAGGAATGCAATAATTTACAAATCTCATAAACTTATATTTTATTCACAATAGAATATAGATAACATATCAAATGTTGAAAGTGAGACATTTTGAAATGTCATGCCAAATATTGGCTCATTTTGGATTTCATGAGAGCTACACATTCCAAAAAAGTTGGGACAGGCAGCAATAAGAGGCCGGAAAAGTTAAATGTACATATAAGGAACAGCTGGAGGACCAATTTGCAACTTATTAGGTCAATTGGCAACATGATTGGGTATAAAAAGAGCCTCTCAGAGTGGCAGTGTCTCTCAGAAGTCAAGATGGGAAGAGGATCACCAATTACCCCAATGCTGCGGCGAAAAATAGTGGAGCAATATCAGAAAGGAGTTTCTCAGAGAAAAATTGCAAAGAGTTTGAAGTTATCATCATCTACAGTGCATAATATCATTCAAAGATTCAGAGAATCTGGAACAATCTCTGTGCGTAAGGGTCAAGGCCAGAAAACCATACTGGATGCCTGTGATCTTCGGGCCCTTAGACGGCACTGCATCACATACAGGAATGCTACTGTAATGGAAATCACAACATGGGCTCAGGAATACTTCCAGAAAACATTGTCGGTGAACACAATCCACTGTGCCATTCGCCGTTGCCGGCTAAAACTCTATAGGTCAAAAAAGAAGCCATATCTAAACATGATCCAGAAGCGCAGGCGTTTTCTCTGGGCCAAGGCTCATTTAAAATGGACTGTGGCAAAGTGGAAAACTGTTCTGTGGTCAGACGAATCAAAATTTGAAGTTCTTTTCTGAAAACTGGGACGCCATGTCATCCGGACTAAAGAGGACAAGGACAACCCAAGTTGTTATCAGCGCTCAGTTCAGAAGCCTGCATCTCTGATGGTATGGGGTTGCATGAGTGCGTGTGGCATGGGCAGCTTACACATCTGGAAAGGCACCATCAATGCTGAAAGGTATATCCAAGTTCTAGAACAACATATGCTCCCATCCAGACGTCGTCTCTTTCAGGGAAGACCTTGCATTTTCCAACATGACAATGCCAGACCACATACTGCATCAATTACAACATCATGGCTGTGTAGAAGAAGTTTAAACATTTGATCCGGTACTGAATAAAATATTGAAGTTTGAAACTTCCAAATGGTTTTTATTCACAATTTGTACAGCCTGCATTCTCCTGTGTCCAAGTTTATAAAGATTTACCTTACAAATCTTTCACCCATAGTTATAATAAACCCAAACTCACAAAAACAGAGATGGATTTGGCGCATGTAAATGATAATCATAAAGAGGAAGATGCGACAAAGAAGACCTAAGACAGTTGAGCAACTAGAAGCCTGTATTAGACAAGAATGGGACAACATTCCTATTCCTAAACTTGAGCAACTTGTCTCCTCAGTCCCCAGACGTTTGCAGACTGTTATAAAAAGAAGAGGGGATGCCACATATATTTAACAGTGGTATTTCTTCTGAACATGGTTCTACACCCTTGTCCCTGTGTTTGATTAACTTTTTTGAGATGTGTTGATGCAAATGAGAATCATGAAATTTAAAATCAACTTATTACAAAAAAAAATTTCCCTTAAGGTTTAAAATGATACATGGAAGACGTTTGGGACGACCAGAACCCTCAGTTTAAACGGGGGAGAAGATTTAAAGAAGAACCCAAAGATATGTCATCTATGGGAGAAAGTTGTCAACCATCACTATTCTGAATAAAAGCCTCTCCTATGCAAGACACATGAAATTAAAAAACAACTGAAACTCTCTGGTCTTCCAAGATAGAACTTTTTGGCCATCATTGCATTCACAATTTGTACATGCTGTGGGGGTGTCCCAACTTTTTTGGAATCGGGTTTGTATTCTCCTGTAAGCACACAGTTAACGAAGGAGTGCACAAGTTGGCCCAGCCAGAACCCTATAAATGACCTACAAATTTACCTTACAAATCTGATGAAATGGGGCACGTTGCGTTCTCAGATGTATTAAACAAAAGGGTGCTTCTACTAAATTGAGCAAATAATAAACATGTGATATTTCAGTTTTTCTTTTTTAATAAATCTGCAAAAATGTCACAATTCTGTGTTTTTCTGTCATGGGGTGCTGTGTGTACATTAATGAGGAAAAAAAATGCAGAGATGGAGTTTGAGACGTTATATTTATATTAGGGGTATAACGGTTCACAAAATTCACGGTTCGGTTCGATACGACACAGTGGTGTCACGGTTCGGTACATTTTCGATACGGGGGGCGGGGCAATTGGTTACGTCGCAAATTGCGACTCGCAATGTTGGAAATATTTCTGTTTTAGACCATGAAGGTAAGCCAATGGTTATCACACAAGCACGCGTTTGCACGTTGCATATTTATGCCGGTGAACATCTTAATCTCAGTCAATTCACTATAAGCAGAAAGTGAAAGTAAAAACGGAATGACGGAGCTTTCGGCATCTGACGCTGCTTATTCTCTCAGAGACGACGAGACTTCAACATATGCTGATAACGATGGCTATAGCTGTTTTCATTTATTTCCTTAATATTTCTCTTGTGGCCCGTAAATAGTGAAAAAAAAATGAGAAGAAACGTATTTCGTGTTAAACAGGTTGTTTTGAAAGTCGGTGCTTGAAATAAAAGCTTTTTATTTCATTGATTTTTATTGATGACTGCAGTGTTAATATTTTAATTATAGGACTATAATTTATTTTATAGCCTAATAGACCTGTTTTAAAAGACCTTTTTTAAAAACATTTTAATTGAGGAGTAAATAGCCTAATCTTTTCCTCGCAGCGTGTCAGTTATGTGGTAATTATTGTGGGCCAAATTAATTGTCATTTTAATTTAATAATAAAAGTAACTTCATAATAATAATAATACTAGGTCTAATAAAAATAAGAATGTAACAGGCCTACAATAATTGGAAATGCCAAATAATCTTAATATTGCCAATAACTGATGTTTTTGACACTATCTCTGGCTATCGTCGATACAAGATCATCGTCTTTCGATGCACCCCAGCACGGGGAGGTTATGGCGGGGCAGACAGCATGTTGCCTGTTACGTCGTTTGGTCTGCGTTGTTGAGCGCAGTTGCACTGAGAACATTATATTTCACACACTTTGAGCTCTTTTATTTTCCAAACGTAATAGGATTATTCCAATGAATCGTTCGGTTTGTAATGCGTACCGAACCGAAAGCCTCATACCGAACGGTTCAAAATGAATACGCGCATCGTTACACCCCTAATATTATATATACAGGTGCTGGTCATATAATTAGAATATCATCAAAAAGTTGATTTATTTCACTAATTCCATTCAAAAAGTGAAACTTGTATAATGTATACATTCATTCAACACAGACTGATATATTTCAAGTGTTTATTTCTTTTAATTTTGATGATTATAAGTGACAACTAATGAAAACCCCAAATTCAGTATCTCAGAAAATTAGAATATTGTGAAAAGGTTCAATATTGAAGACACCTGGTGCCACACTCTAATCAGCTAATTAACTCAAAACACCTGCAAAGGCCTTTAAATGGTCTCTCAGTCTAGTTCTGTAGGCTACACAATCATGGGGAAGACTGCTGACTTGACAGTTGTCCAAAAGACGACCATTGACACCTTGCACAAGGAGGGCAAGACACAAAAGGTCATTGCAAAAGAGGCTGGCTGTTCACAGAGCTCTGTGTCCAAGCACATTAATAGAGAGGCGAAGGGAAAGAAAAGATGTGGTAGAAAAAAGTGTACAAGCAATAGGTATAACCGCACCCTGGAGAGGAAACAAAACCCATTGTGAAACAAAACCCATTCAAAAATACGCACAGACGTGGGGGAGATTCCTTGTGTCAAGCCACTCACAAAGAGTGGATCTCGCCTGGGCTGCAGCTGGAGTCAGTGCAAAGTTATGTTTCAAGAACCACTACTGGAGGAAGAGAGGAGAGGCACACGTTGCTTGACGTATGCAATGGTTTGGGGTGACATCTGCTGGTGTTGGTCCACTGTGTTTTCTGAGGTCCAAGGTCAACACAGCCGTATACCAGGAAGTTTTAGAGCACTTCATGCTTCCTGCTGCTGACCAACTTTATGGAGATGCAGATTTCATTTTCCAACAGGACTTGGCACCTGCACACAGTGCCAAAGCTACCAGTACCTGGTTTAAGGACCATGGTATCCCTGTTCTTAATTGGCCAGCAAACTCGCCTGACCTTAACCCCATAGAAAACCTATGGGGTATTGTGAAGAGGAAGATGCGATATGCCAGACCCAACAATGCAGAAGAGCTGAAGGCCACTATCAGAGCAACCTGGGCTCTCATAACACCTGAGCAGTGCCACAGACTGATCGACTCCATGCCACGCCGCATTGCTGCAGTAATTCAGGCAAAAGGAGCCCCAACTAAGTATTGAGTGCTGTACATGCTCATACTTTTCATGTTCATACTTTTCAGTTGGCCAAGATTTCTAAAAATCCTTTCTTTGTATTGGTCTTAAGTAATATTCAAATTTTCTGAGATACTGAATTTGGGGTTTTCATTAGTTGTCAGTTATAATCATCAAAATTAAAAGAAATAAACACTTGAAATATATCAGTCTGTGTGGAATGAATGTATACATTATACAAGTTTCACTTTTTGAATGGAATTAGTGAAATAAATAAACTTTTTGATGATATTCTAATTATATGACCAGCACCTGTATGTATGTATGTATGTATGTATGTATGTATGTATGTGTATATATATATATATATATATATATATATATATATACACACACACACACAAACTCATGCATGCATATATTTAAGAAAAATTTTACATACAAAGAGAGAAGTTTTTGATCAGATACAATCCGGTTTTAGTTTTTCTGTTATATAAGCTATTAAAATGCATTTGGGAGGTTATTCAAAATAATAATAATAAATTAAATTACACACATTTATATAAAATCTAAATCTACTATATGTAAATAGTAGTAATAGTAATAGTCACATAATTATTAGAGCCCTGTAGAGGTATATTTTAAGATATTATGGTCGCATATAAAGGCTAAACTCACTGTATGTGCATTGTTGATCTTCTTAATATCCCAGTGTCCATCTCCAGAGCAGGTCAACACTGAAATGGCACCGTCAGAGCTGCCACAGGCCAGAATCAAGCCGAAGTCATACGGTCCCCAGCAAACAGAGTTCACTGCGGGAGAACAAACATGTGATTGTCCACAGCGGGATGCACTTCTGTGTCACAGAGTCTGATATGAGAGTCAAAAGCGTGAAGTTACCAGAGGAGTCGTGGCCTGTGTATTCATACATCTTATCCCAGGTGCCGTTCTCCTCCTTCCAGATGATCACCTTCCTGTCGTAGGAGCAGGATGCCAGGATGTTGCCGTACATGGGGTGAGCCCAGGCCACCTGCCACACCGGACCCTCGTGACTGCCCAAAGAGATTGAAAGAATTCAAATAAAAGAACTACAAATAAACTAAGAAGAACTAATAAGACATTAGCCCCGTTATCAATCATAAGTCACCCTTAAACTAGAGTTTTAGTTTATGATAAAAGTCAATAAATATTTTTTTTAAAATAATAATAATTTGATACTAGTAAAACACTTTCTTTAATGCCCATTTGTTGCTTTTGTCAGCCATATCTTTAAATTATTTTGGGGTTTTTTCAGCCAATACAAATATGTGTGTTGTTTTTCTAGTTTTAAAAGCTCATTTATTAACAATGGCTTTTAATTCCTCGGGCAATTAATTATTAGATGTGTATTTGTTTTATGTTTTATTTTCATTTTGGTATCTTTGAAACCCTAGTTTTATTCGTGAGCTTCACTCACCCCCTCAGATCAGCCACGAGGATCTGCCCTCCGTTTTTGACATCAAAGATCTTCACAGAGCGATCAGAGGAGCAGGTGGCCAGTCTGGTGCCGTAATAATCCATCTGAGCATCATGCTGAACACACAACGACAAAGAGTTAAAATGCTAGGAAAAATGCAGAAGAGGTAAAGGAGGAGACAGAACGGATGGAGAAACTCACGATCATATCCTCATGTGAGGTGTCCACTGTGTTAATGACTGAAACCTGAAAGACACAAGACCACAGACGTGCTTGAAAAGGTAAACAGTTATTTGTCAAAAACATATAAATGATTTTAGTATGCATCAGATTTAACTGACATCAGCAGAATTTGTAATATTATCATGCATTTTATCTGAATACCCATACATTTCAATAAACAGTCATGTATAAAGGTATATGCAACTAATCAATAAATGTTTAAATTTCATTATTATTATTTATCATGTAATTAACTAAATTAAATATTTAACTCAATTGACAAATACTAATATATGCATTTCTCATTCATTTAATATTGAAAATATTTTATAATATATATTTAAATATAATGCAAAAAAGTCATTTATTTGACTTATTTTTCTGCATATACTGACATATGCAATCATTTATTTATTTGTTTGTTTTATTTATAAAGTAATTAACTAAATTAAATATTTTAATCAGTAGACAACACTAATACAATACAGAAAAGTAAGTCATTTGTTATTTTTCTGATGTACGATTATTTACTTGTTTATTTCTTTGACATTTTATCATTTAATTAACTGATTTAAATATTTTAATCAACTGACAGCACTGAATATAATACAAAAAACTTAATATGAAAAAAAAACTTAAATATATAAAATGGCACCATGTCCAAAAACAAAAAAACAAGGTATTGTAAGTTGATAGGTCATTAAACTCCGATCGTAACTACAACTAATTATGAATAATAATAATAATAATAATAATAATAATAACAATATTGGGGGGGGGGGAAACAACAACAACTGAAAACTCTGGAAAATATCGCAATACTGTAACGTAGATATTTGACAATAAAATCAGATCATTGTATATTATCAGAGCTGTTTTATAACGACGTTTATAATCTAATCACAACTAAACAACAAAAAGTTGGTTTTAATCTCAGAAACAGTTTTGGCATCTAAAAATGCATTTTATTTTCCATCTGGTTACTAACTGTAAAACTACAGAATCGGGTTTCCATTCATCAGCTCAAGAACTACCGGGTTTAAACAAATATCTGAGAATAATCGACACACAGTCGATAATGTAACACTCACCATATTTGATTATATCGCTCCAACACCCTCCTTCACCACTGAAATCTTCAGAAAGTGTCCTGGTTGCTCTTCAGAGCTTCAGAAATGAATTTACTGATAATATTTCCGACGTGGCAGACAGCGCTCAGTGCGGACTGTGTCTCCGCTGATAAACGCTCCGGGTGGAACTAAATAAAGGTTCCGCTTAATGTTTCCGTCCGCGCCCTGCAGTCCACATTGATTCCAGCAGATGACAGCAAAGCGACTGAAATTCTTAATATATCGCTCATCTCTATTTATAAACTGTTCAAGAGTGTCATATGTCCCAGTCTGTCCAGTGTCCAGCCAGGCGCTATGATCTTCATCAAGCTCAACTTTCTGTATTAATTTTTTTACATCGCCATATAAAGTGCAGTACTTTAAGAAGTCAAGATGTCGAATGTCACCTTTTACATTTCTAATCTTTTGGAAAAAATGACATCCACTGACAAAGACTTTCGGTAAGACAAGTGTGTTGTAGACGCATGTTTCTGACTAACGTAATGTTTACAAAAATAGGCCAATGACAAAGCAACGGCCTAAAAACTTTTTATATCTGAATAATTGTCAGATTCATACTATACTTTAAAATGCTTAACTGGAGACCACTGATAAGCTACTAAATATAACGTAGAAACTTTAAAATAGAAACTTAAATGTTCTGTAAAGCTGCTTTGCAACGACTTGTATCGTGAAAAGCGCTGTAGAAATAAACTTGAATTGAATAAACATTGACTTTTGTAACTGCACCTATAAAATGGATGCCAACCGACGTTAAACTGGAAAGAAGAAGACTTTTAACTAAAAATATATACTATATATGTTGTGGACTTGTTATTTATTTACATGAAATTTTAATTTACAAGTAGACTATTCTGTTGTATTATATTTTAGTCGTCTTTTGGTAACCTAAATAAATGGAAACTTGTTATTAAATAAATCAACATTAATTGGACGTACTATCAGTGCTGGGTAGATTACGTACAAATTGTAGTCTGTTGGTTACAGATTACATGATGAAAACTAGTTATTAATGTAAGGTTACTCATTTTAGGTTATGTATTTTGACTACTTTTTAGGTTACATTTAGATTACTTTTTTATCAAATTTGTTTTAAACTTATACCATTAAATGTACCACACTTATATAAAAAAGGAAAGAGAAGAAAACATATTCCTTGAAATATGTCTTTGTGAATATAATCAAAGCTGAACGGTACGGAAAATTTAAAAGAGGAAAAAAGAATTAGAGAGAATCAATACATTTTGAATAATTTACTGCCACTGTGTGAACAATATGTAATCCATAAAAAAGTAACTATTCTGATTATGAACATTTTAAAATGTAATATACTCTAATCACAAGTACTTAATTTTTTTAATCTGATTACATAATCCAGATTACCTGTAATCAGATACTACCCAGCACTGTGTCCTACACTATGTGGATTGTGAAGTACATCAACACTAATAAAGACTATGATTTCTTTCAGGTTTATGGCGGCCAATGACCTGATGATGGAGCTCCAGAAGGACTCGATCAAACTGGACGAGGAAAGCGAGAGGAAAGTTGTGGCGATGCTACTCAAACTTCTGGAGGACAAAAACGGAGAAGTGCAGAATCTGGCCGTCAAATGGTATTTTCTCACTCAGATTTTCTTCCAAACGTCTTTCTTTACAGTGATACAGTGATCATGATTACACTCTAAAAAATACTGGGTTAAATACAACCCAGCGCTGGGTAAAATATGGAAAAAGCCAGCGATTGGGTTGTTTTGACCCAATTGTCAAAATTGTTGGTTGAAAACAACCCAATCGCTGGGTTTGTCCATATATTACCCAGCGCTGGGTTGTATTTAACCCAGCATTTTTTAGAGTGTATTTCTGGTTTGTGTAGTCTTGGTCCTCTGGTGAGAAAAGTGAAGGAGTGTCAGGTGGAGACGATGGTGGATACTCTCTGCTCCAACATGGTGTCCAACAAAGAGCAGCTGAGGGACATTTCCAGCATGGGCCTGAAGACCGTCATCGCCGAACTGCCACCTTCATCTACAGGTATTGAGAAGATATTAGAGAAATTTCCATCTTTTTGGGATCTTTAGTCATAGCTTTTGTATTACGTTGAAGGTTTGAGCCTCACAGTCAACATCTGTAGGAAGATCACGTCCCAGTTGATTGGAGCATTGGGAATGCAAGACGACGTGTCCATTCAGCTGGAGGCTTTGGATATTCTCTCCGACATGTTGGGCAGGTTGGTCCAAATGTCTTGTACTTGCATGTACAATTGAGGTCAAAAGTTTGCATCCCCCTTTCAGAATCTGCAAAATGTTTTTACCATAATAAGAGGGATCATATCATACAAAATGCATGTTATTGTTTATTTAGTCCTGACCTGAATAAGATATTGCACATAAAAGATGTTTACATATAGTCCACAATGACTGTATGATTTTGAGATCCATCTTTTCACACTGAGGACAACTGAGGGACACATATGCAACTATTACAGAAGGTTCAAACACTCACTGATGCTCCAGAAGGAAAAAACAAACAAACATGAATTAAGAGCTGCGGGGGTGAAAACTTTTGAATTTGAAGATCAGGCTAAATTTAACTTATTTTGTCTTCTGGGAAACATGTAACGATCTTCTATAGCCTCTGAAGGGCAGTACTAAATGTAAAAAATATGATATTTAGGCAAAATAAGAAAAATATTCTGTAATAGTTGTATATGAGTCCCTCAGTTGTCCTCAGTGTGAAAAGATGGATCTCAAAATCATACAGTCATTGTTGGAAAGGGTTCAAATACACAAAAATGCTGGAAAACCAAAGAATTTGTGGGAGCTGGAGGATTTTTCTGAAGAACAGCAGGCAGTTTAACTGTTCAGGACAAACAAGGGACTCATGAACAACTATCACTAAACAAAAAAACACAGCTGTGGATCATTCAGATAAGAACACAGTATTAAGAATCAAGGGGATGTAAACTTTTGAACTGGGTCATTTTTATAAATTCAACTATTATTTTCTCTTTGTGGACTATATGTAAACATCTTTTATGAGGAATATCTTATTCAGGTCAGTACTAAATAAAAAATAACATGCATTTTATATGATCCTTCTTATTTTGGTAAAATAATTAACATTTTGCAGATTCTGAAGATTGACCTCAACTGTAAGTGTTTATGAGCATCCACCCGCCAGTCTTATACATTGTTTGCCAGGTTGAGCACTGCTCTGGTGAGCTTCCATCAGTCGATCCTGACCAGCCTCCTCGCTCAGCTCATGAGTCCTCGTATGGCTGTGAGGAAACGCTCTATTATCGCTCTGGGTCACCTGGTGCCCAGCTGTAGCCCCGCTCTGTTCACGCAGCTCACCGAACACCTCATGGGCGAGCTGTCCCGCGGGCCGCCCACTGCCAACGTCCGCACCTACATCCAGTGCCTGGCCACGGTCAGCAGACGAGGAGGACACAGGATCGGTGAGAGCTGATTTAACATTTCAAAACAAAGTTTTGAGGGAATGTAGTGTTATTGTATGACCAGCAGAGAGAGCCGAAGAGACTAGCTAGGATAAATTCAATAAAGCTCTAAAGTGTATTCTGGAGATTTTTAATATAACATGTAGTATTACATTACATTTTGAATAGTGGAGTAATACTGAGTCTTATGATCTGAAGGGGAACACCTGCAGAAGATTGTGCCAATGGTGGTGAAGTTTTGTAACGTGGAGGATGATGAGCTACGCGAGTTCTGCTTTCAAGCTTTCGAAGCTTTTGTTAGCAGGTAGAATTATTATTTCTGTATTATTTGGTCTAAAACTAAAAATTAATTTTTTTTTACATGAGGGAATTCTTTTTGCATTTAATTATTTTGTTTAAATCGTAACATATTTTGACATTTTCTGACATTTACTTTTGGATTTTGGTTTAATTTATAACGTGTTTTGTCATTTCGTAATTTTTTTTTTTTTTTTTTTTAGATTACATTAGACCTATATCATGTTTTGACAGTTTTGACTCATTTTATTTTATGATATTCTTTTAAACGATATATGTTTTATCATTTTTGTAACATTTTATTTTTATTTTATTTTGGTATAAATTATAACATTTTTGTTTTGATTTAGTATGTCCGTTTACATTATAGCATGTTTGGTAATTTTTGACTTGTTTTATTTTTTTATAAACAGTATATTGGTTTAAATGATATATTGTCTTGTCATTTTGTAACATATTATTATTATTTTGCTATAAACTATACATTTCTGTAATTTTTTGTTTAATTTTATTATGTTGGTTTACGTTATATTGTGTGGTCAATTTTTGACTCATTTTATTTTATTACAGTATATTGGTTTCAATTATATCATGCTTTGTCATTTTTGTAACATTTTATTATATTATTTTGATATAAATTATATTAAGTTTCATCATTTTGTTTCATTTTAATTAATCATATTGGTATATATTATGTTATTTTGTTGTTTTTGTAACTATTTTATTTTATCACTGTATGTTTATACTTGTATGTCAGAAATTATTATTCTAATTTTTTTTTAACAGATGTCCAAAGGAAATGTCCCCTCACATTCAAGCAATCATTAAGTTGTGTTTGAAGTACATCATCTACGACCCCAATTACAACTACGATGATGATGATGACGAGGATGACAGTATGGACATTGAGGACAGAGAAGATGAAGATCAGGGTGATTTTTTATGACTATCCTTATGCAACTTTAAGAGTAAACATAAATAAAAATTATTCCTTTGAAAAGAATTACAAAATATTACTAATGTTAGATTAAAAAATCAAGTTTATCTAGCTATGAGTTGAGGCAGATGGCAGATGAGCATGCTCATGTTTTTCCAACGCTATCTCACGACCAATTCGTACCTATTTTACGAGGTGGCTAATTCGTACGACCTCACTCGTATGATTTTGTACGATTTGTCTAAACCCCAGTGACGGGTAGGTTTAGGGGCGGGGTTAGGTGTAGGTCATTCGTACAAATTCATACGAATTGTGCAACTCATAAAATACATACTATTTGGCAAAAATCATATGAATTTGTACGAATTAGCCACCTCGTAAAATATGTACGAATTGCTGTGAGATCGGGCTGTGTTTTTCACAGTCAGCACACTTGTAATCTATAGAGTCTGATGATGAATACAGTGACGATGATGACATGAGCTGGAAGGTGCGGCGTTCCTCTGTGAAATGTCTGGAGGCGATAATCAGCAGCCGCAGGGATCTACTGGTGGAGCTCTATGGATCCGTAAGCCCAACGTTGGTGTCCCGCTTCAAAGAGCGTGAGGAAAATGTTAAAACTGACATTTTCTCAGCCTACGTGGCTTTGCTCAGACAGACCAGACACCCTCATGGTCCCACTTTGGACACAGGGGCTAAAGAGGAGCCTGCAATTTCTCTCTTGAAGAAACAGGTACTAATGTTTGCAGGTTTAAACTAACATGTAGCATCCGGTGCATGTCTCCTAAAAACAGCTCTCACCTGCATTTACAGGTACCGACAATTATAAAAGCCTTACACCGACAGCTAAAGGAGAAAAGCATGAGATGTAGGCAAGGCTGCTTCAATCTTTTGACAGAGATGGTCAATGTACTGCCTGGTCAACTAGGAGAACACATACCAGCCCTCATTCCAGGTCAGATTAAAAGAGATTTAGCATAAAACGCTATGCTAACACCCTGTCCACATTGTATAAAACTGTCTACAATGGATGCAAAGCAATGAGTTACCAATAGTAAAGTGAAGCCCCATTTGAGTTTTGGCATTAAGGACAAACTTATTTGGAAAGTTTGTTTTGACGTGTCCAGTGTAGACAGCTTCAAGTGGTTGAAGATGACCCATGACTATAGTCACACCTGTTGTACACATGGTGTAAAAGTCACTATTCTGAGTAAGAACAGCTAACATGCTTACTTCAGGTTGTCTACTGCTAATGGACACTACGTTCTGGTCAGTGATGTTCTTTTCTTGCTCTAGTTTCAACAAATACATAAGAGTCTATCAAGTTGCCTTTAGACCTTTTGCATCCAGTTCTGATTTTTAAAGGGTTAATTCATAAAAAAATGAAAATTATGTCATTAATTACTCACATTCATGTCATTCCAAACCCGTAAGACCTTCATTTATCTTCGGAACACAAATTAAGATATTTTGGATGAAATCTGAGAGCTTCCTGACCCTGCATAGACAGAAATGGTACTACCATGGTCAAGGCCCAGAAAGGTAATACGGACATTGTTAAAATAGTCCATGTGACATCAGTGGTTCAAACGTAATTTTATGAAGCTACGAGAATACTTTTTTTTTGTGTGCAAAGAAAACAAAAATAATTTATTCTCTTCCATGTCAGTCTTCGACACACGCTCACGAGAGTATCACGACGCATGCGTGTGATGCTGCTGACGCAGGAGCCTCGTTCTGACGTATAACCCGGATGCACTGCGGCTTGTTTGCAAGCAGAGAAATGCACACTGGTACTCTCATGAACACGCGTCGAATACTGACACAGAGAAGAAGAAATTGTTGACTAAAGTTGTTTTTTGTTGTTGTTGTTTACTTTGCACACTAAAATTATCCTCATAGCTTCATAAAATTACGGTTGAACTACTGATGTCACATGGACTACTTTAACAGTGTCCTTACTACGTTTCTAGGCCTTGAACGTGGTAGTTGCGTTGCCATCTATGCAGGGTCAGAAAGCTCTCAGATTTCATCAAAAATATCTAAATTTGTTTAATGAAGATGGACGAAGGTCTCACGGTTTGGAACAACATCTCCAGTGGCGCAATCGGTCAGCACGCGGTACTTATAAGACAGTACGCAGCAGGGCAATGCCAAGGTTGTGAGTTCGTGCCTCACCTGGAGCAAGGTTTTATTCTCCTAGATTTCACTACTGATTATACCCTGTATGATTGTGTATGTGACAAATAAACAAGAACCTTGAACATGAGAGTAATTAATGACAGAATTTTCATTTTTGGCTGAACTATCCCTTTAACCAACTTTGTGGCATATTATTTTATGTTAATTTAAGCCTCTATCTCTCTTTAGGTATTATTTACTCCTTGACAGACAAGTCGACCTCTTCAAACATGAAGATTGACGCCCTTGCTTTCCTCAATGTTCTCTTAAGTAGCCACAACCCAGAGATCTTCCACCCACACATTAGCGTCATCTTACCACCAGTGATCCAATGCGTCGAAGACCCATTTTATAAAATCACATCGGAGGCCCTCCAAGTCACCCAGCAGATTGTCAAACTCATGCGGCCACTGGACAAGCCTGTCTCTTTTGATGCCAAACCTTACATCAAGAACGTGTTCGCTTGCACCTCGAAGAGGTTGAAGGCGGCTGACATAGACCAAGAGGTGAAAGAGCGGGCCATTTTCTGCATGGGCCACATTTTGAGTCATTTTGGCGACCAGCTTGGTGGTGACCTGCAGCCCACCTTGCAGATATTTCTGGAGAGGCTTAAAAATGAAATCACCAGACTTGTCGCAGTGAAGACTTTGACTCTTGTCGCTTCCTCGCCACTTAAAATCGACTTAAGGCCCATTTTAACAGAGGGGATTCCAATGCTTGGATCCTTCTTGCGGAAAAACCAACGGGCCCTTAAGTTGAACACGATAACAGCCCTGAATGTGATGGTCACAAACTACAGCGACAGCTTCAAGCCGCCTATGATAGAGTCCATACTGAGTGAGGTGCCTGCTTTGATTCAAGAGAGCGATATGCATATCTCACAAGTAGCCATAACGCTGATCACCTGTATGGCCAAAGTTTGCCCGTCCTCTTTGAGCAAGATTGGGGGGACGATCGTACCTGAAGTGCTTACCTTAGTCCATTCTCCACTGCTACAAGGAGGTGCTCTTAATTCAATACTTGAGTTCTTCCAGGTTCTTGTAGCAACGAAGGCCAACAACATGGGTTTCAGTGACCTTCTGAAAGCCTTGAGGGGGCGTTTCTATGATTTCAAGTCTACTGACTCAATGTCCGTGCATAAACAGTCCTACTACTCGGTGGCCAAGTGTGTAGCTGCCTTGTCGATGGCCTGTCCCAAAGAGGCTTCTGGAGTGGTCACCAATCTTATCCAGGAGGTTAAGATCCCCAAATCATCCGAGTCTGTGAGAATTCTCTCATTGCTGTGCCTTGGAGAAATTGGACGTTTTATGAACTTCGAAGGGCAGAAGGAACTGAAGGGAGTCATAATGGAAGCCTTCGGTTCTCCTAATGAGGAAGTCAAGTCTGCTGCTTCTTTTGCATTGGGAAACATTTGTGTCGGAAACTTGGGGGAGTATCTGCCATTCATGCTCAAGGAGATCGGCAGCCAGCCGAAGAGACAGTACCTGCTTCTGCACTCCCTCAAAGAAATGATCAGCGCTCTGTCAGCCGACAGTCTCAAGCCTCATGTGGAGAACATCTGGGCTTTGCTGTTCAAGCACTGTGAATGCGCAGAAGAGGGCACTCGCAATATTGTAGCCGAATGTTTGGGGAAACTCACATTGGTCAGTCCGTCTGAACTCCTACCAAGGCTAAAGAAGCAACTGTCCTCGGGTAATAAGAGATGAAATGTTACCTTGAATTTACTCAGTAGATAATGGGCTAGTTTCAAACATATAGTCTTAAAATGTTGCAAGTGTTTGATATACATAATTAGGCTGCACAAATCTAAACAAAAAACAATATTTATTGTTCTTCCAGGGTCTCCTCTTTCTCGCAGTACAGTTGTAACTGCAGTGAAGTTCACCATTGTAGACCACCCCATGCCCATAGACTCACTTCTCAAAGGATGCATTGGTAACTTGCATGTTTTTACTTATGTATAGGTAAATGCATGATAGATACTATCTTAAATCCTTGAACTAATGGCCTAGTTTGTAATTCTGCTATTAGGTGACTTCCTGAAAACACTCCAGGATCCTGACCTCAATGTTCGGCGGGTGGCTTTAGTCATGTTTAATTCAGCTGCCCACAACAAACCCTCCCTGATCCGTGGACGTCTGACATCACTTCTCCCACATCTATACAAGGAGACACAAATCAGAAAAGACCTTGTCAGAGAGGTACAAATTATGAACGTTAAAAGCACAAGAAAAATGCCATATATAACAATGTTGTGAGTAAAATATTAGAAACACTATTATATACAAAAACAGTATAAGAAATTATGGCATGTTTAATCACATCTCAGGTTGAGATGGGCCCCTTCAAGCACACAGTAGATGATGGTTTGGACGTCCGCAAAGCGGCTTTTGAATGTATGTACACCCTGCTGGACAGCTGCCTGGACTGTTTGGACATCTTTGAATTTCTGAACCATGTTGAAGAAGGCCTGAAAGATCACTATGACATTAAAGTAAGTGCATTTTCAGTGAGGTTGTGGTACATTGGATTACATTCTGCTTAAATCTCCAATACATTACATGGGATTATAAAAATATATATATTTTCACTGTTCATTCCCTTTAAGATGTTCATGTTTCTGTTTTTTCAGATGCTGACTTTCATTATGCTTGCCAGACTTTCTAAACTGTGTCCAGACGCTGTGGTACAAAGGCTGGACAGGTTAGTGGAACCACTAAAAGCTACTTGCACTACCAAGGTAAGGCTTAACATGACAGCAGTTTGTTACAAATATGGGTTGTCTTAATTCTCCAGTAAACAATTATCTACTTTTATAACATAAAGGTAAAAGCCGGTTCAGTGAAGCAAGAATTTGAGAAACAGGAAGAGCTGAGGCGCTCTGCCATGCGTGCAGTCGCCGCCCTGCTGTCCATCAGCGAGGTGGAAAAGAGTCCCGCTATGGCAGACTTTGCCAATCAGATCAGAAGCAACGCCGAGATGGCCACCATCTTCGAGAGCCTTCAAGGAGACCCCTTAACAGGTGCTGTAGAATCGATGGACACCAGTTAGGACTCGCAACTGCAATTCGTTATGGTTTGTGGCTGCAGAACCTGCAATGGACTACAGATTTGTTGTGAAAATAAACAAATACTTTTAAAGCTTGAAGCATATTATTACATAACCAGCATCTTCTAGACCAGGGGTTTTCAACCCCGTTCCTGGAGCCCATCCAACAGAGCAAATTTTGCATGTCTCCATAAACACATCTGATTCGGGTCATCGGCTGATTAGTAGTCTCCCAAGACCTGGGCTGCATCCAAAATCACTTACTTCTCTACTATATAGCAGGTGAAAAACAGCATGTGACAAAAGTAGTATGTCCCAATCCACAATAGCCACAAAAGAATAGTCAAAAAGTAGCCAAATGAACATCTTCTGGCATGATTCTGAAGAATGCATATGACACACATGCTTTAATATCCCATGAGGCCACAGGAGAGGATTTATGAATGGCTGTGAAGCACCTACTCAGGAGTATATGCAATTCCAGACGCCGCCCAGAGCTGTAAGGAAATGTTTAAGCAGCTGACTTGTTGCTTTACTACCCAATCAGGCCATGCCTTTTCAGGCAGCATTTGCACACAAAGGAACATCCAAAAACTGATTTCAAATGAGTTTATGAGGCAGCATAACAGTTTAACGATCTACAACAAAACAGAACGCTTTGGTGATAACCAAGAGAATATTTAATTACTGCAATACTAATTTCTCACTTGAAATGACATTAAAAGTGGAAAAAGTTGATTAAAAATATACACATTTCAAACAATACTGTCCACCAACTGCAACTTCCAGATACCGTTTTTATTTTTTCACTCAATTGTCACAATCAAACATAAAGGCAGAGCTGGGTAGATTACTTACAAATTGTAATCCGTTACTGATTCCAAATTACAAGACAAAAATTGTAGTCAGTAACGTAATCCATTACATTACACATTTTAGATAATATAATCAGATTACTTTTGACCTAACTCGTTTATCACATTGATTTAAACAGGATAATCTTGTACCATAATGATGTAAAAATACAAAGAGTGAGAAAATATATTCCTTTCATTGTAATTAACAACATGAAGTGCATTAAACATAATATTACAAGGTTTCCCAAACTGGGGTTCGTAAAGGAACTGCAGGGGTTTGTGAGTTTAATGAAAGGCAAACATGTAATTAAATCATAAAAACGTAAAATTAAAATAAATCATTTTAAAATAACAATCAAAATAATTCACTTACTAAAAAATAAAACATATTTTATGTTTACCTGCACGCCATATGACCATTAACCAATGTCAGAGAACCGTGAACATGTAATAATGCGATACTTAAAATATTTATTTTTAAATCTCAGGGGTACTTTAAGGGGGTCACTGATTATGATCACTTTTTTAACTTTAGTTTGTAATGTTGCTGTTTGAGCATAAACAACATCTGCAAAGTTACGATGCTCAAAGTTCAATGCAAAGGGAGATATTGTCTTTCACAGAACCACTGATTGACTACCCACTTAAAGTAAATATATTCAGTGAAAGAGGTTCAGATGACAAAAAGTTTGAGAATGTCGGCAAATAAGAAATGAGAATTTGTGCATTTTAATGAGTTTGAAAGACAAAAGCCTTTCAATAATACATGGTTAAATAACCTACTGAGTGATAATTCAAATAATAATGAATGCGTTCATCAGTAGTTGATGCAATGTTGCAACACTTCTTAAACCTGAAATAATTTTTGTAAATCCATTGGTCAAATGCTGTGTCGCCAGCTGAATAATGACTGATCTGTGTGAATGTCCACAAAACTGGACTTTCTGAGTATATATAAGCGGTAGACTATTTTAGAAAGGAAAATTTAAACGATAAAAAAGAGGAATTAGGGATAATCAATAAATAATGAATAATTTATTGCGATTGTGTGAATATGTAATCATGTTATCAATAAAAAAGTAACTGTAGTCTGATTACGAGTACTTTAAAAAATGCAATATACTCTAATTACAAGTACTTAATTTTTGGAATCTGATTACGTAATCCAGATTACATGTAATCAGTTACTAAACAGCTCTGCATATAGCATTGTGAGATATCAAAAGAAGCAAAAACCACTGATGCTGCCTTTAAAATCAATCCGATATCTCAGCAAACAGGATGCGATTGTTATCCTTATCCCTGCATGCAGCCTGCAGAGACATCTTCAGCTTTTGGATGCAGGTGTGAAACAGGTGTGTGATAAAATATTCAAAACGAGCCGTGAACAGGGTTGCAAATCTCATATCTAGACTATAAATGAGACAGAAAACACAAGTGTAGTTAACACTTTTTTCCACTTTATTGAAAAGACAACAAGATAAGCAGATTATTCGTTCTCCTCGCTGCGGAGTCTGGCGTTGGGGTTTGTGACCTTAATGGCCAACTGAGCAGCCCTCTCTACAATGATCTTCCTGTTCTTTGAAGACACATTGTGGGCGATCTCTGCACAATGGGACCTACAAAGAAAGAATAGCATTAAGATTATCACATTCTTATTTTAAAAACAGTATTAAATAAGCAAATACAGCATTCATCATTGAAACTCAAGTTATCCATTTACACAAATGCCACAACTAGGGTTGCAAAGGGGTGGACAATTTCTGGAAACTTTCCAAAAATCCAGGTAAATTTCCAAAAATCCCAGAAAGTTTCCAAAATTCTCGGCAAGTTTCCGAAATTTACTGGAAATTTTCCAACTTTTTGCAACCCTAGTCACAACCTAGTTCTATTCAAAGAAGGAGACCCAAATACAAGCACAAGTCACTTGTTGCAGATTATCTTCCACCTGCTGGCTATGGCAAGAGCTAGAGATGGAATGGGTATTTCCTCCGCCATGCTATTTCTCTGAATTCAACACCTGAGATGAATACGGGCAATTCAGCAGGTATGATCAGAGAGATATAGACAGTCCAGACCGCTTTAAACAAATAAAATCTAATAGTTAAATATTACTAAGACCACAAAGAACCACCACATTAAAACATTCAAAGGATTTATATGTAATAGTAATCTGAGCACACTTATATTAGGTATAAAAGTGGCAATATATAAAAATCTTACTTGTTGCTCATCATGAGGACTTCAAGTTCCTTGACATTGTGGACCAAGAACTTCCTGAATCCAGAGGGCAGCATGTGTTTTGTTTTCTTGTTACTCCCATAACCAATGTTGGGCATCAACATCTGACCCTTGAAGCGTCTGCGCACTCTGTTGTCAATACCTCTGGGCTTCCTCCAGTTTTTCTGCAGAGAGCTCATTCATATTAGATCATGGATGTAAATAAGAGCTAAATTAACTTTGAATTCTCCGTTAAAAGTAGTTTAACATTGAACTACTTTAGCTGATCTCTTAATTAATAAATGTTTTGTGTTGTTGGATTTGACAACCATACAAAGTGCTACCGCACTCCAAGAAGATCTGAGAACTTGCTACAAGTGTGCTTTCTGATCAATGTCTAGCAATTATGGAAAATAACTTTGATAATGCACTGCACTCATAAAAAGGCAACTTGTGGCTGAAAGCACAAAATATTGTAGAACTCGGAAGTCACAATGAAACCAAACTAAATCAGATTTTCCTAATCGCTACACATTTGAGTAAAGTTATCAAGAAATAAAACCAATGCTTTGTTTAAACATTAGGTCAAAATGAAACGTATGCATGGATAAATTATTCACAAGATCTATAGCATGCACTATCAACATACCAGCTTCTATAGCCATTTTAAATATTTAAATGCATTTTTGCTAAATACAAAGAAAAATGCACTTGGTTTAACTGCTAAAAATAACCAAATAAAAAAGGCTTTTCACAGACTTAAACCCAGCACAACCTAATAAAACAGGTTTCAGAAATAAATTATTTTTATAAAACGAATATGCTTGTGATTCTAACATCTCCTAATATTAAAATCTTGGAATGACTTACTAATATTAATTTTTTTTTTTTTTAAAAAGAGTGAATTTTAACTTATTCCCAACTAATAAAATATCTTCTCCATCCAAACCTGCATTATTTCCGCAACTTTTCAAAGCATAAAAACCATGGCTTCAGAAAATCCCTTGATAATCCTACCTTGACCTTGACATAGCGGTCGGACTGATGTCTAATGAACTTCTTGGTCCTTTTCTTGAGGATTTTAGGTTTGGTAAGGGGTCTGAGTTGAACCATGATGCCTACAGAGTGAACATGAAGAAATTAAAGACACCGAGTTTAAAAACACAAGAATAGTATACATTTACGAAAATCTAACAAGTCACTCTATATAAACTCGCATCTTAGACCAAAGCAATCTACTTTGACATGTAGCATGCGCATTAGCAATGCTAGCCAGCGGTAAACTCGTCCAAAGACCTTTAAAGTCAACAAAATCGAGTAAATTACAGCATAACGCGAAGTTTTATCGTTTAAACTACAGCAGAAATCTTAAGTTTACAGACTAAACAGCGCATCATATGCAACCAGCACTAAACACAACATGCTATATTAAGCGTCTGCACGTCTAAATCACCTAGTTTTAAGTATAAAAGCTCTCTTTTGTAATGTTAAAGCGAGCAGAGCGGTATGTAATATATTTTGACTTCAGTGTTTCACACACATCACACTAAAGGCCGCCATGCAGACCCCGTGTGACTGTTTATATAAATATCGCTTATTTTATCGCTCCACCAGCCACAATATCAGCGCATTTAAATAGAGTGAACACTAATGCAGCGCCATGGACTGAGAAAAGTTTATTTTAATCACAATGTTAAAGGATGAATTGAGATTGTATTCCGCTCACCGTTGGACCTGCCTCTACCGAAGACAGTCCTGAAGAAGAGGAGGAAGTGACGCAGCGACGCTCTGGAAGTAATATCAGGCAGCGGAAGTCGCTCCTGCTCTGAAATGTGGCCGTCCACAACATGTGTGAAACTGACTTTTTTTTAATGTACGTTGCATATTTTATTTTATATAGGCTTATATATTATATATATATAGGCTTGATTAATACAGCAAGAAAAAAAAAATTAAATCTTTAAATGAGTGCTTTGTTTTTACTACCAAACAGAACATATATTTCAAATATGTTTTTTAAAGATGTAAAGACAAATAACACGTTCCGCCTCTGTTTATATATATATATATATACACACACACTGCCTCATATGATTGGTGCTTTTCATTCATAGTCATGTGTAGCCTACTATATTAAGGCTGTACATTTGCATTGGTTTTTTAATTGGGATTTGTTTGTTTGTTTGTTTGTTTTAGATACCTTGTTAGCACTAATGTGATTGGTGGGAATGTTCAGCTTTCTCAGCACTTTAGAGCTCCTAACTATGAACATAACTATAACAATAACTACAGACCTATTAGAATGCACACTAATGATATGTTTATTACTATAAGCATGCAGTGCAGTTTTGTCTTCTGGCACAAAATGCTCAAGCTCATTAAAGTCTGGTGGATTCTGATTGGCTGTCAATGTTTTTTTATGGTATATCAGCTTGAAACATTTTCAGAAAGTGAATGTCCTTGGCGTGAACAGGACGAATGATAATTAAATTTTAATAGCTACCATTTATCGTTATATTTATCATTCTCGGCGTGAATGGGCCTTTATGTAGCCTACTGCGCATTTTACAGCCAGAGCACACTACGTAGAACACTATATCCCATGATGCAATGCACTCAAACTTGACTGTTCATTTTAAGAGTTTGACTGTATACAAAAACTGTAATAAAAGGGCAAACTATATCTGAGATTGTTAAAACTCACTAGATTAAAAAAGTAATGAGGTCATGTGAGTTCTGCTGTTTTAAATGTCCATCATTGCACAATGTACTGTTGTCACATGCTATTCAAGAAAGTTAGTATGCAGTAGGCTAGTTTGTCACTTTGAGGGTCATTTGCTGAATGACTGAATTAATAGAGGCCTAAAAATTAACAGTTGCTGTTGTTTTTTACAATATGAGGGCATCATAAACCTGAAATATGATCATATTATCTTCTCTAGACGACTTCCTCATTTAAATTCCTCAATTTAAATAACCCCAAGTTATCTGTAAAGCATATGCAAAACATCTGCTCATTCCCCAAATGAAAGGTTTTAGTTCACAAATGATTATTAAACTGAGTAAAAAGCCTAGAATGTAGGCTAATATTGGCGTGAATATTGATTTACTGATGTGAACTTTGAATTCTTTTCATGAAATCTTCTCAGGTTACACTGCAGGTTTTTGTTTTTTCTTTCTTTCTTCTGTGACTCTCACTTCTCACAAAACGAAAGTTCACAACTCGCTTGCAAGGATGGACAGGACGCATTTGCTGAGGTAAGTTAGGTTTGACAAAATAAACTAAATTATGGAGCGAAGCTCCTTAGAAACAACATAAATGCTGCGTTTTAATTGAGAATCGCCAGTAATTTCTATAAAAATACAAACGCAGCAACATGTAAGACTTCTAAATCGCGATAAAAGACGAAGAAAGGTCGCTAAATAAGGACTTGTTAAGGACAATAAGGCATTGAAGTGTCTTATTCTTTCTTTCTCACGGCAGGGTCTGTGGTGTCGACCTTTATTCGTGCGGTGTGGTGTAATAATAAGATAATATATCAATTGTTTTGTTTTCGTAATAGTGACCAGGATGAAGCTCACCCTGGTCCATCGTGTCCTGCTGGATCTTATGCAGGTAATCATTTCCAAGAGGTGCACAAATATCACTTAACCTTCAGCAGTTCACTTTAAAGTCTATATTTATATATATTTGCATATTCAGACAGAAAGAGACTAAAATTACGAAGTGCACTTTAAAATAGTTCATCTCATTGAAGCCAAGCTTCAGTCAGCAATTTTAGAGAAACATGTTTCCTGTCCCTTTCTATCCTCATAGAAGGACTGACTGCTGAAAAAAAGATATAGTATGTTGAAATAAATGTATGATGTACATTATTCAGATCCAAACACAGTGCCAAATGATGGTGCGACGGCTCCTCCTGCAGATTTGATGCCTGTCGTTCCTGGATATGAGAGTTTGGGACCTAATGGTGAGAAGAGCTTCAGTAGCTTCAGCTGAAACAAAGAGTAAAATGTTGGTAATGAATGTGACAGTGATGTTTTGTTATTGCATCCACAGTTATTCCACCGTCAGATTTTGGATCGGTGCAACCACAAGCTCCATCCAGACCTCCAGAGAGACGCTTTGAGTAAGAAATATAAAAAAAAAAAAAAAGTATTATTATTTTCAGTTTTATTTCCTATTCCAGTATGATAATTAGAGGGTTTGGTTAGTTTCTCCGCTGGCTGATCACTTAAAGTTTCTCTCTTTTTTCTTTTATCTGGTTTTTAGCTGCATTTAGATATGCTTGCACTATATTAATTGAGTCTATGTTGCAGTGTTCAATGACTCAGAAACAGGGTGGAGTTGAGTAAATAAATCCAGAATTGCCTCATTCATGAATTCAAAACATAACAAGAAAACCAGTTAAGCAAGGGGGGGGGGGGAGGGGTTGTTAACAAAAACAAAAAAACAATGTGACCAAATAAATGAGACAATGCTAGACAAAGGAAAATTGGGGATCATCAGGGAAAATGGTAAAATTTCTGTTTATTTCCTACTTAATGAAGTATTTTAGTCCTAATGTTCCAGGAAAGAAAGCAATGAGCATGCACTAGGTTTATAACTGATGCTATGTATTTTACCACTGAAATTTAAACTAATATCTTGATTTGTTTTGTTGTTAAGAAAATAAAACTAAATAGGCTACAGAAACAAATGTAATACATTTTAGGTGTAAATTTTAAAAAAATTTACTTTATTTTTTGTGTCCATCATTTATTTTGTGCCGCCTATACATCAGTGTTATTTTAGTATCATTGATATACAGTATTATTTTTTTGTTTTAGGTTTTATTTTTATATTTTCTGTTTATGCTTTATTAAATTTATTGTATTTTTTGTCATTGTCATTAGTTTTTATTTTTAAAAATGTCTATAGTTTTTATTAGGTTTAGTACTTCAGCTTAAACTAAACGAAAATGAGAAATGTTTCTTTGGCAACTCATTGAAATAAAGTTTTAAGTGTTTTATTTTATTTTAGTTAATGTTTATTTTTCAAGTAATGGTATTGTTCTTTAAACGCTCTGAATTTAATTTGCTACAACGGTTCATTCGTGAGTATTCTGAAAATGTAGTTGTAAATGACTGGTCAAAAGTTGCAAACCCAACTTAAGTTCACACGTCATGTCCTCAGCATTCCTGCGATCACTGAAGAACTCGCTCAGGAGGCCTTCATAAAATATGCCAGCAGCAAATGCTGTTACAGCTCTAAACCAGCCAAAGAGATGGTGTTCACAGACCTGCATTCCCTCAACACATATCGGGTGAGCAGCAACATTCACATACATCACATCCAGCTATATATAGCAGCCATGCTTACATTTATCTTGGATACCTGTTTCTACTAATAGTACCGGTTGGAGACTTTTACTGAGTCCAGAACAACAGAATGGGACAGTGAACCATACAATGGTGAGTAAAGTCATTCTAAACCGTATATTTATATATAATTCCAAAATGAAATTAAATTGTATGTTTAAATATGTATGTCCTTTCATTTATCAGGTCAGGTGGTGGATGGTTTCGGAGTGGCTCCTACTCCGTGGAGCATCCCTGTGCCCATTCCTTCCCTCTTCCAAGACTGCAAGAAAGCCATCCGCGTTCCTCACACATCCTCTGTCAAAGTAAAACTTTCTTCAGTCTTCCATTCATCAAGTTCACTGAAAATGCATCTTGATTAATTTTGTTGTTGTTGAATTCAAAATACAGGGTTGTCATTCATGTCTGAATCTCGGTAGATCTGCTTGCAGTAGATGTATAAATTCAGGCAGGGTAAGTACCATATGACGATCAGATGTCATTTTTAATACTTTCTTCTGTATTTTCTGTCTGTTGTTTCATTATAATGCTTCTATTGTTACAGACTCGATGTGGATCCTGCAGTGGCATTGGGAGAACTGCATCCAATGAACGCTGTACTATGTGTCAGGGCTCTGGCATGATTAGGTATGAAGTCAACCTTTTTAATCAATCAATTAATTAATGTATTTATTTATTTATGTATACTTTAAATATAAAAATATAGAAAAGCCAGTACAGCTTAATTTAATTTATTTTAATTTGATTTAATTATTTCATTCATTTATTTAATTTGCTTTAGTTATTTATGTAAATTTTGTTTGGCTCTTTTGCATGTTTTTTTTTTTGTTGAGAATTTACTTTTCAATAAAATACAACATTACATGAAATTTCCCAAAAATTGATGTGTACATTTACTAGGCTAGTATCAAAAATACACAGCTTCAGATCTGATGCTAATTGGTCAATATAGAGTTCTAGTGCTAAAACACACAATATATTCAATACACAAATCTCACTTTACTGACTTTTTCTTATTTTACTTTTTTCCTCCTCAGAATTATCATTATAATTTTTACTTCAAGGTGGCAATGCTGTTCCATAAGTATGTAAATCCATAAGTAAATCCAACAACTAGTGTAAAATATCCATCAGAACCCTAGTAACCACATTAACAACCACTCAGAGCACCTTGCCAACTACATAGCAACCACCCAGAACACCCCAGTGTCATTGTAATGGGATTTGCAGGGTTTTATGGGTTAAAACCCATTACATTTTCTTTGTAAAATGCAAGAATATTGTACTCATTAAATGATCTGTATTGAAGGTGTCATTCCTGTGGAGGAGTTGGTTCAATCACGTGCAAAACATGCAAAGGGCAAGGAAAGCTCCTCTGCTTCATCAAACTTAAAATAACATGGTGAGACAACTAATATTTTCACAACACACTTTCACAAGTTCACTGTGTACAAACAAACTAATTAACTTTTTAATTAGTGCTGTCAAACGATTAATCGCATCCAAAATAAAAGTTTTTGTTTACATAATATATGTGTGTATACTGTGTATATTTATTATGTATATATAAATACAAACACATTCATGTATATATTTCAGAAAAAAATTATGTTTATATATTAAACATATTTATATATAATATAAAATAGAAGAATATAAATATATACACGTACATGTAAATATTTTCAAAATATATACTGTATGTGTGTGTATTTATATATGCATAATAAATATACACAGTAAACTTACATATATTATGTAAACAAAAAATGTTTATTTTGGAATGCGATTAATCGCTTGACAGCACTATTTTTTATACATTCATTTATTTTCCCCCCACACGTTTTATCTTCTCAGGAAAAACAACATGCATGTGGCTGTGATTGACAAGGGCTCAGGATTCCCGGTTGAGCTTCTTGATCAAATTAATGGAGAGAAACTTCTTACTGATATGGCTCCAATGGTGAGCAAAAAAACAATTGCTTTGTTATTTAAAGGAGTGATAACATGATGCATTTTCTGTCGTTTGAGAACTATGAAAACATATCGCAACTTCAGAAGTCAAAAGCAGTCCATTTATTGAAACTAAAAATTGTTGAAACAGAAACTTGACCTGCCATGTAGCACCTACTGCTCTGCATTTCTATCCACAAGATGTCAGTGATTGTCAGCAAAGTCAGTTTTTAACAAAATCTCTGATTATTTCAGTCCATATCCAGATATGTTAAATATGCAGGCAAATGTTTGAGAATGTATAAGAGTTCAAAACTGTTGATCATTTCATATGCAAAAGGGTCGTTTTTGTAGAGGTGCAGCAGCAAACAAAAAAAAATGGCCTGTTTAATTCTAAGCTTAAAAATATGAACTAAATAAGTTAACTAAAATAAGTATGTAATATAAACATAACAACATATAATATTTTAAAATATGATATTTTTTGAAAAATACATGATATACAAATTACATGTAACCCTTGTGCTGAAAATCCTTTACCTAAATTAAAAATGAAATTGTAAATCTATAATTAGGCTAAATATTATCACCAAATTCAGTCTTTTTGACAACTTTTTTTTTTTTTTTTTTTTGTCAACAGAGGTATTATATTGTATATTTGTACAATTTTGTACAATTGTATTTTTGGAACTGGTTGATCATAGGACTTATTGATCTGAGCTCATGCACCATAGTTTTTGAGTGAAAAAAGCATAATTTGTGGATAATTTTGACAATATTCACTCAAAAAATGTGGTGAATAAGCTCAGATAAATGAGGCTTCCAATCGTTCATCACCAAAAAGAAACAAAACCTTTTTATTGAAAGAAAACGTTGCAAGATTGAATCCAATATTTGGTGATAATATAGCATAACAAGAAATATATAAGCATTTTTTTTTGTAGGCCGATTATTTCTGACCAACAGTTATATTACAGCATAACCTTGTTTGTTTGGCTGTGACACTGAAGCTTTGCCTCATCACCTCAGGTTTATCCAGTTGTCAGTTTTCCGGACAGCTCTGTGAACGCTGAGTCTGAAAGTGCCGTGAGGGGACATCAGGCTCAGTTCGCCACCACTTGCCGTATTCTGCAACAGGTAATTCATCTGTTAAAACAAATCAAACACTTCTGATGAAACACCAAAAACATGCGCTTGTCTCTTTAAGAGCACATCTCAGCCTCCCACTCTTCTGGGAATTAATTAAACGACTGCTTCCTGTTGGCTCAGTCCCATTGAATCCTAAAAGAAACCAGACTAGAGCTTGTGCTTGACAGAAAGCAGTCTGAATATTGCCATATATTCATACAAACAAGACACAAACGATGACAAGAAACAGAGAAAAACACTCATTGCTCTTTTCTAAACAACTTATATTAAACAAAAACAAAAACTGAATAAAACAACAAAAAATCTCATGTCACATAAGTTATTATTATTTCTCTAAACGTATTAATAGTAAAACAGCAAGAAATGCTATATGTAAAGAGTAACTGATGTGGAATATTTTATATCATATGGAGACAAAGCATGTTTTAACTCTGTTTTTTTTGTTTTTTTTTTTCAGAGGCAGACCATTGAGCTCATTCCCATCACGCGAGTGCACTACACCTGGAATGAGAAGACCCACATTTATTTTGTATATGGAACCGAACACAAAGTCTACACCAAAGATTATCCTGTCAAATGCTGCTGTTGCTCCATCCTTTAAACATGCTAATGCCTGTGCAGCCGTTACACCTGTAAAAGAGTGATATCGTCTTCATATTAATGGTTAAACACCTTTCAAATTATTACAAAGAAACTGGAAGACAATTAGAAAAAGATGGAACATAGAATGTCTAGAATGTACTTGATAGAACATATAGAGCATCTGTATTTCACCCCAAAATCAAAGGGGAAAAAACAAACAATTACTGTAAACTTTCAGAATGTTTTATTTTGAGTGTTTTTTGTTTTGTTTTGTTCTTTAAGTACAGAAGCTTGTTTCCACCACGGGATAAAAATATTGTTACTTTTTGGAATTTTGATTTTTTTTTTTTTCGCAGCTTTTATTTTTATAGTTTATGTCTCAGTTTTGTCATTTTTTTCTTGCAATTCTGAAAAAAAGTCAAGACTTGTGAGATAGAAAGTCAGAATTGCAAGAATAAAAACCTCGCAATTCTGACTTTTCGCAGTTTTCCCATCGAAACTTGCAATTGCGAGAAATTGTAATTCTGATAAGAAATGTCAAAATTGTGAGATATAAACTCACGATTGCAAGAAAAAAGTAAAAATTGTTAGATAAAAAGTCACAGTTGACTTTCTGTGGTGGAAGCAAAAAAAAAAAAATTCTTATTTTTTTGTCTATTGATTTTGGGTCAAATATTATGTTACAGTATATTGTTTCTTTTCTTTTTGCTGTCTTTCTTTTTTTTTTTTTTTTTTTTTTTTTTACAAATTTCACCATGTATGCTCATAAAGAACACTTATTATGATTACACAGAGACAATTATGACAGTCTATAATGTTACAAAAAAAAATTAATACATTACACACATTTTTCGCTTAGTTTTATGTTACAATAATTTGTGTATGCACTGTTACACTATGGCTGTACTGTCTATATCCTATACTGTCCTAAACAAATAAATTACCTAGAAAACGCTAAAGAATCTTTTCTAAGAATCTATTCACTCTCATATCGTTCCAGAGCTGTACGAGTTTCTTTCTTTCACAAAACACAAATTGAGATGTTAGTCAAAATGGCAGCATAAGTCTCCATCCACTTTCATTGGATGTTTTTTTCTTCTTTCTATTTTCTGTATGGGTAAATTAAGACTGACCTGGTCAGACACTGCATTTTGTGTCCCACGAGAGTTATCGCGGTGTTTGCAACGACAGGAAGGCGAGTAGCTGTGTTACAGAACTTTATTTTAGATTGTACTGTACCTTTAAGGATTGTTGCCAAGTCCGCGGTTTTCCTGCAGAATTGGAGAATTGGGCTACTGACACTCTTTCCGCGGAATGTTTTTCATGCCCGCGGGTTGAGGCGACCCCAATAATGTGATATTTAGCCCCTGGAATGCGACTTTTACCAGGGGAACCCCGCCAAAAAAATGTATATTTTACCCCCCGGAATACGATTTTTACCTGGGGATCCCCCCCCCTGAAAAGCAATTTGGCTGGTTTTGCTGAGAAAACCTGGCAACCCGGGTTGTATCAGGCGCGCTTCATTAAACCAGGCTGCCAGAACATTATTGTGGGCGTTTCTTCATTACTGTCCAGTTTTTAGAGTTCAAAACTGAGGAAAAGCTCTCAGTAAACATAAATGTGAAGTGCTGCTGGAACCAGGATCATTGTGAAACAGACCTCACCAGCATTTTGTGCGTTATGGATGACAAAGACGAAGATACAGGTGGGTAAATGTTGAAATACGTGCATATTATAACGGTCTTTTGTTGTTTTATTTCCTTAAAAGTTTTACTTGAAGATAAACTATATACGTTAATTGTCTACTCTGAATGGCTTGCAAGAAACGAGTATCTGTAGCATGTAGCAAAAACTTAGGCTATTAGTTTATCCTACAAAAAGTGTTTTAAAAGTAATAAAAATGCATTTAGTCATTACAACATAACATTCAATATCACTTCAAGTGATTATATTAAAATTTTAAAGTAATAAAAACACGTTTTTAGAGATTAGTTTAGTTTAAATGTTTTGTTTTGCGTTAAAGTTTACTTCACTTTTGTTGATCTTGGACGGCTGTCAGTTGCGTCTTCAACCACGTGGACGTCTCTTGGACGTCTGTTTTGATTCCCAAAAAATAAACAAAAAAACACTTAACTGAACATTTTCAGTGCTGTAGCCTAATATTAAATATAAGCAATCTTGCTAACTGCTATGTAATTTAATTCGACCAGCACTACATGAGTGAAAGTTTAACTGAGTAACAACTTCAGAGTTTCTGTGCTTCAGTTGTGCAAAACGTGATGATCCAAGTTATCTATGTATCTCATGTACTTCAGTGGAAGGAAGAAAAGCTGAACTTTTGCACAAATTAGTTCACATAATGAATGGCACTTTGCTTTTTTTGTGACTATAGTGAACAAATAGTGCAGAAATAGTGCAGAATCCTAATAAGTATTTAGCATTATTTAAAAAAGAATCAACAAAAATCTATTTATTTCCAGATTTTTTTAATATGATTCAATAAAACGTAATTTTCTACTTGTAAATAATTAGCTAAAAGTGTTTAAAAATGGTGTTTTGAGAGCTAAGCTTAATTTAAGAGGGAACTAAATGCACTCAAATGGGAAAAATGTTAAGTAACTCATCAATATCTCATCATAGTCATTTCACATTTTGAAGACTGACTCATGCCCTCGTGAAAACCGTACACTAGCATATTTTTAATATTTATCAGTGTTCGGGGTAATGCATTACAAGTAACACACGTTACGTAGTCAGATTACTTTTTTAAGTAACTAGTAAAGTAACACATTACTTTTTCATTTATAAGAAAATATCGGAGTTTTTTTTTCAAAAAAGTAATGCAAGTTACTTTGTTTTCTCATTTATTGACTGACAGCTCTCCTGTCCCCATGTTGAGAAATCGTGCAGAGGTGTGAACATTATGTTACTGTAGTTCTAAATATCAACATGCATTTAGTCATCTCACTTGTACAAAAACAGTTTCAGAATTCTTCAAAATGAATAAAAACAGTGGACTCAGAATACGGATATGCAAACCTGCAATAATTAAATCTGTTAAATAACACAAATATCCTTTATGTATTTAATCCTTTTTTATAAACCGATGTTTTTGCTGCTGGCCTTCGATGATCCAGTTCAACCATGCTAATAACTACACTATTTTCTTGGTTAAGCCTGAGGCTTTTCACTTTTGGTGTGAAAGGGCTTTTACATTTGCCAAAAATGGATTTTCATATTAAAAACAAGCAAGAAAGCACAGCCCAGATGTGAAAAAGTAACGCAAAAGTAACATAACACGTTACTTTCCATAAAAAGTAACCAAGTATTGCAATTAGTTACTTTTTTAGGGAGTAACACAATATTGTAAAGCATTACTTTTAAAAGTAACTTTCCCCAACACTGGTATTTATTATTGAAATATGTGAATATATATTAATGAATATTATAATGCATATAAGTATATTTAATGAATATACTTAAGTGTGAACTGAATGTAATGTTTTTGTACATGCAATTGCACGCTATTTATAATCAATTGAACGAGTATTAAATTAATATTAAATGCAATAAGTACAACCTGACGTTGCTTTTTTGACCAAATTAAGTACATTTTTATATGAAATTTAATAATTGTATTTATACTGTCTTTGAGATATGGTTAAAGTGTGATGCCGAATGTACTGACAAGCATTTATCATTAAAATATACTTTATTATAATTTCTATTGAAACTTGAATGTCATGTATTTAAAAATATTTGTAATTACACATTTGTATTGAAGTTGCAATTTAGACTAAATGTAATGTTAAAAACACACTACAGTTAAAATATAATCAAGTACACATGTGCTTTAGTATGTCAACACATCAAAATAAGTGTAGCCTACTTCTTTAAAACACGACAAAAGAATATTAAAATAATGATTTAAAATGTACTTCTTAAAGTAAAACTTTGATGGTATTTAAGTGTTAAACATGAATGGTTCTCTTTAGGTACCCTTTTATCCAAACTGCAAGTGTTTTTTTTGTTGTTGTTTTTTAAGTACATTAAGGTCTGCATTCAATTCAATACAGTTAAAGGGACAGTTCACCCATACTTACCCTCCACTTGTTTCAAACCTGTATGAGTTTCTATCATCTGTTGAACACAAAATAAGATGCTTTGAAGAATGTTGGCAACCAAACAGTTGACGGTAGCCATTGACTTCCATAGTATGGAAAAAAATAATAATAATACTATGGAAGCCAATAGCTATCAATCATTTTGATTCCAACATTCTTCAAAATATCTTCTCTTGTGAAGCTCATATAGGTTTGGAACAACATGACGGTGAGGAAATAATGACAGAATTTTCATTTTTGGATAAAACTTTGTCCTTAATTTAAAGCCCTAAAGTTAAGATTAACGCTTTTTAAATAGTAGCTACTTTTCAGCAATAACATTAAAACAATTTTAGGTAAGACGTGTTTATTGTATAACTTGTGCATAATACTGTCCGTTATCTACTTGAACTTTTATTGAACTTCACTTAAAACACTTTCATGTATCGCAAGAGCGAAAATGCATTCCGAGGAAAAATTTACTATCTGAAACTGTTAACTCTAAATGTTATCTTAAAATTGAACGTATCCTGTTTGCTAAATAGATCTCTGCTTCACAAAGCAGCAGCGCATGTCTGTCAGTAGGACCATAATTAATCACGTACCAGCTTCTTAAAGGCACAACGGCCAATTGAATTCATCTAGACCGAAGCAATTGTTTTATTTCGGTTATCAGTGCATTTTATTTGTGCAACGCTATTATTAGGCACCAGACTATGTTAGAAAGACTAGTTCTCAGGGTGTTTTTCCCTTTCGCAAGTCTGCAAGTACACAACAAGTGTGCCAATTGGGACAGAGCCATTGAGTGCTGCAGTAATGATGTATATTTGTAGGCTGACTTGAAGTTTGCGTCACTCTATATTTCCCTCAACAAAAACCCAATACGATTTTTCCATTGGCTTTTGGATTATTCCAGAAAATAACCGCTGTGACCAACAAAAGGTTATGATTCTTACATGTTAATCTTCACAAATGAACACACCTTTAATTAATTTTGAAGCTTAAATACAATAAACAAAGTACACCATGGTCACCACAAAGGACAATCTCATTTTTTTCATAGCTATAAAATTTTGATGAATGTGCATTGCTAAATTAGCGTTTGAATTGTATCAGAGACGACCTGCTCCTCCCATCATTCACCGCTGCTGTATATTTTGAGGGCATTGTTTCTCTGGCATAAAGGCCTGATTTTGCCCATTCTTCACGCTAAATCTGAAGCACAATCTTTGTTGAAGGAAACCCAGTCCAGCTGATATTTATATCCACTTGTTAGCGGCATTGTTCATGAACGTAACAAGATGTTTGTGTGAAGTATATATAACTCACTGATGCATTCAGACAAGCACTGCTGAGGGAAAGAACCCTAATGACTTAATGAACAGCTGCCAACACTTGATTGCTAAGAAAAGTGTTTGTATCGTGTTGCCTAGCAATGCAACTTGTCTTAATTAAAGGAGTAGTTCACCCCAAAATGAAAATTTGCTGAAACTTTACCCACCCTCAGGTGAATTTGCTTCTTCATTGGAACAGATTTGGAGAAATGTAGGTTTATATCAATTGCTCAGCAATGGATCCTCTGCAGTGAATGGGTGCCGTCAGAATGAGAGTCCAAACAGCTGATAAAAGCATCACAATAATCCACAAGTAATCCACACCACTCCAGTAGACCAATTAATATCTTATGAAATGAAAAACTTTGTGTTTGTAAGAAACAAATCCATCATTTAGATATTTTAACTTCAAATTGTCACTAATCCATAATCAAACTTCCTCCAGTAAAAAAGTCCATCTGCTGTTGTTTTCTCACATCTAAATCCTCACATATATTTGTGTAGATCTGTTTTAGACTGTTTTTGCTTGTAAACTGTGCTTGATCTGTGCATATATCTCTCCTGATTCAGACGAGATGACTTTTCACTGGAGAAAGCAATATTATGGATAGAAAATGGAAGCAAAGTTTGTTTCTTATAAACATTATAAATATATTTTGGCCAGAAGTGACGGTTTGAAGTTAAAAACACCTTAATGATGGATTTATTTCTTACAGTCACACAGCTTTTCACTTCAAAAGACATTAATTGGTAGACTGGAGTGGTGTGGATTGCTTGTGGATTATTGTGATGTTTTTATCAGCTGTTTGGACTCTCATTCTGACGGCACCCATTCACTACAGAGGTGAAAAAAGTGAGAAAAAAAAAAACAGTATTGTGAATGTCAACAGAGTGTCATAGTCATTTTAAGTAGGCATTCAGTAGGAGTTTTTTGTGTGTTGAAGGCGCTAAAATCTAACAGGTTGATAAATATTCCAGGATGCCTGATGATGTTCCAGAAAAACAAGGATGATGATCATGGGACTACTTGGAAAAAAAAAATTGGTCTCTGGTTTAAAGGAAAACGCCACCGTTTTTCCATATTCCAATATGTTCTTCCCTCAACTTAGACGAGTTGATATGTACCTCTCCAGTCTCAGTCCGTGCACTTAATCCCTCTAGCGCGTGGCACCACTACGCTAGCGTTTAGCTTAGCACCATTCATTTCTTAGGATCCAAACTGGGATTAATTTAGAAGCCACCAAACACTTCCATGTTTTCCCTATTTAAAGACGTTTACATGAGTAGTTACATGAGTAAGTATGGCGACACAAAATAAAACGTGGCGATTCTCTAAGCGGATAAAAATGATAACTATAATGTGTGGCGGAAGAGCACTTTGCAGCACTTCGACCTCAGCGCAGTAATATCATCACTCCTGAAAACTCCCCCTCTCCCTCTCACTGATAGTGATAGTGCAGGCCACGTTGGTTGTATTGACGGAAGAGGGAGAGTTTTCAGGAGTGATGATATTACTGCGCCGAGGTCGAAGTGCTGCAAAGTGCTCTTCCGCCACACATTATAGTTATCATTTTTATCCGCTTAGAAATCGCCACGTTTTATTTTGTGTCGCCATACTTACTCATGTAACTACTCATGTAAACGTCTTTAAATAGGGAAAACATGGAAGTGTTTGGTGGCTTCTAAATTAATCCCAGTTTGGATCCTAAGAAATGAATGGTGCTAAGCTAAACGCTAGCGTAGTGGTGCCACGCGCTAGAGGGATTAAGTGCACGGACTGAGACTGGAGAGGTACATATCAACTCGTCTAAGTTGAGGGAAGAACATATTGGAATATGGAAAAACGGTGGCGTTTTCCTTTAAGGCAGCGACTGTTTGATAGGAATGTTGTTTCGGGACCAACAAAGGATGTTGATGCAGGAACATGTTGGTCTTGAATAAATCTGAAATGTCATAATCTCTCTCTCTCTCTTGCTGCAGACTCTTTTGACCCCAACCTTCCTGAGGAGGGTCCATCTACTCTGCCTCCAGGCTGGCTGGACAGTGTAACAGGCTATGAGGAACACACGGGCGGAGGTGAAAAGCTTTCATGTGAACCACTCATATACAAAGATAGAATGAAAACAATTACAACCCGAAACAAAGACGGAAATTTGTTTGATCATGATTTGTATAATGGCATTCTTATTCTTATTATTACAAATACACTATTATTATAATACTACTAGTAATTAATTATTGTTATTATTATTATTTTGATACTTTTATTATAATACACTATTATAAGCACAAAGACATAATAATAACAATATTTTATTATTATAATAATTATTATGATTATGTATATGATTATGAATAATATCATTATTATATAACTATGTCGTCACACCCCATTGGACTTTTCTTCTGTTTTCATCCCTCATGTGCTCTGTGTGACCTAGTTTCTGTCTCCATTTGATTGTGTGATATGGTTCAGATGTGTTTGGTTAATTATCCTCATTTGCTCCACTATATTAGTTGTGTTCTGTTCTCTGTTTGCTGTCCGGTCTACTACGTCCATGCTATGTGTGCATCCTGCCTGTCTGTCCTGTGTTTGCCCTATTGTGGATTATTAAAAGACTATTTGAATCTATCTTCGCCGCCTTCGTGCGTGCGTGTATCTCACTGTAGTGTGACGTGTCTTATTATTATTATTGCTAAGACACTATTGTAATAAACTAAGGCACTATAATAATAATAATAATTACTATCATTAAGACACCAATATTACTAGATATTATTATTAATTTGCACTGTTATATACACTAAGAGACTATAATAATAAATATAACTAAATATCATATATTTTTTTAAATAATCATGAGTATCTTTTTTTATTTTTTTTATTGTTGTATTATAATGACAATTTAGTTACTTTGTGAAAATGCAGAAATAATTAAATTGCTTTGCATATCAGTTAGACAATGCTTAAAATATCAGTAAATATTGGTCAATATTTGGCAACTTGTAAAATCATGTAAATTTAGTATGCCATATATGACCTAATATCACAGTTATGTCTCAAATGCTTACGTTATTGTTTTCTCACTTGGGTTCTTGTTTGTAGACTGTACAGATCAAATATGTCCTCCTCCACCAGACTTTGTCCCTAAACCTGAAGATGACAAGAATGCCTCAGTTCCAAATGTCATGTAGGTACAATAATGCTTTTTACTGTTCAGTATAATTTTTTTGTAAGAAGTTACAAATACAAAAACATATTCATACAATATTTGCTAAGGAAAGAACACACACACATATATCCTGTATATATATATATATATATATATATACGGCACAATGCATAAAGATGTACTTATTTGCTTACTGACAGGGTGCCCACCGTCTCAGAGGATGTAGCGAGAGATGCTCTACTCCAGTTTGTGGGTAAAAAATGGACGTACAGCAGCAAACCTGCTAAAAATCTTGATCTTCAAAGAGCTGAAGCCTTTTACAGTTTACCGCGTAAATCTTGTTATTATCCATTTGTGATCTGGAATGATTTCTGTATTATTATTGCATATTATAATAATTACATGACAATATGTTCTGTATCGTTTCAGTACTGCTTGGAAACTTTCACAGAGTCCAGATCAAGTGCCTGGGAATCAGAGCCGCACACAGGTGCCTGATGACACAAATACTTTAATAAAAAAGGTATCAAAATAGCATATTAATATTTTTTTCCTCAGGTCAGTGTGTGGATGGGCCTCAGAATGGAGTGAGTCCTCCACCATGGCACGTCCAGGTGTCTTACCCACCCAAATTCACAGACGCCATTCAGAAAGTCAGGGTCCCACACTCTTCATTCATAAAGGTATGCCTTTAAACAACATATATTCATATACATTTTATAATTTACCACCAAAACCAACTCAAAATAAAGAATATCTTACCTAATGTGCCTCCTGCTCTTAATTTATCACCGTAAGTCAGATTTTGCTCATGTTTTGATGCCTGTCAGATTGCATCAGTGCATTGTCATTGCAGCCTTGCCACCGTTGTCATGGTAACGGCAAAGTGAGCTGTACCCACTGCCGAGGACGAGGACTGGTATGTGAATTTTGATTATTAATAATTAGTGCTGTCAATCGATTAAAAAGTTTTAACTAATTAATTGCAATTTTTTTTCTAAAATGAATCGCTATTAATCCCACCTAACATTAAAGTTTTTAAATATACTTTTATATTTACATTTACATTTAGTTATTTAGCAGACGCTTTTATCCAAAGCGACTTACAAATGAGGACAATGGAAGCAATCAAAATTATTGCAGTAATTTCACATGCAATATTCAAATTAATGTACAAACATAAAGACAGTATATTTTTTTATATTTGTTTAGTGGTATCTTTTTTATGACTGCAGGCGAGTATCACTGATACCAATACCGATGTCTCTATGAAATTGACCATTTATTATAGCCATTCAACATTACAGTATAAATGAGAGCTATCAATTTAAACATGTATTAGACTTAAAAAAATAAAAAAAATAACAAACTAATCTTCACATAAACCCATTATAATAAATGTCATATTTAGCTACGTGTGCCCTTCCGCAAGTAGGAAATATAAATAATTGAATGAAGTTATCAAACACTAAATTAAATATAGATGAATCCTTAAAGGGGTGGTTGACTGTTTTTTTTCTAGGCTTGATTGTGTTTATGGGGTGCAGTCTAGCATGTGTTCATGCTTGGTTTTTTTAAAAACGCATTATTTTTCACATAATTTACCTTTATTCCACACCTCTCTGTCCCTTCTCTGACAAACGCCTCGATTTATTTCCTGTTTTTATGAAGCCCCTCCCTCGATGGGCTCAGATTGGTTAGCTGGCTCAGTGTGTTGTGATTGGCTAAACCGCCGAGTGCACATCTAAACGTCCCGCCCCTCACCTCAGCGGCATGTGCTCCGGTTGAATTGTAAACAGTGGCGTTGTCTATAATGCTTATCAGTTTGAGCCCGATTGAGACCCAGAGGATATTAGTGAAGAGGATCGTGCAGAACCTGTGTAAGCACGGCTCTTAATGGTATGTTTGGTTGTTGTTGTCTCATACTTTTAAATACGCTGCTATTTGTAAATGCTACTGCTTCTGTTAGCTTTTAATATACGGTTTTATTCTGATTAAAGCTTTAATACAGCACAGCAACCGCACGCGTGTCCATTTATAATGCTTCTCATTGCTGTGTGAAAATAAGTGTATAATTGGAACAGTTTGTTGGAGCTGATCTTACGATCTGAATGAGAGAGAGAGAGAGAGAGAGATGCAGAGCAGGGCGACACGAGTAACAGTATTAAGAACCGCTGCTTTAATGATTTTGAAACTTGAGAATCCATTAGAATCGTTAGAAGACAGAATCGCGATTCATATGAATAGATTTTTAGGTGCATCCCTAGTTTTCTCTTCCTCTTCTCTAAAGCAGCGCCTCGCCCCCTTTGCTGAGTGTTCCTGGGGGCGGGGTTTATCTGGGTCTGTGACGTATCAGACCCGGGAAGTAACTCGTTGTAGTCCCTTACCAGTCGTTTTTGTAGGCATTAAACTGCCAGAATTTTAAAAGACGATATCTCCGTTTGCATTGAACTTTCAGCGCCGCAACTCTGCAGATATTGTTTATGCTCAAACAGCAACATTACACACTAACTAATGTTAAAAAAGTGAAATCGCAATCAACCACCCCTTTAAAGCTACAGAAGTTATTTATTTACTCTTTTTTTATTTTGTTCTTTGATTAACAGACATCACAGCAGCCGGGTTATTAGGTTATTGGGCTGCTATTACTTTAAGAGCTGCCGCTGCTGAACGTGACGTGGATCTGACACGCATCTGTTCTCACAACCTTTTATATATAATTGCACTTTAATATGAAATGATATACAGCGCACCGGCGCATTTATGCATGCAATTGAAGAGCATGTGTTCACAAGCACAGTATAACTGCTGACAGGAGAGGAAGATTCGTTTTTACTAACATATTACTGACTACATCTCATCTGACCGCAGTTCATTGATGTTCTACCGAAGCTCCTCTTCATCTGTACCGTTTTTGTGCTTGTTTGAATCGCGCCTGGCACTGAGGTGAAGTGGAGCACACGCCTGAAATGTTTCCCGTTTGATGTGGCCGTAAAGACATTCTGCGCGTCTAAATAAACGCAATTTTTGAAAAAACACAGAAGCAGCAGTTGTGAGTGGGGTGGCCAACCCTAGCTCCGCCCCTGCGTTAATTGCATTAAATATTTTTTACGTCGTTAAACTGGAAAAATTAATCACGTGCGTTAACACGCAAATTTTGACAGCAGTATTAATAATATCTGCTGATGTTTCATCCTACTGACTGTCTCCAAAACAAATTCAGACTCGCTGTATGTTCTGTCACGGGTCTGGTCACAGTCGCAACCGACGGTGTACAACCTGCCACGGAAGAGGAAGAAAAAGGTAATTTGAGGATTAAACTGACCACTGACCTGTGTTTTATATGCTCATTTGATAATAAAAATATCTCACCTCTTTCTTTCAGGTGTGTTTCTTGTCATGGAAAGGGTTACAAAGACTGCCTCACGTGTAACGGTTACAGAAACCTTGTGCATTTCATACAGCTCACAATTACATGGTAAATGTACCATTACAATTGTGTTTTATGTGTTTTTTTATTGAAAGTGTGAGTTAAGCCCCTGTCCTGAAACACTGTCTGTGGTAGATGCATCAGTCCGTTACTAGTTCTTATGATCTCAGTTTCGGTTTTAGTTCCTGTTTTGGTCTACACAATAATCTGGCCCATTCATCTTTGTTTTTATGTGGTTGTCTGTCCATAACATAACACTGTTTTGCAGGAAGAACCAGGTGTTTGTGTTTATACCCAACCGTGTGCCTGAATTCCCGCTGAAGAAGTTTGAGAAGGTGTCTGGAGAAGCGTTCTTTGTAGATGAAAATCTCCTGGTATACATTCATTCATTAATTAACTGATAAATTAATTATAACTCAGATATTTAAATAGGCCTATATATTATTTTACTTATATATATATATATATATACTATATTGCCAAAAGTATCGCATCGCAGGCAGTGTGTCCCAGACGTAAGGCTTCGGTTGAAAACGGCAGGTGTAAACGGCATGCAGATGAATTTTAAATGTGAGCAAGCGTGGAGCGATTTCACCGGAGCGGGATGAAATTGTAGGTGAGCGGGGAGCGGAATTGAGCGGAGCGGTCTGGGGCGACTTTGAGCGGTGGAGTACTCACTTCGGTACTCACATGCTCTGATATGTAGCCTATCGCTGAAAGGAATCGAGTGTCTTCAGAAAAGTTTTGATTGCATTTAAACTTTATCTGATAAAGTAGCTTCATGAGCACAGTGCTGCTTTGTTTACAGCCGTTTCTGGGGAAACCACTATATGTTTGACATTCCAAAAGCGCCTCCTACTGGCAGAGAATCAAATTGGATTGTCAATAAACCTGTCAGCTGTTCCCCCATCCGCCCATATAACTCTGTTTTAAATTAATATAATAATTTATACTTCTGACCCGTCTCTTTTCTTTAAAAAATGGTTTAAAGACTAAATGTGAGGGTTATCATTTTAGATATTTTTATATATAATTATACATATAAGATATAATTTTGTTTGTTTTTTTGAAAACCTGTATCTCAACTGTAATTAAATCATGTTTTACAGTCATTTTACAGTTTAATATGTTACCATAGACATTGCCCTACTCTGCTCATATGGTATTCATTTTTATTTTTAAATTAACTTCTGCAGGTCTTAAAAATCTTACATTTGGTTTTAAAAATCCTGCAGACAGATGTATCTTTGCACACTGCCAGCATCTACATTTACATTACATTGCATTTAGTCATTTAGCAGACACTTTTATCCAAAGCGACTTACAAATGAGAAGTGAAATGAGCATCTAGAATGATTTTGATCAGCATTTTAGTGTTCATAACAGAAGGCCCTCTCAACTTGTTATATTTTACAGTTTGTCAATTGATATAATTGATATAATTGTTAATTGTTTGTTAATTGATTTTGTAGGCTTTGCATACACATGTGCACCCCTCAAAAGCCGGAGACCCCATGAGCCCCCCTACATAGCAAATTCCAATTGAACCCCTGTGTGTGTATATATATATATATATATATAAGCACATCGCTTGTTCGCAGGTTTATCCGATAGAGGGCTTTCCTGACCAGGAAATCTGCGATGCCTCAAAAGGAGCGATTCAGAATCACCTGCTAAAATATTCTGCTGTGAGCCGCATCCTGCAGCAGGTGAGCAGAAACTGAGCCAGCAGTGTGTGCTACCAAATGCACAGAATTATGGGTAAAATCAACAAATAAATGACTTTCCAAATGTGAATAGAGAGGATTGTGACAATGCAGTTCCACATTTGACCACCAGGTGGAAGCACCGCCTTGATCAACTTCAAATTTTGAAAACAAGTGTGCATATAGGCCTGTTTGATTGAGAATGATGTTTAAAACTTATTTTTCCACTTTTATAGGTTAAAATGTTAGCAATTTATGCTTGCAAATGAATCATATTATACAAATGACATATTCTGTAGCTAATATTCTGTTACATTCTTATTCTCTTACAGCGTCAAACAATCGAGCTGGTTCCTCTCACTCATGTATATTACGCTTACAGTGGGAAAGACTACGATTACTTTGTTTTTGGGCGAGAAAACAAAGTTCACACCACCAAATACCCTTCTTCTTGTAGCATTTTGTAATAACTGAATTTGTTTTGTGTCTTAACCAATCTTGCAGTAATTCATAATTTCCATAAGATGTAAATACAGCAGTGTATCTTTATCATGTAATATATTGATTAACTGTAAATGTCTATGAAAGCAAAGCTCCTTTCTCCTCATTCTCTCATATAAGCATATAACAGCATGTTTTGAACAACTGTTTTATTATCATTACTTCATTCTGTATATTAAATATACATATATTAGTATTAAGTATTGAAATTAATTTGAGTACAGTTTATTTTTGGTTCATGTTTGCCATAAAAGTGCAGTTGATTTGCTACACATTTACAGATTTTCTTGATAAATTTCTATATACAGGTATTTTGATGATTGTATTTTGATAATTTGAAAGGACTTATGTGAATGTCTTTATATTTCTCAGTTTATACCTTAATGTTTTGGCAACTGAAAAAATATTTTCCAGGAAAAATATACAGTTCCTTTTTACACGTTAATCCTAACTCACACTGTATGGGGTAAGTTGTCACAGCAGGAACCTGCTGTTTACAACCCTGATTTGAGAAGGATCCTTTTTTTTTTTCTTTTTTCTTTTTTAAAGTCCAATGAATAAATTGAGAAAAAAGTGACAAAATGTGACAGCTTGCCCAATCATGGCGTGAAAAAAAAAATATTATGAAAAATGCACACTAGTTTGATTTTATTGTGCTCACTTAAAATATGATTTTGTTTTTAAAACACTTATGTAATTAAAAAGTCTTAATTCTCCCCTTCCACAAAAAAGTCTTAAATCAGAGCGGAAAGTCTTAAATTCATAAAGTCGTTAAATTAAATTAATATCTTCTGTAGTGTTATTTTGTTTTCCAATACAATTACCTAAACATCCTTAAAACAAGATACATTTGAGATACAAACTGAAGATATGATCAAACTGATCAAAATTAAGTGAGTTCATACTTAAAACAATAATAATAAAAATAAAACATTTCTCACTGCGGTATGAAAGCTATTTTTTTCCATTTAAATTAAGTTTATTTTTCTGAGCCTAACAGATATTTTCTCGTTTTAACCATAAACTTACTTCATTTTGACCTATTTCTCAGAAAATTCTTGTCTTAATGTATTTATCCAAAAAATACTGAGGCCGAACATCACTTTTTTACAGTGTGATCAGAATATAAACGTTATTTCCATAGTGGTTGGAAGCAGAGAGCCTTTTTGTAAATTGAATTAAAACATAGTAAAGATTTTAAAACCCTGAAGTGTTGCTAATAGTACAACTGTTGTGTTCACCCTACATTTACATTGAGATTAAATACTGACATAGGCCTGGCTAAGGGTTTCTGAACCATGGTTTTATTACAGTAAAAGTGTCATTTGTGGATACAATGGTTTAACTATATAGTAGCTACCATGTTTTGTTTTGGTTTTATGTGTAGTAAAACCATGGTTAATTTTCGTAAGCTTGAATCAGGCGTTCGCGGCAATTTATTCCTTACATTTTGTTTACTTGGTCTAAAAAAAAAGTCTTAAATTTACCTTCATAAAACCTCAGAAATCCTGTAAATATACTGCACATGCGACCACTTGACCATATAGTAAAATAATGGCAGTAGCCTACATCGCTTAACTTTCGGCTTCGAAGAGGACAGTATTGGACACCTAATGTTCCCATCAAACCTCGACTCTCCGCGGTTCCTCGGATGCTGACCTGTTGCTGGCGGGTAAACAACACACCTGCCTGAGTATCACTCTCAGAGTGGGTTAGTACGACACTGGACGGATGTGACAGGAGTGAAGCGGGGTTTGGGGAGCGGAGGAGTGGCTCTCTGAGAGGTTGTTTATAGTGAAGGAGGCGCGGAAAACACACGCGACTCGCTGCGCATCTTCACACGACTCACCTCACTGACATTACGACAGAAACCGGAATAAAACGACAAGCAACGAGGAAATAACACTCGGTAGGTTTCCAATTGTTGTTTGTGGTTATTCTGTCAACTTTAAATAACCATGCTAACGTTACAGTATAGTGATTTAGATACCAATACCATGGTATTTTGATATACAGCCTTTATCAGAGACAGTATATGCCATGATATTTATATGATATGTAGTTCTTCAAAAAAGTAACCATGTTTCACTACGGTAGGCTACATGTTAATACAACTTTTTTCTACATTTTAAGGGAAAAGTGTTTGTTTGTTTTGTGTTTGTTTACATTATATGATAAATAGCTAATGTTGATTTTTACAGGTGTATAATCTAATCTATAATCTGTATAATATCGTTTTAAAAGTTTGTTTTATAGGAAAATAAGCATTGCATTTATGCTTTGGGTGTTTCTGAGACCCCAAATTGAAGTAGCCTATCTGTTAAACTGAAGATGTAAAAACTATTAACAGAAGACGTTTGAAACGTTATTTTAACATTTAGCATTTGTTTAAAGTCAGTTATAAGCTCCCAAAAATTGAGAGAAAAAAACTCTAAGTATCAACCTGTTACTTGTATTTAAACTACAGGGGCATGTGGGTCTCCAAGACCCCAAACAGAGCATGAGGGTTAATCATTTAATACTTTAAGACAATTCAGTTTGAGTATGTTGTTTTTACAGTATGTTGTACAGTATACTACAGTATTGCCTCACAACCTCACTCTTGTGGACAGGATAGGACAGGACGTACATTGCATTTATTTAAATGTTGGACGTCAGTGATGGTCATTGTCCTCCTGGTTCTTTCCTTTTCCTGTTTGCTGCTGTACATATTGTGTTACTCTGATTTGTTTGTTTCCGTCCTTCACATGCTGTAAATTTACTCCCGTATATACAGGTGCATCTCAATAAATTAGAATGTCATGGAAAAGTTCATTTATTTCAGTAATTCAACTCAAATTGTGAAACTCGTGTATTAAATAAATTCAATGCACACAGACTGAAGTAGTTTAAGTCTTTGGTTATTTTAATTGTGATGATTTAGGCTCACATTTAACAAAAACCCACCAATTCACTATCTCAACAAATTAGAATACTTCATAAGACCAATAAAAAAAACATTTTTAGTGAATTGTTGTCCTTCTGGAAAGTATGTTAATTTACTGTATATGTCTCAATACTTGGTAGGGGCTCATTTTGCTTTAATTACTGCCTCAATTCGGCGTGGCATGGAGGTGATCAGTTTGTGGCACTGCTGAGGTGGTATGGAAGCCCAGGTTTCTTTGACAGTGGCCTTCAGCTCATCTGCATTGTTGGGTCTGGTGTCTCTCATCTTCCTCTTGACAATACCCCATAGATTCTCTATGGGGTTCAGGTCAGGCGAGTTTGCTGGCCAATCAAGCACAGTAACACCATGGTCATTGAACCAGCTTTTGGTACCTTTGGCAGTGTGGGCAGGTGCCAAGTCCTGCTGGAAAATGAAATCTGCATCTCCATAAAGCTTGCCAGCAGAAGGAAGCATGAAGTGCTCTAAAATTTCCTGGTAGATGGCTGTGTTGACTGTGGACTTCAGAAAACACAGTGGACCAACACCAGCAGATGACATGGCAGCCCAAATCATCACTGACTGTGTAAACTTCACACTGGACTTCAAGCAACATGGATTCTGTGCCTCTCCACTCTTCCTCCAGACTCTGGGACCTTGTTTCCAAATGAAATGCAAAATTTACTTTCATCTGAAAAGAGGACTTTGGACCACTGAGCAACAGTCCAGTTCTTTTTCTCCACAGCCCAGGTAAGACGCTTCTGACGTTGTCTCTGGTTCAGAAGTGGCTTGGTAGCCCTTTTCCTGAAGACGTCTGAGCGTGGTGACTCTTGATGCACTGACTCCAGCTTCAGTCCACTCCTTGTGAAGCTCTCCCAAGTGTTTGAATCAGCTTTGCTTGACAGTATTCTCAAGCTTGCAGTCATCCCTGTTGCTTGTGCACCTTTTCCTACCCAAATTTTTCCTTCCAGTAAATTTTGCATTTAATATGCTTTGATACAGCACTCTGTAAACAGCCACACCTTTCAGTAATGACTTACTCTGTGACTTACCCTCTTTGTGGAGGGTGTCATTGTTCGTCTTCTGGATCATTGCCAAGTCAGCAGTCTTCTCCATTATTGTGGTTTCAAAGAACAAGAGATACCCGGAATTTATACTGTATGGATGGTCATTTATTGAAACTCAAATGTAAATATTCTAATATTTTGAGATACTGATTTTTGACTTTCATGAGCTGTAAGCTCTAATCATCAAAATTAAAACAAAAAAACTTTTGAAATGTTTTACTTTACATGCAATTAATCTAAAATATATGAAAGTTTCACTTTTTGAAATAACTTACAAGAAAAAAATTACTTTTTCACAACATTCTAATTCATTGAGATGCACCTGTATATACATGTAAATACATGTAAATATTTTCAAAATATATGCTGTATGTGTGTATTTATATATACATAATAAATATACACAGTACACACAGATATATTATGTAAATAAAAACTTTTATTTTGAATTAATCGCAGTTAATCGTTTGACAGCACTAATTTAATTTAACAATTATTTTAGTAAAAGTATCTAATTGATTTTAATTTAAATCAATTACATAGAAAAAATGTAATTTAATTATAATTTTTTTTAAATGAGAAAGGGGAAAAAAAATCAGAGCGCAAAAATATTTGACCAATACATTGGTGACCAATCAGAATCAAGTATTCCAGAAAGCCTTGACTTCTTATAAGACCAAGATAGGAAGCAAATGTATAAAACATATGCAAGTTTTGTGAAGTTGACGGACGCTTTCTCAGATTGGCTTAGATTTGAAGACTGATGGATTGCATTATCAGGATGTGTTGTGATATGGCTGTAAGTTCTTGTCAGGGAGGGTTTAGGTTTCACACCCACTCTGAGCACTTGAAAGCGAGAGGAGAAGTTGACAGATTGACTGTGATCTGGTTTTGGGAGGAGTCCTCACGTAGAAGCCACATGAGAAAAGCCAGGCGTCTGCGAGGGCCTTATCTGTGCTGGCCAGCACTGCAGCCCCGCAGCTATTGTTGTTTTATCTGGACTGAGCTTTGTTCTGCTGGTAACAATAGCTCTGTTTCATGTGAGCAGGCATACAGTATGATTGTTCAGTACAGGACACTTGAAGTTCTACAGTATTAAACAAAGTTACTGAAAAGAAGTTACTTTGCCTTGAGATGTGCTTTGATTTACCAGTCAAAAGTGTAGCTTCAACCGCTCATTCTTCATTAGTAGTAACTTATAGGCGAAGGTTAGGATGATTCATGGTGCCTTGATCATAGAGGGGCTCCAAAGGGCCTTTCACTGTCTGCTCCAAGTAACCCACTTGCTCCATACATGTCCATTAAAAATGCTAACTAACATTTGTTTTTGCAACCTATTTATTTTATTCAGTTATTTTAATGAAGTTTTTAAATGATTTTTTTTATAAATTAACTATATATAGTTTTTACAGATTGGATGCAAATATTTGTTTTATTAAGATTAAAATAAAAAAATAAAAAAATGAAAAAAATACAGACAAAAACAAATGCATCAATTATTTAATTTTCTTTCTTTTTTTTTTACAATTTAACTAACAGTATTTGTTTACAAATTGTATGCAGTTATTTTATTCAAATATTTTCTTAATTATTTTTAGATTTTAACTGTCTATATGATTTTATTAATTAATTGTTTTTGAGTGCAATTGAGTGCAATTATTTATCTTATAAAATGTTTATTATTATTTTTTGAAAGAGATATTTTTTAATTCAGCTAACAATATTTTTTAGCTTTTACAAATTGAGTGCAATTATCTATTTTATTGAAGTATCTCTTTATACTATTTATATTAAAATATTTATTTAAAATTATTTTTTGAAAATTATTTTTATTTCAGCTAACAATTTTTTTTATAAATTGAGCACCATTATTAAACTATTTTATTAATAATAATTTTATAATTTAACAATACATGTTTTTCTTTTGTTTATACAGATTGAGAGTACATATTTTATTAAAATAAATATTGCATTTATGTAATAAATTTGTACATTATTTTCAATTGAACAACAAATATTTTTCACAAATTGAGTGTGATTTTTGTAATTGTAATCAAATGTTATTATTATTATTATTATTATTACTAAATCAAAGAGATGTGTATAGCTTCTGTTAAACCCGAAAATTTCCTTTAATTTGTTCTATTTATATATTTAATTTTCAGAGGAAGTTATGCATTGATGGTTGAGGTTTTGGGGTTGGTTTTCTGATCTTGTGCCCAGAGGAGTTCTGTGGGTTTTTGACTACTCTGTGGTTTCACTCGGCAAAAAATGTAAAGGAATCAAAGCGTCTGAGGATTCTGGTTTGGTGTGATATCCATCTGACCTGCTGAAGTTTGTGTCAAGGATATCAGATGACATTTTATGGAGTTTAGGGAGAAGTTGTTCACATTTTTATCCCTTGTGAACAGATGAATCATTTCACATTTTGGCTCTGGAAAATCTGATATATCAGTGTCCTTTGTACTTGCCATGCATATCTACATTTTCTTGGGAACGTCCCAATCTTGCACAGGACTGATTTTTATTTTCAGATCTGTTTCAGATTATCAGAGCATCTGCATCTGGTTAATGTCTATTATTCTCTTATCTATGCTCTTCTGGTTCTTATATATTAATTTGAGATCTTTCATCCAGACATGCAACTATGTTTTACTGTCATGTTGCTGATAGTTCTTTATATTAAATAAATACACAAAAAGTAGATGTTTTTAGTATGCAGTTTATTGATTCTAATAATTATAGAGTTTACCAAAGAGACAATAAATCAAATAAAAAGGTAACCTTATTTAACCCTTTGGAACTACTAGTAAAAAGAATAAAGAGTGGTTAGACCAATTTATTATTTGCCCTTTTACATCTAAATTTAGTATTTAGTATGCAAAAAAAAGTCAGGGAAATAATAGAGGACATAGACCACCCAACAAGCAAGTCACAAATGCCACTATTATTCACTTATGGCTTTAATAGAGACTAAAGTAGAACCTTTGTCCAATTCTGTGGAAAAAAATGTGGGAAAAAAATGACTTGGTCATCTAAAATTAACCCATTTCCCATAGCAAAAGGCTCATTTGCTCTCATCCATATTGAAAAGAAGAATTGGATGCCAGCTTTGATTAAGATTCTGCTCGTGTTATTTTGTTGCAGTTTAAATGTCATGTTAATATGTAAACACACTCCAAAAGACTTTCTGAAAACTCAAAATGTAAAGATATTTTCTGACAAAACGCTTAAAATACAACAAATATGAGAATGATTTCCAGTGCAAAACTCATCATGAAAATAGTGGTGTCTCAGCAGAGGACTTCTGAAAAATGTGCAGATAAATAAATACATAAATATAAATAAATATTTTGTAAATTAAAGTGAAAATGCTAATAAATATATATGTATAAGAAAGTAAAAACATGAATAAACTCACATACAGTATGTTTTAACTGTCTTTTAAAGGTGTTTGGGTGTTTACTGTACGTCATTGAACTTGTTAACCTGGGCAGGTGGATCTTGGGAAGTCAGCCAGAGATGCCGATCAGCCGTCATTGTATTCGTGTGTCTGTAGAAGAATTGCTCTGAATGTGCGTGCGTTGGCGAGACCGCAAACAACATCCTCCGTAAATGACTCAATAACCCATTGTGGTGCCTCTCTATTATCTTAATTAATTGGCCCTTCTCTCTATCAGCCCAGCAATAACAATGCACTGGCAAACATAGTACTTCCTTCCCACAATGCATCTGTTCGAACCTGCTGTCTGGCGCCAACCCCAGGAAGGTCAGAATGAGGCTGGAAGTGGCTCTGTGTGGGCCAGGGCGAAGGGAAGCTCTGTCTAAACACCCAACCAGCTGTTTCGACAAATTATAGTAACTTCGTCATCATTCAGCCAAACTCAATTTTCAGCCAAGCTAAATTCTGATGTTATTTCTGAGCCCAAAACAAGCACGGTTGTGATTGTACTACCAACTGAGATTCACAATATGCCGGTCATGAATCATGTATATATTTGTCTTTCATTGTTTCTGAGTGATTTCATTGTAATCTGCAGCTGTTTATTCCTTCAGGATTGGGATGGAGTGTGTGGAGCTTTGCGGAATAGGGAACAAATCTAACATTTGTTTACATGTTCTGTTTTATAGTTGGAGTCACACACAAAAAGATTCAAGATAGCTCTTGTGACATCCATTATAAGCGGCACCGAATCTAGTCTGGCAATATAATGCTATAAAAAGTAAGTAAATCAACCTAACGCTCTGGCAACATTTCACTTGTAGCATTATGGCGGTCACATTTGCACAAGGGCAACTGGAATTTTCTTTGGAAAATGTAAAAATCTAGTGCAATCTTACCTTAAACGGTCTTTTATTGCATGTTTTATTTTGGACCCCATTGACCTTTATTATATGGACAAAAACAATTGAAACTATTCAAAATTGTGGCTGTTGTGTTTTGATAAAAGAAAGAAAGTGTGTTTTTTGCTCTACTAGTGGCACTAAACAGAATTTTGAAATAATAATACGTTTAAACACTCCCCCGCCACCAAACACAACCCAGGCTTATTAGAAAATCACACCTTTGCTGTCATTTTTGGAATTATTAAGTCGCTTCTTGCAAATTTTGCGACACTTTCAAAGTGAGATGTCTTGTGAGTGGCACTACAGGTATGTTTGGTTTTATCCAAAACAGATGAACGTGAATCTGGCAGTCTTTTGTTACAATGATGTTGTTGATGTTGTTTGTATCGCAGCAGTTCGGAAATTTAATATCCAGCGAGTTGCGCTAAAAGGCTAATGCTTTATCGCACTTGAAAATAATGTAACACTACACTAAACCTGAAACCCAATAGTGTTAACGAGCAAACATGAGATAAAATCACAAATTTAACATGTATTTTATCATAACTTATGTTTCACAGATTTGTACCCGAGCGCTTCACGTCGCTAGTGCAATACCGTACCGGGTGAGCTACTGAGCAAGTTTACTACATCAGAAAACATAAAACATGTTCTGATTAAGAGCCTGTTTGCTAAATAATACATCAATACTCAATGGTACATTAAAGTGCCAATATTATGGGTAATGAAAGGTTCATATTTTGGTTTTGGGAGTCCCCAACAACAGGTTGACATGCATGCAAGGTCAAAAAACACTTTAATTGTCTTATAATATGCATTTATTTTTACCTTATTTGCTCTACGACTCCCAAACAATTCGCTCAAAGATTAATTTTTCCAAACCCCTCCTTTGTTTGACGCTAATCTGCGGTGATTGGTCTCATTTCCATTTCATCTCGCCTGTAATGCCTGATAAAGCAGTGTTTGTGAGCCAGTGCTGCTTTGTGTACAGCGTTACCAGGGAAACCGCTATTTTAACTGCTCCAAAAGTGGCACCTAGTGGCAAAGAATGAATTTGCATTTTCATTCAGACCAACCTGAAAAGACCAACAAGTGGGCGGGCAATATGCTAATGTCTCATGTTGACAACATGAAACAGCTTGGGATTCGTTTTAAAAATGACTCGTTTCAATGATTCAGAGTCGACTCTTTCTTTTGAGAGACAATAACTTTAGACACAGTGCACTTTCAGATTTAAAACTTTGCAGCATTTTTTCTTTCACTTAGAGCTGTGTTACACACTGCATGAAAGGTCAATATTTTTTTTTTTTTTTTTTTTTTATTTATATTTTTATTTATGACTTTATTTTATCTACATCTTTCTATGCAGTGCTGGGTAGTTTATTTACAAATTGTAGTCTGTTACTGATTACAGATTACACAATGAAAATTGTAGTTGGTAATTTAATCTAGATTACTCATTTTAGATGATACAGCCTGCTCTGACTACTTTTTAGATTACATTTAGATTACTTTTTGTTATCTAACTTGTTTTAAACTTACTATTACCCCCCCCCCCCCCCCCCCCCACCAATTCAGAAGCACGGAGTGCAAAATTATTTACATGACATTTACCTGGCCATTGTATAGGCTATTTTGAATATAGTCAAGGCTCAGGATTTTTGGAAATTAAGCTTCAAAAGAGAAAAAATAGAAGATAGGGAGAATCAATAAATTATGAATCAATAAATTATGAATAATTTACTGCTATTTAATTAATTTTATGTAATCAAGTCATAAAAAGTAGCTGTAATCTGATCATGTGCATTTTAAAATGTAATATAATCCAATTATGCATACTTAATTTTTGGAATTTTATGACATATTCCAGATTACATGTAATCAGTTACTACCCAGCACTGTTTCTATGCCATAAATATGGAGCTGATGAAAACACCCAAATATATTAGTTTACAAATCATGCACTATGCTGAAAGTGTTTTAAGGTCCTAACATAGTATTGTGCAATGAACTGCACAAAAATGAGTCATGAATTGATAATCTACTTATGATCTACTCTTGATTTGTGTGGAAAAGGAATAAAAGTTGGTGTTTTACTGCTACCAGTGGTCATTACAGCTGGAAACTGCAATGAATTGTACATATAGGTATATGTTTTTGGAATTTTGCCAAAATGTTTTTCCAGTGAGCTCAAGATGTTATATCACACTGCTCAGATTACAGTTATCTTTGGTGCTACTAGCAGTGCAGAAATCCCACACTTAACCTCCACACCCCAATATCATAATACAAATTTTTACTAGACCTCAGAGATGGAGGTGTTTTGGACACATATATCTAATTAGCCGTATCCCGACACGCCTGTCTAAACCTCCGAACCCTGCGTTCCTCACCGTCACATATCGCTCCACCTGGAGCAGAGATACTCGCACCCCCTCTGGCTGGACGACCCTTGAGGTCCCAGGATGTCAGAGAGCTCGGCGGGGATCCTTACTTCCCAGTATGGGGCTCTCGCTCTGTTTTCTCATCCTTTCAAATGAACGGCACTGGAATTCTTCAAGGCCAAAGAGCCAAAGATAAATCAAGTGAAGATTATAGAGGACTGCGCATCAGCTGAGATAAAAAAAAATCATCATGGGGGTTGCTATCATATGTGATTTAGCCTCTTTTTTTGTAGCGTCCTACAGGCCTTGATGCTTTTGTAACCGTGTGATGTGGAAGACGAATTCATAGGTATGAAACCTAAGAGGTCTAGATAAAGGATAAAAGCTGTCCTTGTTATTTAGTTTCACTAGTTCACTATCTGTTTTGGATTAGGCATTTTAGCGTAAATCATTTGCTAACTCCCATCAAGCGCACTTGTTGTAGAGATGCTCTCTTTTATTATAACGGTTGACCCGTGCTGTTTCATCTTCTACAAATTGCTCTCAAAGGCTTAGCAGAGGGATTTCTAAGCTATCTGTAATTGGCTTTAATTAATGTGCTCCCAGGTTCTGTCATGTGAGGCAAAACAGAACCCTCTAGCTTTCCTAATGAACAGCATTTGCAGACAACAACAAGAATAGGACCTCTAATTTTGGTCTATCACTGCTGTAAATGTAAGTCCCCTCAAGTGCCCTGGGAACACGCTAATGTACAAAAGAGTCTCTCTGGAAATACTTTGCTTAATTCCACTGGAGTACCTTATAATCATGCCCAGACAGAATCTGCAGACTCTTTTTTGGGATTTTATCCATTGATTTTGGGGGGAATTTGTGGAATGGTCTTAAAGGGGTAGTTCGCCCAAAAATGAAAATTCTGTCATTAATTATTCACCCTCATGTCGTTCCAAACCTGTAAGACCTTCGTTCATCTTCGGATCACAAATTAAGATATTTTTTATGAAATCCAAGAACTTTCTGACCCTGCATAGACAGCAATGCAACTGACATGTTCAAGACCCAGAAAGGTAGTAAAGACATCATTAAAATAGTCCATGTGGCATCAGTGGTTCAACCTTAATTTTATGAAGCTACGATAAAACAAAAATAACAACTTTGAAGTCTGACACGGAAGAGAAGAAATTGGTGAATGAAGGCATTATTTTTGTTTTTACATTCCGTTGCTGTCTATGCAGGGTAAGAAAACTCTCAAATTTTATAAAAAATAGCCTATCTTAAAGGGATAGTCCACCCAAAAATGAAAATCATCAAAATTTAATTAAAATATCTTAATTTATGTTCTGAAGATGAACGAAACGTCTTACGGGTTTTGAACGACATGAGGGTGAGTAATTAATGACAGAATTTTCATTTTTATGTGAACAATCCCATTAAATGTCGTAGAATGTGACTATTTTATTTTATTTTATTTTAGTGGTGCTTAAACTTTCACTTTCAAGACCTTTTAAATCTGATTGTTTCATTGATTCAGTTGAACTAATACACTAAACCAATCATTAGCTGCGGCTCTTTCAGACATGACAACAAAATAATTAACAATTAAACTCAATATTAATTAAGAATTGTTAATTGTAATTATTCTATAATCTTAATTATTAATTAATTCATAAAACTTAATAAAAATCTATGGAATCTATTCTCTTTCAGACTTGTCAACAAAATAATTAATATTAAACTAAATATTAGTTTTAATCTTAATTATTCTATGAGCTTAATTATGAAATAATATATTGATATTAATTAATTAATCTAATAAACTGAATTAAAAAGAACTGATCCTCTTTAATGCATGTCAACAAAGCAACTAATGTTAAACTAAATAATAATTAATTATATATTGAATTTTTTTATAAAATTATTTATTATTCAATATTAAATAATCAATCATTAATAAATAATCAGTTGTTTGAAAACAGTCTTTATTTTTGCTATTCCATTTAATGATGCTAGTGCAGAAAGGCCAATATAGAAAAAGTGGCAGATGTTTTCCACTGGAGTATAAAAACTGCACACATATGATTCCCCTTTGATTGAAAGCTATATTTCGAACTGGGACTGGTCCGTAAACACAAACCCATCACAGAACAAATACTCAAGGTAAAAAAGGTCCTCTCTCTCCTCTCAGCATAACAATACCTCATTCCAAATACAGCATACAAAAGGAAGAGGCGAAAGACAAAATAAGCATGCGATTTTAAACAATCTGTCTCCACTGGCAGTCTGAGCCTGACTCCAATCTGCAGTCCGAATGTCAGTACTTGAGGTTGCTCCGCGGGGAACCATGACAGCCTGTTTTATGGGTGGTGCAACATCCAATGCCTGGAATGAGGTCACTTGGACCACCGGGGAGGAAAACACACGATAAGTCTGTATCATCTGCTGAGCAGGAGTTTGTTGACATTGTCAGTGAGGTCAGATGTATGAGGAGTGTCACACATGAATCAAGATAATTGCTATTAATGACAAAATTATGAGATAATTAAAGAGGACCACAAATGATTAAAGACATTATTGACAAAATCATGTCTACTCGCATTAGAGAAAACAAAGTCATATTACTCTCCCTCATGTTGATCTAAACTTGTATGGCTTTCTTCTGTCAAACACAAAAAGAGAGATTTTAAAGGAATAGGCCTAGTTCACCCAAAAATGAAAAATTGACGAACATTTACTCACCCTCAGGCCATACAAGATGTAGATGAGTTATGTCTTCATGAGAACATATTTGGAGAAATGTAGCATTACATCACTTGCTCACCAATGCATCCTCTGCAGTGAATGGGTGCCATCAGAATGAGAGTCCAAACAGCTGATAAAAACATCACAATAATCCACAAGCAATCCACACCACTCCAGTCCATCAGTTAATGTCTTGTGAAGAGAAAACCTGTGTGTTTGTAAAAACACAACTTCAAACCATTGCTTCCAACATACCCATCCATAATCCATGATAAGGATGTTTTTTTCAACTGTTTATTGCACTAGCCGCTTTTTCCCATGCAATTATAATGAATAACATCAAAAATAAAAGTACCTCAAAAGTATCGTAAAAGTCAAAAGAAAACAAAATAGTTTTTCGTGAGAAACAGACCAAAATTTCACTGTTTTCACTGATATTGACTTCAAATGAGATGACTTTACCAGGAGTTTACATGTTTTATTTACAGAGACCTTGTTTAGTAAGAATGTTATATCTGACTCGTAAGCAAAACACTTTGATTTCTCTCTTGTATTTGTGTTTTTGTTCAAAGCAGGTTGTTTACATGCATATCCATTATTACACAACAGCCTTTGCTGTGAAACCTTTGTTGTGGATCCAAATCAGGGATGAGTGTGTTTTGTTTGTATCTTTACAATGAAACAAATGGGATTTAAGTCCAGCAGGTGTTGTCTGGCATTCTCTAATCTCAGACTAAACAAAAAACAAAAGTGTGTCTAGACAGTAATGTTAACAAGCTGCCTTTAACTACTCCTTTGTTGTAAAACTCCCAATATAGAGAAGAGATGAGCTTTAATAGAGAGAAACATTAAGTGCCCACACTTTCCTGGGTGCCAGAGGTATTTTCCAGTTCATTTCTCAATAGAGTGAATCACAGGGATGGATCATAACAGTAAAAAATACAAAACTATATCCTCAAATTATTTTATAGTAAATTAAGTACTCATCCTATGAAGCACTGCAGATGATCTAATTGATAAATTATTGTACCTAAATATAAAACTACTGACTTTAATAAGTAGAATTTACTTTAAATATATATATATATATATATATATATATATATATATATATATGCAGATATATAAGTTGATTAAAAGTAAAGAGACTGTGTTAGTTTCGTTATTCACAATTCTTAATGTAAGTGAGTGGTCACTGTTGTGACCAGTGAAATTGCAGCAATTCTTTGATTTCGGGTACACTGTAAAAACATCCTGTTAAACAGCTGATGTGGTTGCCAGATATTCACCATACGGTAACAATGTCTCAAGCATGATGGCATGGCATATTCCTGTATATATTTAACCAAAAATAAGAAGACACTGATTTTTTAATATGTGCAGGGAATGTTCTTTTACATTTTTCCATTGTAAATTATATGGTAATTCAGAGGTTTTACATTTAAAAAAAAAAATAATAAATACATTTGACAAAAAGTACAGTAAAAATTACATATAATGCAAGGTTATGTTTTTTACCGTATATGATGAGGTAACTTACTGTTAACTAGGTTTTTACTGTAGTATTTACAGGAATTATGTAATTAAACACATTTATTTAATTATGAAGCTGAAATCACAGTGTATCTATATAAAAGTGCATTGTTGTAACCAGTGTTATTTAAGTATTATTGACTTACTATTATAATTTTTAATGTTAATAATATAATAAATAATATCAATAATTAGAATTATTTAAAAAAAATTGTAATTGTTTTCATTTTAATTTTAGTTAAAGGTTTAGTAGGTTTTGTTGTTGTTGTTGTTTCATTTTTAGTTTTTTTTTCAGTTTAAGTTTGAGTTATTTTATAATTTTTAGTAATTTCAGTTAGCATTTATTTTATTTCCAGTAACAAAAATGTTTTTTAATTTTAGTTTCAGTTTTACAGTTATTACAATTAATCAGAACCCTGATTATAACAAAAATTATAGTCAGTGTACATTCATCTGCAATAAAAATATATAGATTTATCTTCCATATTGTACTTTTTAGCATATCTAACGTGAAAACGTACAAATACCTACAGTACCAATTTAACTGCGATTAGGCTGTGCCTATAGCTTGGGCTATATGTAAGTGCAAATCATGACTTTAGTACCCGAGGGTTTTCTGCAGTAAAAGCTTGAGAGAAAATCTCCTACGTGGATCTTAACCAAACGACTAATGGGAAAATCGTCGCCATCCTATGCCCGGCAGGTTCATGCTGTGTTTTAAAGAGGGGGTTAGTGTGCTTGAGGCAGTTCCCAATCCCAGGGTCATGCAACTGTGAAGTAAACGGCTGTTTAGTTGTCCTCACAATTACTAGCAGGAATGGCTTGCGGTATCCTTGGAAAGGAGGAAATGAGGTGGAATTCTGCACATTTCAAATTTCCTATGGTGCGTTGGTTAGGAGTAGCGGTTTGTCATCCAGATTCTCTAGGGAACATTACAGAACCATCTAGACGGTTGTTTTCCCAGTTATGAGGGATGTGCAACATGTATTGTTTGACTCCCTCTCAAAATCAGCTGTCTGGAATGTATACCACAACATTCCATCAGGATTCTTGAACTGGGACGATTCTTCCCATTCCCTCCCCAAAGCAGAGTTATTTGTCTAACTGTATTTTCAAACATTTCAATTTCACATCTCACATGCTGGATATTCCCCCGCTTTTTAAAATACACAGACGAATGGCTGTTTATTTTAATGTGGTGAGATGTAATGGGCCTGACAGTCAATCACTTACAGTTGCACATGTTGATTTAAAACCTCCAGTAGTAGGACGTAAATTGACAGATTACTAATCGTAGACTTTTTCCCAGCTTTTCCCTCTCAGACTGACTCCCAGATGAGCATGGAGCATTTCCGACAGACAATAACAGAGTTCAGACTCTTTTTCGAATGCTTTGTGGTGATTTTGGACATTATTTAGGGTGCGGAAAAGGGAATCTGGCGCCTACCAAATTGAATTGCTCTGAAAGGCCCCCACCAGACAATCGCAGATTAAGTGTGCTGAAATTTTTCCATGTTGTGTGCAATTTAGAGCCAATAGGCTTCCTGGATGCTGATAGGAAACAGAAACGTCCAGCGGATAACTAGACAGTAAATTTTCCTTGACACTACTTTCCAAGACATATAGTTTTGATATATGACATATACTCAGCTCTAGTATCAAGAAATGAAGAAAGAAAAGAAAGAAAGAAAGAACATTTATTTAAAGCAAGCAGACACTTTTATCCAAAGACTTAAGCATTCAAGTTAAGTTTTACATTTTATCAGCTCTTGCTTTCCCTGGGAATCGAACCCATGATCTTGGCGTTGCTAGCGCCATGCTCTACCATTTGAGCTACAGGAAAGCTAAGAGATTTCAGCTAAGAAAGAGAAAGATTAGTTTAAATGGTTCTCTGGAATTAAATTGTGCAATGGCTAAAAAAGTTGTTGCTTGTAAATCAGTATGTTGGTTTTATGGAGTTTTTATATAGGCTAACATTCAGATTTACCATGTGAGGGTACAAGATTAAAATTAATTTCAATCACGTAAGGAATTTGCATATTTTTTTAAAATTTATTTTTGGTTTAATGAAAGACTGACAAATCATTCTTAATCCTAATATTGATACTCGTGTTTTGTTTCGCCTTTTTGTTTAGTTTTGCTTTCCCATTTTGTTTAGTTTTATTTCTCTTTAATTTCTTGTTTTGTTTTAGTTTGCTTTCTTGTTGTTGTTTTTGCTTTGTTTCTGTTTTATTTAGCTTTTTTGTTTTCCTGTTTTGTTTTGCTCTATTGTTCTGTTTTGTTTTGTTTTATTTTGATTTGCTTTCCTGTTCTGCTTTGCTTTCCTGTTTTGTTTTATCCTACTTTGTTTTATTTTGCTTTGCTTTCTAGTTTTGTTTAGTTTAGTTTTGCTTTGATTACATGTTTTGTTTTGTTTTCCTGTTTTATATTCCTTTTTTGTTTTAGACGTTACACCCACCAATACATTTAAGATTACAGTATGAAAATCTCTTATTGCCTTAAAACAATATTTTCAGCATGCAAAATTTCAACAGAGATGACATGATTGCAATATTTGCATACTGATAACTTGCATCTTCCTTGCATATAGTTAACCATGTATTCTATTCTTTCCTTTTTGATTCCTTTAGAAAATGCAAATGCAATACTACTACTTCTACTACCACTACTACTAATGTAGAAATGGTAATAATAGTAGAAGTTGTATATTGATCACTAACTCTCACACATACAGACTCTAATAATGAATGCACTTCCTGAGAGGGAACCTTTTTTTATCTCATTGTTTCTTGCTGGTAAATGGTTAAACGAAACACACACAAGAAGAATTGCTGGAATTTGCTCACCGAAACATAAAACAATGATGCCTAGTAAATATAGCATTACTCATCAACTCTGTATATTTGAAAATCCAGAACCCTGGACAAGATGAGGCAGATATTTTACCATTTTAAATATTATTATAACTTCTGGCCTTTCAAGGCACCTCATCACATCACTCCTTAAGGTAGAAGTGGCCGATAGCCCTGGATCCTGTCAGACTGAAAACAGCTGAAGTGGACAGATCATCTGTCTCTCTTCATTTTGTTGCCAGACGCAGGTATCTGCGGGTGAGGAGTGCAGAGATGGGCTGGTATGTGAAGGAAAGGCACTTTTTCTGGTCTGTTGATTACTGACTTCAGTGCAGAACTGGACTCAAGGAGCAGATTGTGATGTTCAAGATCACTGGGGTGTTGCTGTGGGAGTTGTAGGGGTGTATGGTTGAAAGATCTCACGCATGGGGCAAAACATTGATCCATGTGACACGGCCATGCTTGGTTATTTGGTTATGAAGCAAACCAGAGTTTCCAAAACTGCCCAGGGGGTCCATCTGTTAAGGAGTGGGGGAGTTATTGTCCGGCTGAATCTTCACATGAACCAGAATTTGCCTACTACCACAATCAAAAAAAAAAAAAAAAAATGTTTGACTTTGATAAGTGTTTCTTCAACTTAGAGCACTTTTGTATCCCAGTTGTTGATATTTTATTCATTAATTAAATTGTATTATTTGTGTATTGTTTTAAATTATAAATTATTTTATTTATTATTTATTATATATTTTAAATGGTATATTTTAGTATTAATTAATTTTAGTTTACTTTTTATGAAAATAATGTGAATAAAAATTTAAATATATAAAAAATAATATATATATATATATATATATATATATATATATATAATGCAGTGTAAACATATTATTCAATTGTGTGTATTTAGGATACATAAAATGCCATTAGCTTTAACATAGACAAAGTATTACATTCCATCATCATTTCCATCACATAATAAATAATACAATAAATCAATTGATTATGCTAGAAATTACATTTTCAAGAAAAAATTATAATAAAAGCTGTTATTTTGATCTTTCTACTTTCTGATTCTTTCTGATTTCAACATCGATAATAATATGATTTTTTTCTTGAGCAGCAAATCAGCATATTAGAGTGATTTCATAAAGATTATGTGACGATGAAGACTGGAGTAGGCCTAATGATGCTGAAAATTCAGCTTTTGATCACAGGAATAAATTACATTTCATAATACATTAAAACAATTTATTTTAAATTGCAATAATATTTCATAATATTACTGTTTTTGATCAAATAAATACAGCCCTGTTGAGCATGAGAGACTATATTAGAAGGCCAAAAGTGCTCATAGTTGAAAATACCCAATAACATCCCAATATAATTGATAATATCACAAAAACACATTAAACACACCAATAAATAAAACGCCAATTGTTCTTGTCTGGATTTCTTCCAGGCTTTGATATATTGAGAATGAGTTCAAGCAATCAACAGCCTACATAAAAGTTTACATTCATATTACAATGATCTCAACAAGCTCTATAAATGACTTTCTGCTTAACTTCCAATTTGCATTCTACATTAAACACATAAAGCACATCACATCAAAAGAACAAATGACTTTTAATAAAAGCAATTATTTTGCTTTTGCCTTCGCAATGCCATTTGTAAGCAGGGTGGAGGTCCACACAATCATTCAAACATGACACCTTCCTAACATACTCAGATAACCTTCCCACCCTCTAGAACTCGACACATTTGTCCATATTATGTTGCAGAGAAGCTGTAATCCTTCCTGAAAACCTAAAGTCTTCCTAATGAGCTCAACAAAGTCATCCTCAAAAAGCGAGGTGGATGTGTTCATGTAAACCATCCTTTCTTTACCACAAAATCCGCTGGCATGGCTTGTCTTTGTGTCCCAGAAGCTCACTAGTGCAATATTACCCACAGACTGAATCTACTTCTGCTCGCTCACTGAATGATTCCCAAGGAACGTGAAACCTTTTGACTGTTGTTTCTCTAAATTGTGGATTTTTGCATTATAAAAAGCCTAATGAATTGTGAAAAATTCAGTGTTTTTGCACTCAATGGCAGCGCTTCACAGAGAATAGGGCTGATTTTGAATGCGTTTGGTGTTAAAGCGGCCCTGGATGCGTGTCCCGCCGTGTTAAGCTGGTGTCTTTGTGCGTGTTAAACGGGAGGCTTGGTTGCTTGTTTTTCGGCTGGTTGAACCCAGTGTTGTTTGCTCACAGGGTAGCAGGTCTTTTCACAGCTCGCTGCGGATCTTAACGTGCCGACTGGCCCCTTTCATTCACATTGAGACTTTCAATGAATAAGTAATTTTCCGCATCTCTCTTTATACAAGTTGGGTTTGGCTGCTCATTTCTGAATTCACTTTAATTTTATACAGTTAAATGTAACTTAGTAGTTTTTACGAGCCAGTTAGAGCTGGGTGGTATGACGGTATATGTGGTGGTACAATTTTATGCAATATATTTGTGTGGCTATTAGTTCAGTTTGCCTAATGAGAAGAAACTGGAAAGAGTCCCTAACAAGTCAAAACGAGGAAGAACTAGTTATAAGGAATGACTAAAAATGTAAGGTGCAGTTTAGCAATGTCTACGAATGTGGATCAGCCAATCAGAATTCAGAGTCTTTGTTTTCTAATTTTAGTTGTGCTGGGCTGCGTTTCCCAAAAGCATCGTAAACTTCAGTTGAGCGTAGCTCCATTGATTTCAATGGGTCTATGATTTAAGCTTGCAATGCTTTTGGGAAACGCAGCCCTGTTTTTATTCAAGTGTATTAACTCAAGTTTTAGGCTTTAGCACATATGAATAATATAAAACCCGATCTCATGAGAAACTTAACTATTTTACAAATTGGCGATTCCGTATGATTTCTTGCAATTTTATTTGCATGCAAAATATTCTTTTTTTTAACTAAGTGTGAAGGATCATCCCTATCGCCATTCCTAAATCTAACCCTCAGTGGTGCATAAGCACAAATTCAACACCATTTCACCAAAACATAAAAAAGAGTTGTTAATTTAATATCAATTTTTTTTCATAGAATTTTCAGCAAAAATAACTAAACTAACTAAACTTTCTTTATTGGATGTTTGAACAACATTTAGCTTTTTTGGCTCTATTTATATTTGAATGTACACAAATATAAGCACTGAAAATAAAAAATAAATAAAGAAAATTAAAAAAAATAAATAAATAAATGGCCTGCCCCATAACCCACAATTGGTTAAGTAAATGTTTTATTGTTTTATACAAGCATATTGCAATTATATTTGGTACCAACAGTGATCTGTTGACAGGGTCTGAAGTGTTTTTTTATATATTTTTTTTGCCGGATCGGATCAGAGGTTGTTGGTGCAGAGCAATGAAAGACTCCCTGCCGCTCCCTCTATTCTGTCCACTCACAAGCTCAAGAGGAAGTGAGAGTGTTCATCCATTACTTTGACAAAGTCCCTGACTATGTGTCACCCTGCAGGGATCATTATTTTCCCGTCTGCCTGTTAAGATGTTTGCAGTATTTCCAAGAGGCTTTTTGTCCTAGAGAAACCTTGGTGTGCTTAACATGTGAGGTCCGGATGTCCCGGCACCAAAGCTCTTTGAGTATTTTCATTTGTCCATTAGTAGGACGGCACCAGTGATCGGAGCTCTTTGACTGTATTTTCATAGGGAAACGTTCCAAGGAAACAGGTCTAATTTCTCTCTTGCTTCACGTTGTGTGGCTTTTGTCGCAGCATTAGCTACTTCCTCTTAGGATTTTCCCACAATGTCTTTCCTCATATTGAAAAAGCTACAGTCACTCTTCAAGCTTTGCCAGAATTAACATTATTTCAAGGTTGTAAATTAGGTCATTTCTCGAACGTGACCCTGACAGCCGCTAGTTTTCCATGATTCTTAACAACGTAGGGAAACGTGTCCAAGGAAACAGGCTCTATATCAATGTTGTTACGTGAAAGGATGAAGGATTGGTTGGTTCTGGTCACATGACCTGCTGTGCGCTGCCTGAAAAGTTGAGATGTTTTTTCTCTGCGGCGCGGACGCGCCTGGAAAAAACGAGCGCGTGCTTGAGCGCGCACCGCGCGTCTACATTGTGTGAGCGCGCAAAAGGCGATATGTGAAGGTTTTGTCGTCTCACAGCGCGGAAGTGATGTCTTGGGCTTAATTGTTTATCAGACTTAAAACACGTGAGAATTACTGAGGAAGCAGCACTCCGTTAAGATAGTTCTGGGGGCTGAAACCCCCTAAAAAGGGTTTAGAAACCCCTGCCTTGTAATTATACGATTTTCCCACAGTTAGTGTGTGTTTGTTGTCTTTCCTCATATTGAAAAAGCTGATGACTAACTGTTGTCTAGAACAGGTCAATCTACAGGCACATTTTGTCTGATATAGCGCATGTCTATGTTTATTTTCTTCCTAATTAATATTCACAGTGGTTCACTATTTTTTATTTTTTTTTAAATATATGCATTTGGCAGACGCTTATCAAAACACTGCATTCAAGGTTTACATATAATCATACTCTACCATTTGGGCTACAGGAATCCTTCAGAAAAATTTGGGAGTAATTTAATGTTTCATAAATTTTGGTTTGCACTTTCTAGCTATTAAGGCCTTAAGCTATAACCACAAATAATATACACATTTATTTTATTTTATGTCCAGTTTTATTTTTTCTTCTTTTTTTTTTTAAGACACTCAGAGCCATTTTGAAACACTCACTAGAAAGTAACTGGATATCCATGAACAGAACTATTCAGATTTTTTTTTAAATAAGTTTAATAATAATAATTATATATATTTACAACATTATTATTATTGTTATTATTACTTAATTTTATTATTATTATTATTATTATGAGTAGCATTAGTATTATTATTAGTATTTAATTACCTAATTTAAGGTGTCACTGATGCTCAAATATATATATATATATTTTTTTTTTGGCATCAGCCAATATCTTTATCATCTCTAAGACTTTTAGATTAATTTTCTCAAAATAGAGCTGACCTATTGAACTTTACATGGCCATTATAAGTAGAAACATAATCAAATACAACTTTGTGATTTGTTGTATTCTATATATAAGGCATTAAAAATGAATGTAGACATGATAATTGGCTAATTCTAAAAACACTCAATCTGATCATGAGTTAAGTTGCAAAGTGTAGAATAAGTTGCAAAGTGGACCAGACTTTATGCTGATAGTCAAAAGTAAGTCTGCAACGTTACAGACTCTAGTAGCAGCACATAATAGGCTACAAATCTCCAAAGAGTCATCAATAATGATTGAAACCAAATCCCACTCATTCTATAAAAACCAAGGCCACAGAAGGGACCTTTTTAATACAACATAATTCAAATCTCTCCTGCTCTCCCAACTGGATTCATATCTGCTAAATCGAGACATAAAGAATACAGATAGTACTCTAATGAAAAATATGCCTATTAGTATCTGCCAGACCATCACTACCTTGCACAGCTCACACATAGTTGTTGTCGGGCCAGGAATGATATGTTTTCTTTTGCTTTCTCTGGGAGATTAATAGGTTTGAGTCAACAAACGGAGCTAATAAGAGTCCCTGATCTCTCCTGGAGCACCTGTGCTCCAGCCAACACAGTAAATCCAGTTATTGCGACCGCTGAATCCACCCGGAGGGTATAACGTAACTCAGCCGTAAACCTGATACCACAGCACTTAAAGGAACAGTTCACCTTAAAAAATAAAAATTTGCTGAGAATTTGCTGACCCTCAGGCTGGCCACCCAAGATGTACATGAGTTTGTTTCTTCATCAGAATCTGATGAAATGTAGCATTCCATCACTTGGAATCACCAATGGATCATCTGCAGTGGGTGCCATCAGAACGAGAGTCCAAACAGCTGATAAAAACATCACAATAATTCACAAGAAATCTTGTGGCAAACTTGTGAATTTAAAAGCTGTGTGTTTATAAGAAACAAACTCCATGATTGCTTCCAATTGAAATATGAGTCCATAATGCATAATATTTCTTTCTCCAGTGGAAAAGTCATCTTGTCTGAATCAGGAGTGAAATATGCACAGATTAACCACCATTTACAAGCCAGCTCTAAACAAATATGTTGGTGAATTTTGATGTGAGAGGACAACAGGAGATGGACTTTTTCACTGGAGAAAGAGTTATTATGGATTATGGACTATATTTTGGATTATATTTTGGCCAGAAGTGACGGTTTGAAGTTAAAAACACCTTAATGATGGATTTATTTCTTACAGACACACAGCTTTTCTCTTCACAAGACATTAATTGATGGACTGGAGTGGTGTGGATTACTTGTGGATTATTGTGATGTTTTTATCAGCTGTTTGGACTCTCATTCTGATGGCATCCATTCACTGCAGAGGATCCATTGGTGAGCAAGTGATGTAATGCTACATTTCTCCAAATCTGATGAAGAAACAAACTCATCTATATCTTGGATAGCCTGAGGGTGAGTAAATGTTCAACAAATTATCACTTTTGGGAGAACTATTCATTTAAATAGAACCATGAATGAATTCCAGCTATCAGACGTCTGATAAACATCTGATTCTCACTTTAAAATGCTGCAGTAATAAATTTCGCGATAAATCAGCGTACTGAAGGGAGCATTTGGTTTCCGTCACTCGAGGAACTTGAATAGTGTTATTATGTCCAAGTAACAGCGTAATGATCTTAGATTTTGAGGTGATGAATGGAGCAATAGAGAAAGCCTATCTTCATTTTGCATATGTTTGAGCTCAAGCCCATTTTTCGTGGTGAAACCGTCCCCAGGGGTCCCCTCACGAGTCTAAGTGGCGCAACATACAATACCCTCATCATGGGAAAATGCTTCCCCTGAGCGCCAACACAAAAACTGCTGCTCTTTCATTGAGCTCGCCAATTGTTGGACTTTCTATACCGCGAAACGTACGAAAGTTGCTATCAGACAAATAAAATCCATTCCAGTGGATTGAACTATTGCATGTTCTTTGACAGTGTTTAGAGGTTAGCATATACAGGAGGAAGCCGCTCGAGTGATTCTAGGCTGCGCATGCCATCTGTTTATGTAGGGTGACCTCTTAAAGGAAAGAAAATAAAGATCAGGGCAACTGATTAGCCATGGGAACTTTTCTCGAAACAATGCTCCGGTTTCCTTCTCCGCGCGAGGCTGGTTCTCGCGCAGTCGTGAGCTCGGCACGCCGCTCACACACTCTGAAGGTTTTGGGTTACTAGTCTTGAAGTAGCATCTGTTGTGCCTCCAGGTTTAAGCACTTGCTCAAAGAGTTTTGACTTGAGGAGACTGTAAAGTACATTGGGCGACGCTAGCGTGCTGAAATCTGGTAGTTAATGCCTGAGGATGTGGCATAATCTGTTTTCTATTTAGAAGAGATGACATGAACAGGGTTAATGTCATTGTGAAAGAATGCCATCTGGAGCTTTCCCCTTCCCCTTCCATAAGGAGGCAGAACATTTTCAGTTTGATGTGGAAAACGGTCTGGTATCTTCATCTAACATTTGCTATTTGGGAATCTTTAACATTTATATTATATAATAATTCTATAAATGTTAAATAGCTAATAATTTTTTTTTTTATATTATATTATATTATTATTTAATATTGATTAGCATCAGATTACAGAAACAAAATAATGGTACGTGTATAATGGTAAATAATGGTATATGAATGGAATATTGCACTAATGTGTCTTAAAAATCATTTAATAAATTAAATTATGATTAAAATATGCTATTATTGTCCAACATAATATAGTCCAGTTACAGATTATTATATATGAATTATTTGTAGAACTTTAAATAATGCTAAAAAACATATTTTAAAAAAATATAAAAATATAAAATAATTAAAAAATATAATAATTCTATATTTTTTTATACATTTAAATACATTTTTATTTTATATTTTTATTTCATTTATTATATTATATTATTGTTATTTAATATTGATTAGAATCAGATTACAGAAACAAAATAATATGTGAACGGCATATTGCACTGTAATGTTTCTTATAATCATAAAAAAAAATATATATATATACAATTATTGTCCAACATAATATAGTCCAGATGCAGATTGTTATAGATTAATGATTTGTAGTACTTAAAATAATGTTAAAAAATGTATTAAAAAATAACAAATTATTTAGAATTATTATTATTCTATAAACATTACATACATTTGTTATTGATTTAAATATATTTTTTATATTATCATTAAGTTGTCAGTGTTTCATGTTTACATTATTACTACTGTATTTATGTTCAATTTACTGTACAAACAGAACAATACAATACAGTATTACTGTGATATTTAATTTAAACATATATGCTCATGTCTGTTTGTTGTTTCTCCAGCACTACGAAGGTGATGTGACATAGAAGACATTCTTTACAGTCAGACTACAGGAAACTGGAGATGAGGATTGTGGGATTATGGAGGACTGGGCCATACAGTCCCCTGCTGGTCTTTCTGCTCCACTCGCTGCTGCCTCTTATACGGCCCAGTAATGCTGGAAACCAGAATATACCACGACTGCAGCTCTCTCATACAGGTCAGAACTCACACTCTTACATACTGATTTGGCATTTATCTTCACAGCGACAATCAAAAGACAGTGGAAAAATAATGAAATAATTTCTGCAAAACAAATAGTTACGCTCTCTGAGTGTCTTTCCTGTGAAAATCTGCAAATCGTCAGTTACATCTTCTCTCTGAAGCTGCTTTCGCTTATTTCCGTTTAGCCGTGAGGACATCAGCAGGGTCAAGCTGTTTTAACAGACACAATGCAACAGGGGAAGAGTGCCATTGACCTCTGCTTCCTGAAAATCTACAAAGTTAATTAGTCTGTATTTTGCCAGTCCTCTTTTAAGTTTTTTTTTTTTTGCATTGTTTTTATTAAAATTTAATGTAGTAATTTAACATAATATTGCACTGTTATGTGTCTTAAATAGACATAGACGTAGAAATACATTTAAAATGTTATATAATAATTATGTAATATGAAAACAACAGCAATGTGATAAAAGACGCCACTTTAAATAATTGTTTAATTGTTTAACAATGATGATTAAAATATAAAATTATTACATACTGTAGTCCATTATTAGTGATTTGTAGAAACATCAAATATAATAAAAAAGTAAAAATAAAATATTAATAAAAATGATAAAATATAATAAAAAATAATACATCTAAAAATACCAACAATTGATAAGCTTCCATGCTTTTATATCATGTATATAATAAATTAAGTATATGTACACATTATACTAATATAATATAATATAATACTGTATATATATATATATATATATATGAATATCAGCAGTTTCTGAAATCAAACTATGCTGCATGTGATAACCGAACCCCCTTCCTTCAGTCACTCCCCAATTTTACCTAAATAAAAATGTAATAATAAAATAATGAATAAGATTATTATAATTTCATAAATTCTAATTAAAAGGTTTTACCCAACAAAACACAATTTACACCAAGAGAACTAATAAATTCCAATAATCTAACCTCCCTTCCAAAACAACATTATCACTGATAAGGATTAAACCTCTGGGCCACATTAGCGATACTGCCAGCCACCCAGCAATACATCATCGGACTGCTCTGCGACTGTCTGTCTGGACACCCACGCCACACAGTCTCATCCCCTGAGCTGTCTGCCATTATCAGCACATCACAGCCGCCCCTGTTACTGACCCCTCAGAACCTCCCGGAACCTGTGGGATGTGGCCGCTTCCTCTCAGGAAGGTTCTGTATACAGTGTATAGCTGTACCTATAGTGTAAATGTGCTTCCCATTATCTTCAGGGCTGTTAATAGAATGTGTACATCATCTCAGGGGCGCCATATATTTACGAGTGCAGGGTGGCAGACATCCAAAGGTTGGCAGCGAGATGCAAAAGCCAGACGTTATTCATTAATGGAGACGAGTCACTTGTTTTGCTTGCAGGTATCTTGAAGTCTAATTTGAAAGCCAAGCTAAAGAAGACAGGAAATGAGAGCAAGTACACAAAGAAGACTTCTGAAATAGCTGAATATGATGGTTTTATTAAGAAGTAAGAAGCTTTTGAGGGACATGGTTTGCATCTTAGACTTTTGTTTGGGGGGAAAATTGTAGATGATCCAACTTACAATAAGGTAACAACCCTATAGTACTGTTGTATCTGTAGAAAGAATCAAATGAATGAGTGAATCGTTTTCTTGAACTTGCTGTAATATCAGTGCAACTATTGGCAAGGCAAGGCAAGTTTATTTATATAGCACATTTCATACACAATGGTAATTCAAAGTGCTTTACATAAAAGGAAGTAAAATAATCATCGAAAAAAAAACAATAAAACCAGAAATGTAAAATAACTTTTAAAATGATTTAAAAAATTGATTTAAAATGAATTTAGAACAGTTAAAAATAAACATGATTGTACATAAAATACAGTGCAGTTAGTTCGGACGTAGCACAGTGCTCATTCAACAAATGCACAGCTAAACAGATGAGTTTTGAGTCTGGATTTAAATGTGGCTAATGTTTTAGCAGTGTTGGGCAAGCTACTTGGAAAATGTAGTGAGCTAAGCTAACAGTCACTCTTCTTTAAATGAAGCTTCACTAAACTAAAGCTACAGCCCTGGGAAATGTAGCAAGCTACGCTACAGCAACATGGCAAAAGTAGGTTACTACATCCAAGCTATTTAAAAAATTAAAATATTCTATTGAACCAACATCATACCAAGTCAATGCTCTCTCAGTGATCAATAAAACTGTCATTCAAGCAGATAGACAGGCATAATAGTTCAGGTTAATTGTTTATTCAACAACTGTTTCAAACCAATTTGGCAACAAAAATCAGTATCAAATACAGGGCAGATACAGATTTACAGTAGTTAACTCATATTGTGACATAGCATTTATCTTAATGCAAAATAATTTTTTGTTGTCGGCCGAACTACCAATAAACAACTGAAACCTCCTATTGATAGTTGGTATTGTGGCTTTATTGTATACAGATACATTTATATAAATGGTAACACTTCACAATAAGGTTCAGTAGTTAACATTAGTTAACTAGTGTAGTTAACATGAACAAAGAATGAACAATACTTCTGCAGCATTTATCTTAATGTTAATTTCAACATTTACTAATGCATTATTGAAATCAAAAGTTGTTTGTTAACATTTGTTAATGCACTGTGAACTAACATGAACTACCAATAAACAACTGTATTTTCATTAACTAACATTAACAAAGATTAATAAATACTGTAATAAATGCATTTTAATGTAATACTGTAATGAATGTATTTTATACATTGTATGCTCATATATGAAATCGTATTGTATAGTGTTACCATATAGACGTATACAGGCCAGTACAGTGATATGCGCTAAGCTTAGGTTTACTACGCACTACTTCCTACGCTTTTTTGGAAAGATCATACTTCAACTAATGACTTGATTCATTATTTTTGAATTGAGTCAACTTCCTCACTTAAATTCATTCAAAAGATAGTTCTGCTGGCAGACACACAGACAAGTATTTTCCAGTGTCCTCTACTTTCCCACTGGTGTTAACAGTTAAATTCCCGCAAATTTTGGGGATTTTCCAAATGGGTGGATAAAACCAAAAGAAAATTCCTGGCATTTGAGACTGGCTAAATGTCTCAATCTCTCCACGACAGGAAGGATTTTTTGGATCACACCCAGTCTCATTTTGACAGCTGACCATATTGTGTGTACTAGGAAGATTTGAGAAGAATTTTGATATTCAAAACACTTGCACACAATGGTATATATATATATATATATATATATATATATATATATACTGTATATATGTATATATTGATTTATAAGACCTTTTGACTTTTCACAGTGGCATACTCAAAGATAACCACTAAATTAAGCTGGGTTATTTTTCCAATAGTCCTCAGAGACCAAATCTTAGCAAGACAGTAAAACATTTTTATTACAGTCTATGTCATTGCAAAAATACAGCCCTTTGGCACCAGGAATGTGACCTGTGGGATGTAGTTCCTGATAGCTGACACAGTGCTGCGTCACAGTGATGACCCCTGACTGTGTAACCCCTTTATATCCATGACAACAAGGTGCAGGAGATAAGCAGAGCAGATGACTCAGGGTCCCGGGCTCTGGCACGGGCTAATGAAGCCATCGGGGCGTTAACACTGAACAGAGCCAGGAAGAAGAATGTTGCTAATTAGAGGAAGGAAAAATGAAAACAATCTGAATCACTTTCTCTGAGGGCTGATGGGGTGTCTAAATTTCTCAACATAGACATTTAGAGAGAATATTAGCTAGATACCTTCTGGAAAAAAGGACACTTCAGCATACTTTAAAAAAAATACTTATGATGAAAATAATACACCTACACAGCAAGTATACTGATACATGTCAATTCAGAATAACATCTATTGTCTTTATAATAGGTCTATGGTTAATGTTTACATACATGCTGACAAGCATACTGTACACTGTATGGTAAACTAAAATGTACTTTAATATACTTTCGATTGAATCTTGTATGTCATGTATTTAAAATATTTGTAATTATACATGTGTAATGATAAAGTTGCAAATTTAGTATATTTAATGTATATTAACTTTAAATGTAATATTGAATAAAATAATAATCTAGTACTTTACATGTGTTTCAACCAACTTTATTGGCATCAGATGAATGGTATCCCCCAAGGCTATATCTTAGGTCCTGGCATTTGAGTATTAAAGGAATAGTTCTCCTAGAAATAAAAATTCTGTTATTATTTCCTCATCTTCAGGTTGTTTAAACCTGTATGTTCTTATTCTGTCTGTGGATCGCAAAACAAGAATTGTCTATATAGCCATTTTCCATTGATGAAAAGAAAAAGCTTTTACATGAATAAACTCATTTTTGGTGTGTTTCTTTCACAGAGCTATCATATAACTTCAACAGACTAACTATTTCTTGATCTGTTACTTTCTAGTACTTTACATGTTTAAGTATGCTAGTCAACACATCAAAATACTTTAAAACATGACAAACAAATTTTAAAACATTTAAAATGTACTTTAATGTAAAACTTTTGATTTTAAATGAATTCAAAGAGCATTAATGAAGGAAACGGTCATGTTACTGTGCTCTTTAAGTAACCTTAAGTGGCCTTTTATTTTATTAATATTATATGCAAGTACAGTTTTTTAAAATATATACTTTTTAGATTTGAAGTACACTCAGTACAGTATGTGCACATTCAGTACAATTCACACTCAATACTTTTTCTCAAAGATAACTTCAGTTTGTTACCGCGACTGTGTGCCTGAAATGCTCTGATTAAGCAGTTGCATCTGCGTTTGCTTACTTGCAGAGTATGTTTCTGGGCTAACTTGGAACAGATTCCTACATGAGCACGAACCTGGATGTTGGGCACTCTGATCTTCCTTCCTTCCTTTTTTCTTTCTAACCTTCAAAAATATATTTATTATTCATTCATATCTACTCTTAGAGCAACATTTGATTTCAGTTGTGTCTTGTTGAAGTATTCTGACCTCATTCTTTAAAATGCAAGACAAAACGTCCACCCAAAGCCTAAACATCATGGTTAATGTGCTGACTTTTATAATCATACTTTCAGAACAGATCACAGCAACCTTGTGACAATTGGTGATAAATGCCAAAGCCATTCACTCTCATCTTTAGCAAGTCTTTCAGAATGATGATAGATAATGATAGTCTGTCTTGAGAAAAGCAGCAAGGGGTTTGGGTCGGGTCATTGACAGGATTTAGTTTGCCTCACTTGACTTGAATATCTCTCACAAACTGCTAAGTAGCGCATACGTCCATGTGCATGTCCATGTGTGTTTGTGAGCACACTTTCAACACCTCCAGTCCAGGATTGAAGCAACTAAACATGCACCCAATGGCTCCTTAGAGAGATTATGTCGTTCCAGAGCATAATGAAGAAAACAAGTCTGGGGCCGAAGGGTGCTGCAGCGGAGGCCTCTCATCAGTGCTGTGTGTCTGTAGAGGCACACTTTCCCCCTAGAGAGAGACATTTAGTCCACACTCCTCCTAAATAGGCAGTGAACTCAAAAACACGTAGGTCACAACCGCAAAAAACTCCAGTGGGATGTGCTGGTCATCAGAAGACCATTATTCTTAGTTTATGTTTCCTTCATGGCTCTTCAACATGTTGAACGGGAAGTCAATGTTTATTACTATATAGACAACAAATTTCCTTTTATTAGAAAACAAAGAAAAATTATGTTGTTATTTACTCACCCTTATGTTGTTTCAACCAACTTTACAGGCATCTGATAAATGCTGTCCCCCAAGGCTATATCTTAGGTCCTATTGCATTATAAGTATTAAAGGAATAGTTCACCCAAAAATAAAAATTGTGACATAATTACCACATCCCCATGTGGTTCTTAGCCTGTATGTTCACATTCTATTTGTGGAACACAAAATGAGTATTGTTTTTAAATAGGGCTGTCAATATATTAAAAAAATTAACCGTGATTAATCGCATGATTGTCGTGAGTTAACTCGTAATTAATCGCAATTAATCGCACATTTTTATTTCTTCTAAATTTACCTTAAATTAATACTTTTCAAATGTTTTATACTCTAATCAACATGGGCATGGACAAATATGGATGCTTTATGCAAATGTATGTTTATTATTATTGAAACCATAGTCAACATAAAGCATGAAGAGTATGTTTCAACGGTCATAGATGTTTTTCAAAGAACTTGTTCATGTCTATTAGACACATGAAAAAATAAATACCAGATTCCTATTACTTCTCTTTCTTTGCACTGAGCAATTTACTGACAAACCTGTTTATATTTTTGCACACAGGGCAGCTCTTCTTCTGAAAATGCAAAATGTACATTTATTATTTATTACATTTGTTTCCCTTTCTGTGCCCACATACTGTATTTTGATGAAGCTAAATTCTCAATAAAATACACATACTGATAAAAAAATGCATAGCCTGAATGCACTGTAAGTCGCTTTGGATAAAAGCTGTTAAATGCAAATGCAATAAAACTGTTTTCATTGGTATATTTTACTGTTTCTGTTGTCAGACAACGGAATGAATATGAAATAGTGACTGAAACGCGACCCATTAAGGCATAACCAGCTCTCCCTTCCAAGATGTTAATCTGCACAAAAAATCATGATAATCACACAGTCGTCTGATGAAATCAAATACACATAAGATAAAGACAATAGCTGTGCTGTGATTTCAGCTATATTTGCATGTAAAATTAGAGAAGCAACATAGTATCTGTGTTTAACTGAAAGCGCTGGTCCTCTCTGCCTCTAGCTGAACAGAGCAGACGCAGAGAGAGAGAGAGAGAGAGAGAGAGAGAGAGAGAGAGGTGTGCGCGCGCTGAACAGAGCAGACACACACAGAGAGAGAGAGAGAGTGAGAGAGATGTTTTTGTATGTTTTTACATTTTGTAAAAAATGTATGTTTTTGTCATGCCAATAAAGCTTTCTGAATTGAATTGAATTGAATTGAATTGAATTGAATTGAATTGAATTGAATTGAGAGAGAGAGGTGTGTGCGCGTGCTGGGAGAGCAAGACCTCGCGCTCGCTCGGCATACCGGTGATTCTCAGAAACTAGGTCTGGGCGCTTTTTTGAAGGGCTTTTTCTAAAGGGGTCTTCAATGTTGCTAAGTTGGCAACACTGTGCATCTCCATTTGGGCCACGGGTCAAACAGAAAATACGCGCGGCGTTAATCGCGTGTTAAAAAAATTAGTGCCGTTAAAATGAATTTGCGTTAACGCGTTAACTTTGACAGCACTATTTTTAATTCTATACAGCTATTTTCCACATAGAAAAAGAAAAAAGACTTTACATGAACAACAAACTAACTTTTGGTGTGCTTCTCATGCAACGCTATCATATGACATAAGCAAACTCACTAATTCTTGATCTTTAAAAGGTCTTGAGGTTTTTATCTAATGTTATCTTGTATCTAATATTTTATTCTAATGTTATTTCTCAGCGTTAGCTGACTGTGGCTGACATAAAGTTTGCAAAAGTTCACTGATCTGAAGTTTGGCACCAGCAGCGAGTTTGAGGAAATACAACAAACTCCTAATCTTTGCTGCAAAGTCCCACAAACCCTATAAAAACAAACGCTTGGACACAAATGAGAAATTAAGGGAGAGTCTAAACCGGACTAGGAAGATGAATTACCATCAGTGGGACATTTCACAGACCAGGCTTACATAGTATTTCATAAGACATAAGGCCAGGACATGAGGATGTCCTCAAATCCAATAGGGAATAGACATATGGACAGACGGACAGGGTTTAACAGGGGAACATGTAAGTTGTAGTTGTGTTGTAAGTCACATTGTTTACATCTGAAGGGAATTTGATACTAACTGAGTTAGTAAAAGCTTACAGGGGGTCTGTATTTATAGGCAGTTAATGGCTTAAAACACTGGACTGTTTTTTGACACATAAACAATATACTGTAGTGTTTACAGTCAGACATGATAGAGACAATGATTTTTAAAGGCTTTTAGAATGACCTAATAAACAGGAAGGGACAAACAATTGCAGATACACATTTTAAACTAAATATGGCCAAACGTACACTTTTTTAAAGTCCTAAAACAGTAACTATTCAACGAGGGTTTATAAATCCATTCATACAAAAGCATCCATTTTTTGCCGTTAGGATGAAAACCAGAAGTTGATAAATGATGCCTTTGGTTTTCCTATTCACTCTGTTACTTTGCTTCTGCTAATGTTGGTGACCCAGAACACAACTTACAACCAGGGCTTATGGGAAATTCGAATGACTAGCTGCCACTGACCCAAAGGAAAAAGAAGTCAATTCAAATGGGGTCTATCTGTGTCTTCCATCACCGCAAAAAGCCTTTCTGGACAGTTTGAAAAAAGACAAATGAGAGAAGACAGGGAAATTGATGAATGTGGGAGATAAATGAGGAGGTATATTGATGTTAACACCTCTCCCACCCTCAAAGCGCGTCTCCACTGGTGTCAGTTTCATGAATCGCACCAAATGCAGTTGTATATTTTTCCATGACTGATGAGGTTTCTTATATTTAGAGAGGAAATATTGCTCTTCAGTTAGTTTTTGAGTGAAGATTTTTTTAAGGCTCTAACGTCAAAATAAAAGCCACAAAAAGAGTTTAAAATTTAATTCAAGTCTATTTTTACTCAAAGTATATTAAAAGTTCAAGCATGCCTTTTAATTTATAACCTACTTAAATGTCATTTCTCTTCAAAAGTAGTGGGGTTTGCTTTGGGAACAGATCAACAGTGCATACTAGAGGCCTGCTGCCAATTTTCTCCAGACAGGAGGAAAAATAATGACAAGAAGAACATTCGCACCTTGAAAGTTCCTTGTGATCATCCTGAACAAACAGTTGGAAAACGGCTTGGCAATGAGACTTCAATGCATCCAGGCATTGATAAACAGTAAGAGGATGTAGTCACCTGATACAAGAACAAAACAAACATGGCTGTCATTCTCACAGTGTACTTTCAATTTCCCATTGACTTATATTACTTAAATCATAATTGAGACATTATTTGGCACATTTCAGGTTTCTAATGAGGACTGTCCTAAGACATTTTGAAAGAGTTTTCTATGTGTGGTCACTTTGGCCTTCACAACTGTCTCTTAACAGTCAGAATAGTCAGTAGAGATATTTTATACAGCTCTTGGGGAAATCTTAATGTTTCATTAGTTGTCATTAAGCACTCGCCCGCAGCCCTTGCTTTGCCAATTCTGTTTTATTGCACGTCATTTTGACAAATCCAAAACAGATTTTTTCAATCCAGTTTCGTTCTTGTTCAGACACTATGTCAGTGTTGTGCTGCTATTACCACAAAATAAATGCTTTGATTGCGCTAAAGACTTCAGAAAACCGATAATCTAATATCCAGTGATTCTAATGATATTGCAATTGTATCGGTTGTTTATAATAAGGGTTGAAAGTCTAATCCTGTAGTATTGATTTCCATCAGTAATTCGGTTTTCAGTCAAAGCCTGATCTTTATCTAGGAAACTGATTCTTAATGTTCTTTTCAGCACAACTGTTGACTGCAGTTTTACTAATGGGTCACTTAAAGTTCATGAAATTTTCTATCAGTCTTTTTCCTTTATCCTCTTAATTGAACATGGGAAGACCTCTTATATCTAAATATCTTGCTAAGCGAGTGCTAGATCTCATTTATTCACGGTTGCATTAGCTTAAATTATATTCTCCACAAAAGTATCAAGAAATCCCTGAAATCCATTTCTTCCCATACTTTAGTCACTACAAATCAAATCTCACTGCACTTAGTGTACAAACAAATCTTGGGCTGTACCCACACATTAGTGACATGAATGTTTGAGAAACATTGTAGCTAGTTCCAGGATTTTTGGTAAAATTGCAAAAATGAACGATATGGTTGGTCTGTGTAATTCAGATTTGTGGAGAAAGAGGAATGTCTGGTCCAAACCATATAGTGAAGCCAGCTTCCTCTCAACTGCAGACACCAGATGTTATGTTATATGCAAGACGTTCAGAATGAGTTACAGGTCAAGGACAGTTCAGTTTCTGAAGCACTGTTTTAAAACCTACTGCACATAGACAGTTGCCTTCGAAGGTGCCATTCACATGCGCTCTGGTGTTCCAAAACAGCTCAGTGGAGTGCAACAAAATAGAACATAATTCAGGAATCTAAAACAATTTTGTGCCGCTATAGATGCTAAAGCATCCTAACTGAAAATTTCTCTAAAAATGACTGATTTGAAACACTCTTCATAGGTAACAAATCTGGGTGGCATTCAAATAGCACTTGACTCACAGTAGAGTTTGATGTTAGCATGTTGCTAAGTTAACAATGCTAAAACACACAATTACATGACAGACAATTAGTAAAATAAAAGTGAAGGTTTATAAATTTTTCATAAAAGATTGTCAGAATTAAGTCAAATATAACTGACATTTTTGTGCCAAAAGCAATCAAAACAATCACAGAAAGCCAAAACAGCAACAGGAATAAATAAGCAGCTATATTCTCTACAATACCTCAGAGAGGAAACAGGTTTAAATTTATTAGCTTGCATACGTCACTCTGACTTCAGGGGACTACCTGAAAAAGTTGGCACTGATAACCGTACAGTAGACCAACAGAAGGAAGCATGCGTGTTTCTGTGACAGATTGATGTTGTTTTGCGTAGGCACGCATCCCTTGCGTTAGCAGATGGAAAAGATACGTGTCCAGATCCGTGTTGATTTTGATTCTGCCCAGTGCTTTGCTTATTCAAGTGGTCGGACGCAGATGCAATGGCAGGGAGATGTTCTCTTGATCTTTACCTTATAGCTGAGACTTTTGAGCTCCGACCTTTGGCATTCCAGTGATTTTCCCATCACTCAAGCCCTACACCCAATCAAAGGCCACCAGCACTTGATGAAATCCAAGATAACGAGGGAAACGGACTCCCCGCTGCTTGAGGAGTGACAGAACCTGTCAGTGACCTTAAAAGTGCTCAATAGAGTCCCTTCTCCGGCTAATCAGCCATCTAATATAATGAGACCACTGTTTCAAACGTTCATACCGATGGAGAAATTGAATAGACTGATTAATAGTATTAATGCACAAAATCACCACTAGGCCGATCGTTCTTAAAGGGACAGTTCACCTAAAAATGACAATTCTGCTATTATTTATTTACAGGTTATTCACATGTATTTCCAAGCCTATATGACTGATTATAACAGACAAACTCCAAAAAGAAAGAAAGAAGCCTTAAAAAAACATTCTGCTAGAGTTACATTGTTAAAAGGTTTTTTTAATGTTGTGAAAAGGTTGTGATAGTTTTTAACCTAAGTTTTTTAGTTTTTTTTTACATAAATACATATATTCACAATGTTGCAGAAATATTGTTAGGATGTTGCTTGCATATTCTTAAGCTTTATGTACCTCATTACAATGCACAATAGTTGGCATCCCTGAATCTTTTTTGCAACGTGTTTACACATTGGAAGATGAGAAGATTAAATATGACACTCCAGTGTGTGTGTTTGTGTGTGTGTGTGTGTGTGTATGTGCATTTTCAACCCTGTTACTAATAATCAGCATGTGTCTAAATATAAGTTTTGTTGTTTTTTGTTGCTTTCTTGCCCAACATTGCATAAATATTTTTTTATGAATACTGAAATCTGAAATGATTAAAAAAAAAATAATGAAATGATACTCTAAATATGAAATTAAAACCACCAGTAGGTGGCAGCAAGTGGATTCGTTCAATTGGCTGAATCGTTCAGAAACAAGCAAGCGACTGTATTTATGAATTGCTCACTGAATCACTGACTCGCTCGATTCGTTCAAAAACGTGAATTTATTCAGAAAATTAAAGCTGTCTTGCTTGAAGATGCACAACAAACCAGGCAATATTATGTCTAAGATTTAACACAAAATTAACTTCTTGTTTATTGAACTGTTGCATAAAATCAATATCACATCAAGTCATCATCCTACATCATGTTCGTCAGCAACTGCATGCGATGTTAGATTTTAAAGACAAATCATATAAATAAATATTATTTTTAGATGAACTGTTTCTTTACAGTTTTAGGGTTTCTGTCTTCTATTAGAGCAACACTTCCTAATTTCTCAGAACTGACTGTTTTGAGAAGTTTCACCCTTCTCTGTTCATTTGCATTACCTTCTGACCTTCTGTGAAAGGCAGGAGATTGTTACAGGTGTTTGGCAGAGTCCCAGTGAACGTCTGTGTTTGATGTGTCCATGGATCACAAGCAAATATTCGCAATAGACTTGCGTCAGACACAAGACAGAGCGTTTGAGTTTTGCGATCTCTGAAGACTGTGAACTCGCCAGCACCCCATTCCAGAATACTAGAAGCAAAACAACTCTGGTCTTGATTATCAGGATTTTACTTTTATTGATATTGGGTTATAAAGATACTTTGTCAAAGAGCTCAAAGCCGAACAGAACTCTGGGTGGCCTAATTCCATTTCCAAGCCTAATCCACACATTTCGTTACGTGAAGAGGAATGGTAATCAAGACCGGTCACCTTTGACCCCTTAAATCTGTAAGGTTTCGGCAACTTGGCCTTTGAAACGCTTAACTGAGACCGAACAAAAGATACACTGCCTGGTGCATCAATGTCACATAGCTGATGTACGGAAAGACGAACAGTGTCTGACAGTCTACAAATTAGAGGTCATTACTTTTTTTTTAAAGCACCACATAAAACAAATCACATTAAAGTATTTGTTTACTTACAGTATGTCTCACTTCAGAGGTCTTTACATTCTTGACTTTATTCAACTATTAAGTAATTTGTTTTCATAGATTTTTTTAAATATATATATATATTAACTAAATATAACCCCTGTTACCATGTAAATAAATAAATAAATAAAATTCTGGCACCAGGAAAGGACATAATTTAGACGTTTTGTACAGCATGGCATGAAGACAAGCAAATAATCATTTAATTCTTTCAGTTTTTACACAATTGAAGTGTGACTGTATTCATTAGGCTCAATTGTTCAACCCTGTGATCCAACTAATCTCAAGAAAAATTCACAGAATTGTTTTTTTCTTTTATGGGTTATGTAAGTTTTTATGTAACTACAAACCAATATTTTGTCCTAAACTATCTATCCTCTGCAAAGCAGCATTGTAATTGTTAACTAGACAATTTAAAAAAAAACATAAAACTACTATTAATTGGTAATTGAATTAAAGCTAAAATACACGTGAATATTAGATGAAAACTTAAAAACATAAAGGAAAAACTAAAATGAAAACTCAAGTAAATATAAAATTAAAGCTAAATAGAAATATCACAAAACAAAATCTAATAAAAATGAAAAATGTAATACTAAAAATAACAAAATTACGAAAATCTAAACTAAAATTAATATGTAAACTGAAAATCTTAAATTAAAAGCTAAATGTATTTATTTATTTATTTCCAAAGATAAAGTAACAAAAAGCAAAAAAAAATATATAAGGTTTTCAAAATATATTTAGACATGTCCTAAATATTAGTAACAGGGTTGAAATACTGCAAATATATTTCAGAAAATAAATAGTAAATAAACCATATATACACTATATACCAATTTAAACTTGCATATAATTTATATATACATTTTCATAAAAATATAAACAGTTTTGTCTTCTGTTGTGGACGAACAGCTCTCTGAAGATGAAGCTCTTAACGTTCACTGAACTTTTGTTGAAGAAAAAATCAAGCTGACTCTCGCCACTAGCTGATCCCAAGATGTCCAAACATGACGTTCTGAATAATAAAATAAATATCTGAAATGGCTGACAGCAAGCTTAACACATTAATGGATCAAACATACAATATTACGTACAATTCATCAGCATCTACTTGTGTAATAAGTAGCCATTTTCAAGTTAGCCAAGTTAGCCATTTTCAAAAAACATCTAAAGACACATCTTTTTCGTCAGCACCTGACCAACTAATACTAACACTTACCTATTCTATTTAAAAAAAATAAAAATAAAAATCCTAGCTACGTGTACTGTGCTAGACTAACTGAGACTTGTCATGGCACTTGTACACTGTTGCTCTCTCGATGGTCTGATTGATTCTATTGTTCTCCTTATTTGTACGTCGCTTTGGATAAAAGCGTCTGCTAAATGATTAAATGTAAATGTAAATGTAAATGTGTAATATGCCCAATATCATGAAACTAAACAACTCAGCAACTCATTAAACACTCGACATTAATAATCAAGTTGCATTATCGTTCGCAATGGATGAGTTCAAACATTTATGAATGGATCATTCCATAGCGCTCGATTCCAGCTGTATCATGTCGAACAGATGTGCGTGTCAGTCTTGATAAGTGTTGAAGACCTCAAGGCTGAAAGCCGTACCCCCCTCAGTCTTACAACCTTAATCATTTCATCACATACAGGCCATTGCAGTCAATTAGCATGCTAGTTTAGTTGCTAAGTAGCATACAATGAATGTATTTCAGTCGTATGTTCAGTTATGACTTATAACTGTTACAAACCATCATATAATGAACAAACGTCAGTGCTTAGATGTTTTATGGCTGGGATGCATTAATGGAAACCATTTCCTCTTGGTTTCTGGCTAGACCTCAATGTGAAATACAATCATATGGACCTGTATTTTGGTCCAGCACCTTAAAAGCCTGAGAAAGTCAGTCCATCAGGCTGATAGAAGGACTCTATGGACCAGGTGGAGTCACATCCAGATGCTTCTCTGTGTGATATAAGGAAAAGAGGCTTTTGTGGCCATGCTTGTTTTTAAGACTTTGGTAATGAGAATTAGTGTGTGTTTAGAAAGTGGGTGGGAAAGGGGGATTTTTCTTCATTTATCAGAAATACGTATTAAACAATGGTGTGGGAAATGTTCCCGATCCAGCGCGTGACACATGATCAACACATGCTAGACTCTCTATGGCCATGATCTCACCGGTAGGTTGTTTCTTTTGTCGACAATAAAATAAAGATGTGGAGTGTGATGCAAGCGGTGATTTCATGCTATATGTGAACGCTCTGAACAAACTAGCGAACAAAACACAGACCATCACTGGAGAGGAACAGATGAGCTTCTAGTGTTATGGATTTAATGGGTTTATTTAAAAAAAAAAACTTCTTACAGACTCAAAGCTCTTTTTTCAGTTTTAATGAGAAAAAAATAAGGAATTCATGAGAAAAATAAGGATACAAGTTTTAATTCTGTGTCAAAGTAAAAATAAATAAATAAAAATAACAACATGAATATATTACCATTGTATAATTTAATATTCAATAATTTTTTTTACTATTAATAAAATTAATTTCTAAATAAAAAGTACATATAAATTACACAAAAAGTAATACAATCTAAAAATAAATCTATAAATAAGAAAGAAAGAACTAATTAAAGACCAATTTCTAAAATGAAAAATGTGTAAATGAATGAATGAACAACAATTCCTAAAGAATCATCTCTAAATACATTGAAAAACAAAGAAAGAAAGAAAATACTTTTTATAATGTAATATTCAATGTTCCAAGTTTCAAAAAGTAATACAAACTTGGAAAGTGGAGACTTGTACAGCACTGAAATTGATCAACATGAGATCTTAAAAAAATCAAAAATTAAGTAAAAGTATGGGTCGCCTGTGTTTGAACTCTCAATATGAAATGGTGCCAAATTCTCCAGAGCTGATGAAGAGCCGCTGCCTTCCGGAAACGTGGCGCTGGAAGCTGCAGTCGAAAGGATTCCAGCAGGTGCTGTGACTTGTACGTTGGCCTCTGTTCTAAATGGCTTTTATGATGGATAGCATCAACATGCCCCAATTATGAGATTTATTTTAGTCGTCGGTGAGAAATCACCTTGTGTCATCTAAGAATTCCTTTAATGGTGAGTCATGCAATGTGCAGCTTTAATGGAGTATGAAAACTAAAAAACTGCTGCAGGAAGAGACATGAAATATAATCCAGGAAGACATTTGGCTTGCATTAATCACAGATCCTAATTACATTCATTTTGATTATACGGGTTATTCAGTAATTAACTCTATGTATTTTAGTGTACCACAATCCTGGATATTTCTCTGTTTTTAATGGCAGCGTGTAGCCATGTTTTTCACATAAGTGGGCTTTATTTAAAAAAAAACAAATATTACAGCCTCATTACCAAGCACTGGAATTTCCTCACACGGGTTGCATTCATAACACATACAGACTTTGCTGTCTGGGTATATTTTTTTTATATAAGCCTAGTTATAATAAAGGTTTTGAACAAACGTTCTTCCAGAAACGTTAAAGAAGGCTTGTTCAAAGTTATCTGGTATTTAATAATGTTTCAAAATGTCAGCAAAAAAAATTACTAATTTACATCGTTTATGGAACATTTTAGTGTGATTATTATTATTTATTTTTTTACTTTTAATTAATTTAAATACTTTTAATTTTTAATGTTACTACTTGTTTCAGAACATTCAGAGAACATTCAAATGTAGCATTCCCATAATGTTTGCAAAATGATCAAATGGAATGTTTGCATAACCAAGAAAAAAAATATATATATATTAAAACAGCATGTTCAGAAAACATTCATAACTTAACATGCAATAAAAAAAATTATAACTTAATGGTAACATTAGCAAAACGTTCTTCTCAGAGCTCATTTTTGTTAGCTGGGATATAAGGCAATGTGAAATTAATATAACAAGATAACTAAAATTATGGTCAACATTTTTGAAGCATTTGTTTATTTTATATTTCATAGAGAATTCATGCATGTAGCAAAATGGCACTTGGTTTATTAAAACTAATTTATAATTGGAAATTAAAGCCAGGACAAAGGCTGGATTAAGTTACAAACAAACAAATGGAATTAGATACATTTGATTAAAATTAAATTTAAATTAAAAATGTTATAATAAATGTACATAATTAAAATCATTATTTAATTGTATTCATGTTTAAAATAAAACATACAATAATGAAATACATTATAAAAAAAAAATGTTTATAAGTGTTTAATTTAAAATAAAAATACAAATAAAGTTATATATAAAAATCATATATTTTACACATTGTTTTAAAATGTTTAAAATATAAGAGTGGCTGAAATCTATTGAAGCCTGTTTCCACCACTGGAATTCTGGCATTTTTTCTCAGAATTGACCCTTCGCAAAAACCCGCCCTCCTTAGTTACTGTTGCTATGTCCGACAAGCCATGCCGCTCTCACATTACACACCATGTTCTTACACAGAGAAAAACACTGCAGAGCAAAGAGAAAACTGACAGAAAACTCCGGCAGACAAGACAGAGCAGGTTACGTCTGGTATGAAACAAGGTCTCAGGACTCTCAGCTTTCAAATTTTGTTATTTTTTTAAGAAATTCAAACAATAAATACCATTTTGTGGCTCTTTAATGTGTCCTGACAGATTGCTGTAGCACCTCAGTTCAAACGGCACATGAACCGATCGTCTTTTCACTTAGAGCATGAAATAAACATGAATGAACATCATAACTTATTTTATTTCAACCAACCTTGGCAATAAACACAATTTTTCAAGTTTAAATTCAAAGTTCAAATTTCACCGAAGTTAATCTACTCTCCTGTTTGATTTGTTTGTTGGACAAGATGGCAGATTCACCGTTATGATTGGTCAATGCCTGTCAATCGAAGGGTCAATTGTGACAAATAAACAATTGTCATATTGTGACAATTGTGGGTATAAACGTCACAATTGTGAGATATAATTTGCAGTTCTGCCTTTTTTTTCTCAGAATTGAACGTTTTAAATTTGCAATTCTGAGTTTTTTCACGCAATTGCAAGTTTATATCACACAATACTGACTTTATAACTGGCAACTGCGAGTTTATATCACACAATTCTGAGAAATTAAGTCAGAATTAGGAGATATAATTTGCAGTTCTGACTTTTTTCTTAGAATTGCATGATATAAACTTGCAGTTGTGAGTTATAAAGTTGGTACTGCATGATATAAATTCTCAGAATGATATAAAATGATATGATATAAAATGCATGATATAAAAAAAACTCAGAATTTGGGAGATTTAAACTCCCGATTATTTCTCGCAATTTTTACTGTATAACTCGCAGTTGCGACTTTATATAATGCAGCTCTGAGAATAAAGTCAGAAATGCGAGTTTATATTACGCAATTCTAAAAAAAAAGTCAGAATTGTGAGATAAAAAGTCGTAATTACCTTTTTTTTTTTTTATTCAGTGGCAGAAACCGGCTTCTATAGAAATCAAATGTTCCTGAAGATAAACGTAAAAATATGAAAACTTTACAACATACCATTAATGCCATGTTTTAAAAAAGACAAGAAAAGAAGAAAAACAGAAAGCAACATCCAGATGCATCATTTAACCTTCACCTTGACATGACCCAGCCAGAGAGACCATGAAGCCAAAAATGCCGTCTCTAGACCTTGAGCTATTTCCTGTGCAACATCTCGACTCCCTTTCATCGATATCAAGGCAGAGTGTGCGGTTAAGAAAACACCTGTCAAAGTTTATTACTGCAATCCTCCCATCACCACAACATGCCTGACACCTCCATGAGCCGGACGTTCTGCTAGTCAAACCACTTGTCGACTTGTAATCATGCGCACCAAATATGTGGGCCCCTCGTCCCACTGGAATTGTGGGTGGCAGGAGTGCAGCTGTCAAGGAGCGTGTTGAGGGTTAATTGGCCTTAATTAGGAGAGTTGTTTTTGCCTGTTTAAGCACCGGCAAGGTGGGTTTGCGTAGATGTGGACGTGTCTGAATGTGTTTATATGAGAAATGCATCATGTTTAATTGTGTGCGAATGTGGCTGTAGGGGAACGCAGATATTTAAAATCTGGAATGAGAGCATGCCAAAACCACTTCAGCATATGATTGGCATATTTATTTTACATATCTATCAAAGATCAGAACCACCTGGCAAGGACCTCGATCTAACAAGCTTCAAACTGCAACACAATCCTTTCAAAATAGGCCTATGCAGTAAAACACATTCTTAAAATAAAGGATCTTTATTGCCATTGATGGTTCCATGAAGAACCTTTAACATCCATTACACAAAAGGTTCTTTATAGTGGAAAAAAAGTCAGGTTATTGAAAATGTTCTTCACACTAACAAACATGGTTATTTTAAGAATTGTTCACCAGGAAGTTCTTAATTCCACTTAAGAACCTTGTTCCACCATGGAACCATGGATGTCAGTCAGTAAAGAAATTTTTAAGACTCCATGAAGACTCCATTGATTCCACGAAGGACCTTTATGGAATTCATTGCAAAAGGTTCTTTATAGTGGAAAATGGTTCTTAGATTATTAAAATGTTCTTCATACTAAGGGAAAAAAAAAAATATTCCAAGAACTATTCACTGAAAGGTTCTTTGGAGAACCTAAACTGGTTCTTAAAAATAAATGTCCTTTATCAGCATTGATGGTTCCTTGAAGAACCTTTAAAATCCATGGAATCTTTCCATTGCCAAAAAGTTCATTATAGCGGAAAAATATTCTTTAAATTATTAAAATGTTCTTCACACTAAGAAAAATCTGTTCACTAAAAGGTTCTTTGGGGAACCCATAATGGTTCCTCTATAGTAACACTGCGAAAAAACCCTTTTGGACCCTTTATTTTTAAGAGTGTAGCTTATTTTTAATTAACATTTTGAGTCTTCTATTTAAGGTCATGTGATACCATACCATTTGGGTGTTCAGAACAAATGAACAGAGATCTATGTTTGAAAACGTCACATTTTTGTAAAACCTAACTGTCGTTTTCTGGCAGAACTGCGGTCGAGGAACAGCTCTGCTGTGTTCTGGGACGGTGGAGAGGGGGGAGCGTACCAGGCCTTACTGCTGGATGAGGACCGCGGATGGCTGCTGGTCGGAGGCCGAGACCATATCTACATGCTAAACTCTGACAGCTTCACCCAACCGGCACACGAGGTCAGCACGCACAACTACCACCATCTGACAGCGCATGATGTCATTTACCGATCGTGAGGATAAGGGTCACTAAAGTGAAAACAGACCATGAATACAATGTTTTACTGTTCACATGAATCTGTACATCTGTAATGCTGTTTTCATGGCTTCTCTGAAGTTACAGGATTACAGTCTTAAAACGACTCCACAACATACAGAACATCTGTTGATTAGCACAGAAAAATTAGATTGACTCGTCCCTCGGTTTGTAAAAGTATATGAAAAAATGTATGTACTGTAGTATACTTATATATAAATAAATTAGATATAAATGTAAACTATATTATCACACAGATCTACATGTAAAGTTTTATCTGCACACATACATTATTCACATAAAACAATATATTTATACTTTATAGCAAATCACAATTGCTTAATTGTTTATATCATCGCAAAATGTGAACTTTATTATCACAAAGTTTTAACGATATTAAGATATTATGAACACTAACATTACGTTTTTCTCTAATGTGTATTGTGGAAAGTGCTATTTAAATAAAATTGACTTAAAATTGACTAGCAACACGGCAAAACACAAAGTTTGGCTTTAACATCATTATCATGATTGTGCTGCGTTAGAATATTGGTGTGGTACAAATGTTTACCAACCTTGTTTAAACAAATTTCAACCGATCTTTCAACTCCAAAATGAAGCTAGGTTTCCATTGTATATGCTACTGTAAACACACTTTTTGCTAGTTTTAACAAACTGAGTGTCAAGATGACGCTATTTTTTTGAGGGAATCGACAGCAGGACTGTCCCATAACGTACATTATTCTACATAAGTTCAATATTCTAGCTACGTACTCGTGTTTGACTTGAACCGCAATGTGTGTTGAAAACTATAGCCTTGCTACTGGCTATAGTGAATTAGCATTAGCTTGGTGTCTTTTTTCACAGTTTTCAAGTCAACTGTCGATACTGCAAAGCAAGTTTGAGGATATTCTTAATGAGCTAATTAGCTAAAGCTTCTTTATCATCGTCATCGTCGTCTTCATCTTCTTCTTCTTTGTTTTTTATTAGCAGTTCGGATTCTTAAATAGAGCTAGCTAAAGCTACTCAACTTGACTGTTTGTAGCTAGCTTCTTGAATAATAGCACACAGTTTCATAATAAGACATATATTTGAAGGTGTCTCTATTGCCTCCTTGAATATGGAGGTTAGTATGCAAAATCAATTTGCAATGTGAGCTTGCAATGTGTTTGCCAGGCATTCGTGTCTGCATTTGCATACTTCTAGCCTTAATTCTCCACTACACACCCTTACCGCTAAATAAACATTACAGTTGGTTCAATATTAATTGATTCTGTCTTTTATAATAGTGAAGTACCAAAAGACGCCTGCAAGAAATTATGAGGCCAAACATAAGGTCATGACACAGCCATACATATGTGATCTTCATAAGAATTAAAGCACGCCAGGTTCTCAGTCTCCCAATTATATAATTATGTCCAGCATGCTGATTGCCAGCTAATGATTAGGTCAATACCTGCACATTATTTCCACATGGAAATGATTACAATTTGAGAGGCATGCAGATTGTTGAGTAATGATGGTAATACGGCAAGGAGGGTCTGTGCTAATCAACTCAGCTCAGGTTTTTACAAGAACATTAACAAAATTTACAAGTTTTAAAAAGTAATAAGTTAAAAAGGGGTGTACGAAAAATTTTAATAATTACATTTTTTAAATTTTGTGCTATTTTGCTATGCATTATTTCCCATTCCTTTGGAAAACTATCTCTTTTATTTTTAGATTCACTGGCCAGCTGGACAGGAACACATTGAACGCTGCAAATATGCTGGAAAGAATCTATCGGTAAGTAAAAAGTAAAGCTTCCGAGGACCCATAGATGTCTTTTTGATGAAATGCTTTCATAGACTGAGATAAGAATAAATGCTAGAAAATCATATTTATGGCACTATGGGGAAATATTTCAAGTTAGAAAGTCTTAAGGGAGGGTAAGTCTTTTAACATCAGCCCAACCCCTGCAATAGCAGGCAAAAATCAGCAGGTGCATTACAGTGTGATTTAAAATGCTTCATATCCACCTTTCCTCACCATAACTCTTTAAAATCATGCTTTTAATCAAATACCACATGTATCTCTCAGATGGACTGTGCCAATTATGTGAGACTCCTACAGCCCTTCAATAAAACTCACGTCTATGTATGTGGAACCGGTGCGTTCCACCCACAATGCACCTACATTGACCTGGGACACAATCTTGAGGTGAGCAGACTTTCTATTTTTTGGCCAACAACCAGTGTAAAAGGCAGTAAACACTTTTAAGGGTCATTTAAGCTTGTTATCTTGTGCAAACGAGGAGTTACGGGGAGAATTGGACCCAATGGAAATCGCTGAGAGTTATTGACCGTAGAGCTGAACTAGTAATGAGGGTAATGGTGCAAAGAGAGTGACAGTCTTGTTTTGGTATGCCAGAAACCCACTTTCCGGCTCCTCAGCCAAGTTGGAGAATCTGGGAGAGGAAAATGTCCTTTCAGTCCACAGGAGCCCTTTACCGCCCGACTGACAGGTGAGTCTCCTGAACACACCGTCTTCAAAAACAACCTATAAGCCCTTTGTAGATAAAAATACTGAGGAAACATGCACAAAAATTGTTAGACGTACTCCCATATGAGTCATTGATATTGAGCCATTGATAATTGGATCCGTATAAATCCTGGCCAGATGTTAGGTTGTGTGGGGAAATTTGGAATTTTCCCCAGTAAACAGGTTTGTCACCCATATTTGTCTTCATTGGACACTTACTATGTAGTAATTCGACTTAAAGGAGTCTTTAGAAATTGCCTAGTTGCTGTTACAGTGTGGTCAGAAAATGAAACCCAGCTGCAAAATTTATATTATATTTAGCCTTTTTTTGAAGGCATGTATAGCCCAGAAGACTATAATGCATAAACCATATGCTACCTAATTAAAGGCTATTACTGCAACCGGAGACCTTTTGACCATTTAATGATGCCTTTGGAATAATCTAAATTTCCTTTTCACACAAGCTGCTGTAAAACAGAGTATTTTGACAAAAGAGCTGGAGTCAGAGGGTAGAATCATTAAAAATGAGCTATGTATCATGAAAAATCATTTGTCATTTTAAGTCATTCAGGAAGCGATTTTCATTAAACGCCTATTAATGCTCACGTTAGATGGGGACCTGTATGCTGGGATGTCCGTAGACTTCATGGGAACAAACGCTGCCATTTTTCGCACATCTGTGCATAGCAGCAATCAACACTATATCCGCACTGAAGCTTACCAGGACCAGTGGTTAAACGGTAAGAAGTGAAATAAAAATGTCATTGTTTTTATTGTGTGTGCAAGCATAGCGTGGCCTTACTTGCCAAACTGGTCTAGTATGGGTGCAAGAAATTATTTGTATTGGCTTTCACATCGCTTTGTGAAATAAACTTTCACATTGCTCATAGGTTAAAACACCAAACTATTGTTGAAATCACAGTTATAAACACTGTTTAGCCCAATTTAACTATAGGAAGCAAGAAGGTCAACATACCTGGAGACAGCTATTGATTTAGATTTCCTTTCATCTTATTGGTAGTTCCTCAGCATGCAGCCCAAAAAATTTGTAAACCTGATGCTCCCGTCTTTTCTTCATGGACACACATGGCCTAGTAGTAAATCACTAAGATCAATGTAAATATGACAACTAATTAAAGTTTTAAAATCATATGTAACATGACTAAAGCTGTAAATGTTCAAATTAAACATTTGGAGTTCTATATTTCTTAAATTAGCTTGCAAGCTAACAGCTGACTACTGCTAACAAATACTGTTTAGTATATTTTGTTAGCTTAGCATAAAGTTGTCTTTTAGCCTCTTAGCTTAGCATACAGTCAGCATATTAGTATGTTCGATTAGCATACAGCTACCCAAATCATTGCTACAAAAGGAATTGTACAAATGATTTACAAACAGCTACCTTTTGGGATCCAAAAGGAGAGTTTTTTTTTTTTAAGCCAGTCACCTGTTATGTTTACGTCATGTGACTGATCACTATGAGTCGAGATGTCAAGATGACGTTTTAAAGATGTGTAATGATTTTTTGCTAAAGTACAAGGCAAAATTTTGGTTAAGAAAATTTTGGCAGTGCATAAGAAGGTGGTTCATGGTCTGAAACGTTTGGAAACCACTGTTTTGGGGTGACTGGTGCTGCCTAATTAACTTTTGTGACTTCCTCCAACCTCACTCTGATGCCAATTTCTTTTCACAGAGCCAGAGTTTGTGGGATCATATTCCATCCCTGACACACACAGCTTGGACGATGACAAAGTCTTCTTCTTCTTCAAAGAGACCGCCGTAGAGTCCAACCAGCTCGACAAGCGTATCTACAGTCGAGTGGCTCGTGTCTGCAAGGTGAGCGCCAAGTCCAGTGCCGTAATGAGCCAATAAAAACGTGAAATGGATCCAAAAGACCTTTGTCTGTTATGAAGAATCAATGAGTCTATTGTAGACACTAATGAATGAATGTGTAAGCTTCAGTATCATCTGTTGCACAGTAGTAGAAGTAGTCGTGTATCTAATAAAGGATGAATGAGGGGTTTGTTTGAGAGTAATTAAACATTAATCTAGCAACAAATCTAGCAAACAAGGTTTTCTGTTCTGGCTTTTCATTTCAGAGCATTCTTGAAATGTTTTATATATTCAGTTTATGCTGTATTTATTGGCAATGCATAAAAATGTAATGTACTACTACTACTATACAGTATATCTGCTAGTGATATACTGTGATATCATATTATCTCTTAAGACTGGAATACACTACTCAAATTTTGCACAGGTTTTTGCCCCAATTTATAGTCTGGAGGAGTTGATGCTAGTTGCCGAAAGTCAGAGCTAATCTGCATATTTTGGGTAGTCAGGAGTTGACCAATTTCAAAGACAATTGCATAGTAATGGGCACAGACTACAAATTGTGGATGTGATTCCATCCAGTTGGAAGATATCAGAAATGTTTGATATTTTGAGCCAGTTTTAGAACACAGATTGTTGTCATTTGTCATACCTCTTCTAGCAATGAGGCGCTATGTTTCTGCATCAGTTTGTTGTGTTTGGAACAACTTAAAAGTCTGGCAGTTTGTTTTTTTCTCTGTAACCATTTACAAAGTGAGCAAGTGTAGGATGCCTAGTGTTTTAAAATTGGTTCAGATTTGAAAAGTCCTATAGCGTAGTCTTACATCTTGGTTTTAATTAGAATGACATAGGAGGAAAACGAAGCTTGATTAATCGCTGGAGCACCTTCCTGAAGGCCAGGCTGGTGTGCTCAGTACCAGGATCTGGAGGCATGGACACACACTTTGATGAGCTGGGTATGTTCACACACTCTAATTACACGTTAACATGAACTCAAAAACTCGACCTTGTTAGATTTTTCATTCAACCTTTCTGCTCATTTTTGTTTTGTTTTTAGAGGACATATTTCTCTTGGAGACCAAAGATCCACAGAATCCAGTCATCTACAGTGTCTTCTCCACTTCCAGGTAGGTTCATTACCTGAAAAGTCTGATTCATGAGTCATTCTTTGGGTCACCACCCCATAATCTTCTTAACTTTTTAGAGCCACATTCCAGTCAATGTTATATTTTTTTACCTCAATTCCTGAATTATCATTGGCTCCAACCAAATCAACCAATCCGTCACACTCATTCCCATTTAACTAACTCTTCGGGTTCTCAGACCTCCTTTATTCGTTCCAACAACCTAAATCTGATTATCTCAGTTTATCTTGTGAATTGACATCAGTATCAAAACGCCCCTAAAATCAACAATCTGGTCACAGGATGCTCTCCTCCCCGCTCCCGATCCATTTAGAACAATCCGTCTCAGTGCTCCCACCCAAGGAATGGATAGCTTGAGGCCAAACGGGAGGGTGAAAGGTCGCCAAGCTTAAGGAACTCTGTTATTCTAACGTGGCATCAAGCTAATACATGTTTCCTTTTCAAAAGCTCTGTCTTCAGAGGTTCAGCCGTTTGCGTCTATTCCATGGCCTCCATCCGAGCCGCCTTCAATGGGCCTTTTGCACATAAGGAGAGCCCTGATTATCGCTGGATGGAGTACAAAGGGAAGATCCCTTATCCACGGCCGGGCACGGTAAGTTCTCAACAGGAAGGAATTATGTTTGGTATAGTAGAGAAGATGATTTGTCATGTTGAGGGATGCATCTTTCTGTTGGCAACTTGAAGTACTTCAAACTGTAATCTTGGTGTTATGAGCACAAGTGCAAGCGAGATTTGAGATCTATGATTGATACTGGATTGCAGATATGTTGGGGCAGCTTGGAAACCATGTGGCCAGCCACTCCATGCACTAGCTGCACTGCCTCAAGGGGGTTGTAAAAATGTTGGCAGGCACTCTGGGGGTCACGCGTCAGTGCGGTTAGTAAAGTGGCTGGAGTGTGGACTTTTAGTGGTGAGGTCACCAAAAGGAAGTCAATTATCAGGGCTGTGAAATCTGCTCCATTATTTGCCGAAGTCATAACCACAGAGTTGACCTCAACTGTGAGTTGACAGCTAAACCCTCTCAAATTATGGGGTTTGGTGACTTGAACAGGGGTGTCCAGACCTGTTCCTGGAGGTCCAGTGTCCTGCAAAGTTTAGCTCCAACCCTAATTAAACACACCTGAATCAGCTCAAAAAGGTCTTCAGGATTACCAGAAACTTCCAGGCAAGTGTGTGAAGGTTGGTTGAAGCTTAACTCAACTGTTTGCCCTTCAGGAACAGGTTTGGACACCCCTGGACTAGAAAGTGCAGTTTATATCATGAACATATTTTAGACTCGTTTTACACGTAGTTTAATTCATTTAGACACCATGCTTTTTTCTTTGCGCATATCGTTTGAAGGTCACCATGTTTATTGGTTTTACAAGGTAAAAGCTGGTAAGAACTTGCTTTTGCACTGGCAAGGTGGGTAAGCAAGTTTATCATACTAGATTATGTTATCATGTATAACATGCCCTGTTTTGAGGGGTTTCACTAAACCAAATTGTTCATGACAACAGAAGATTCCTTCAAAACTGCTTGTCTCAATATGAATAAACAAGAATTATCATGCTTGCCCCAATATGATCTCGAACAGTGGCCAAAATCCACATCTGCATAAATGTTTTTGACTATTTTTACCTTAGCCTGGGACTGTTACTCCAAATTCAGTCTCCACAGGGTTCCAGCATATAAGCTTAACTAAAGTTCCTATATCCCTTCAGTGTCCGAGTGAAACCTATGACCCTTTGCACAAGTCCACCCGAGATTTCCCAGATGATGTTGTGAGCTTCATGAGGACCCATCAGCTGATGTGGGAACCAGTGATACCCATCCATAGGCATCCCGTCTTCACTCGGATCAATGCCCCCTACAGGCTGAAGAAGCTTGTGGTTGATAGGGTTGATGCCGAGGATGGACAGTATGACGTCTTACATCTTGGCACAGGTATGTTGGAAAGCAGTCAACAAAAGATAAAGGTGTTCAATTAATGGGATCTTTTATAAAAGTAAAAAAGTGTGACAACTAGCCGTTGGTGTTCTGTATTATGAAAGCATTAGACCTAAAATTGCACTGCATATATGGAAATCTCTGCTAGATCCAGTAAATTCTATCAAATATGATCTCTGTTCCCACGCCGGTCAGTGGTCCTGTTGCCAGGGATTATCCTGACATTCCGAGGATCCAGTGTTTCTTTTCCTGTCTAACATTTGTCCTCCTGGACTGCTGGGTGTATGCATGAACTCTGCCACATTTAAGTGAATCATTTATGGCAAATAGATACTCTGTTCAGGACAAATATGCTTAACCTGTGTGTACAGAGAGCCGACTCGCAATCTTACTGTGTATAGAACTAGAACAGTGTAACAGCTGTCAGCCCTCAGGGTGCTGCATAAATCCACACGCCAAAAGCCAGTGCTCACTCACCATGGTAATGAAGTGCATTATGGGGTATATTTAAAGATGTTACAATTGTGTGTGAATATCTATCTATCTATCTATCTATCTATCTATCTATCTATCGTTCCATTGTATCTATCTATCTATCTATCTATCTATCTGTCGTTCCATCGTATCTATCTATCTATGTATCTATCTATATATCTATCACCTTGACTGTATAGTGAAATCACACATGGTAAATCTTCTGTATCTCCAGATGATGGCAGAGTATTAAAGGTGGTCTCTGTACCTAAAGAGAACTGGGAAACTGAAGAAATCATTCTAGAAGAGCTTAATGTCTTCAAGGTAATATAAAATCTCAGTTTCTTCTCTCACTTCTTCTTGTTTATCCTGCTATCTCTTGGACACATGACCTCTGACCCTGGGCTCTTATTGGTTGTTGTTTTCATGTCAAGCACTTCCCAAACAAAAATAACTTCTAAAGAAGAAAACCAGATTTCCCATGGCTGTCTACTCACGTGAACAAACCCAGGGACAGGAGAGGCAGCATTACACCAAGAATATTGTGTTTAGTGAACAAAAAGAAGATCTCATTTATCCAAAACTTTAGACAGTGAGGAATGTCTCGGTTTTGCTCTGGGGGTGAAGGGAATGTAAGCAAACAGAAGTCAACAGGGTTAATATGAGATGCCTGGAGAATGTTCTGTAGTAGAATGATGGATTTACAATAGCATTTAGCTTAGAGTTTTCATTTTTTAAGACATATAAGACCATAAAAGTAGTCTGTACAGCTCAAATTTCAAGTATTTTGAAGTCAGACTATAATTTTGTGCAAGGAACGGACCAAAATTGTACTTTTAAGTTGTTATTCACTGAAAATTAGTTTGTACATCATGAATAAATATTTCAAGTGATTTTATCCACATCAAAAACGTAATTATGTGTATTACAGAGCAGTATGTATCAATCAAACCTTTGTGGAGACATATGATAGCAGACATTGCATGCCATTTGGAGAAAGTTAGTCGTTTTAAGAGTCAAGGCTCATTTGCTGCTATATATGAAGGAGAAATGAACCAACAGAGCAGAAAGCTTTAAAACTTTCACAAGGGCCTGTTATGATGAGCTGCTCCTGTTCAGCGCCAACAATGCGTGTCTTCCTCCTCTTTGTTCAGGAGATGATTCATTTTATGTGATGACATATTGTTTTCTCTCTCTTGTTCTGTTTTGTAGAAACAAACCCCAATACTAAGCATGGAGCTCTCCACCAAGAGGGTAAGTGGACTTGTTTTGTGGGTGGCCACTTACTTTAACAACAATATGAGCTTCATGTATTTTGCTTTTAAACCCACCATGTATTGTCCCATAGAAATCCATTGTAAGTGTGTCACTGTAAATGTTAGATTTGATAAGGGTTTATCATTCTAATTACCATTTTTAAGTAATTTGTTAAAGGTTAGTCTGTTTTATATCACATTTAGACATACATCCTCATGTTTTATTTTATTTTATTTCTCTAGCAAGTACTATTTGTAAGCAGTGACGAAGGGGTCGTCCAGCTGCCTGTGCAGAGGTGTGAGCTGTATGGTAAAGCATGTGTAGACTGCTGTCTAGCTCGTGACCCATACTGCGCTTGGGACGGGTCCTCCTGTACCAACTACTTCCCTAGCAACAAAAGGTACTTCCCTTTGTATTGCATTTAATATATTCTAATTGGTCAGAAAATCATATAGGCCTAATCATTTTAGCATTTTAGTAATTATTTAAATTAATTGTTCTGAAAAAATAAACATTAAATCAACGATAACAAATGGCAACACTTTAAGGTGTCCTTGTTACAAGTTACTTGCTATACTTACTATAGTAATAACTATATTATACTATAGTAATAACAATAAATTATGCATAATTGCATGCAAATAACTCTAAACCAAATCCTAACCATATAGCAAGTTCATGTATTTACTTAATATTACTCAGTACATAAATGTGTAATTATACTGTAACAAGGACACCATAAATAACAACAATGGTACAGTTTATCACACATATCTGGGTTACACTTTATTTTAAGGTGTCCTTGTTACAGTTTAATTATACATTTAGGTACTGAGTAATATTAATTAACTGCATGTACTTACTATGGGGTTAGGGTTAGGATTAGGGTTTGGTTTAGGGTTACTTGCATGTAATTATGCATAATTTATTGATATTAGAATCATAAGTACTTGTAACGTGTAACAAGGACACCTTAAAATAAAGTGTTACCAATAATTTGCAAATTTGTAAATACAGATTATTGGAGTATGTTTTACAAGAAAATATTATTTCAGCCTTTCTACTTCAAAATGTCATGTTTAATTTCAATGTGTTACTTGTTGTTTCTTTGTAATTATTTGTGAAATGTACTAGCAATTTCTAAGTGAAAATTGTTTCTACACCTTTTTTTAGTGTAGAAGTGATTTCAGTCTTAAATATATACATTTTTTATCGAGTTGTATTACAGTGCTTGGTTACAGTGAATTTGTATTAATTTTATTTGGAGTATTAGTTGAAAACAGCTTGAATTATAATACCGAAAACCAACAGCAAATGTGTCAAATAATATATCCGAGGATCAGTGACATCTACTTGTGGTCCGCAGGCGTGCCCGGAGACAGGATGTGAGGTATGGAGACCCCTGGAGCCAGTGTCAGGACATGAGAGATGGTAATAAATCACTTTCTGTTCACCTCACCACTTTCCACCTTCAGGTTGTATAAGAAATTGGCCAGTCCTGGAAAAAAAAAAAGCACACTACTCCCTCTAGTGTACAAAATGGATACTTACACATGCTAAGATGTGTGCACCAGTTCAGTATGAAATCAAAACTGATCTTGTTTGCACTCTTAATACAAGTTTTTGGTCTTTCTGTTAAAGAAGTAAATTAACACATTCCAAATAAATACAAAATAAACAATCGTCCAATCGTCTCTACAGGGTCAGAGAATGCTGAACTGAAGACGGTTTACGCCGTGGAGACGAACTCAACCTTCCTGGAATGTGTCCCGCGTTCACCACAAGCCACGATCAAGTGGATAATTCAGCCAAACCACAGCCAAACCAGCAAAGAGGTCTGTCCACATCCTGTTTAAGAGATTTAATCACGAAAAACCATAAAATAAGTGGATATACACTTAAATCATTCACTTTTTATCTCCAGTTGGTTCCAGGTGAAGAAAACCTCATCCACATGCAACGCGGGCTCCTCCTCCAGCACTTAGCATCCGCTAACGCTGGCCTGTACCTCTGCGTAGCCTATGAACACTCGTTCTCCCGCACGCTAGCACACTACGAGCTCCACGTCATCCCCCAGAACCACATGTCGAAAGTGCAGAACACCCATCCTGGAAATTACGCAGCCTCGCTGCGGAGCTACAAGGAACTCCATCTAATGGGAGTTAGCGGGCTAACGGCCGACGACTACTGTGAACATCTTTGGTACCGTGAAAAACGGCGACAGCAGAAACTTCGCACACTAAAGTGGAAGCAGGTGCCTGAAAACCGTAAAGCGAGGGTTAGGCGACAAAATCCACCAAACGAGCCTCTAGACAGAGGTGAAACAGCAGATTTTTGATGAAGAGAAGGACAATGTGACTTCATCTGGACAATTAGCATCTTGTTTATAGCTTAAAGCCTAAATTCTGACTAGCTGCAACCAGTGAATGCTACTGTTAGCACAACAACAAAGGCTACAGACCATAATAACTGTATTATTCTTCTATTAAGTCCACACTTAAGTTTATTTTGTAGCGTGTGCTAGTGTTAGCATGTAGCTTTAACACAGTATAACCAAACAGACTGTAGCTGTGTGACGGTTATGAATTTGTGCAGTCTGGCATCCACATTTCACATACATTTAATTGTATTCTATTGTTTGTCAACCTTCTTGAAAGACAAGCACCTATGCTAATCGCTAGGTATGCTTGGAAAGCTAATATTGAAAATGGACAAGCTAACACACTGTTTTGAGTGAAATGCAGTGCAAAGATGAACTGACTTCTCTTGCTTTCACTAGACATGCAGATTAAATAGTCCCTAGGGCTGTATATCATTGTATTACTATTATATCTGGACTCTTGATACAGTCAAATGTACAAATTTAACATTTGTTCTGACAACAGCAGGTGCCTCCATGTTCAGAGGAAGTTTGCTGAGGATGTTGCCTTCGTATGTTTCCTTCCCCTTCAAGAACAATCTCTTCTGCTCTTTCCTGAGAACATCCTTTAGTAAATATTGTGTTTGTTTTATGACTCCTTTGCAAATCTCTCCACTCTGCACCCTTGTGTGTACAGTATGTGTAAGATGTGTTCGTGTGTGAAAGCATCTGGGGATGGTAAGTAGAAAATGGCCTCCAAAGATCAAAGAGCTTTTAAATATTCTCCGCCGCCCGTGAAGATGACTTCCAGAATCATTGTGCTTTTGTTCTTCACCATAACTAAATGAAAAGTTGTCTTTGGCTCATTGTGGTTGGTTAAAGTGGTGAGTTAGATTAAAAACACTAAATGTACATTTAATGTATGTTGATTATATAATGGAGCTCACATGTTGGGTTACTCGTTTATGTCTCTCTCTAGCTTTTCTGGAGCACAAGCCTGTAATATAGCCTGCTTTTAATGTGGTAGTGGTTGCTATATATTTAAAATCCTAATACCTGATTTTAGACTTGTATATACTACAGTTCAAAAGTTTGTATTTTTTTTTTTGAAAAATGTATCATTTTATGCATAAGGTATGTAGAGTTTACATGTGAAATCTGGAGAGTTAAATCTGCAGACAAATTTGCAGTTCAAGGTGAGATTAAATGATACCTGAATAAAAGTATAAAATACCACGAGAAATAAAGCTGCATGATGTGTATCAAACTCGTGTTTATGATTTTGGCAGCTTTAGAGCAGCATAGGTGCTGTTGACTTGATTGGGCCCGAACGTTTTACACAGCTTTGAAAAGTCCAGCTCAGCGTACTGAAAGAGCAGTGAGGAAAACGGTATTAGCGTTCAGCTAAACACAAAAATTGTAAACATTATTAGCATATTGCAGTTGTCTTTGTACAGATGGTTCAAAACAATGTACCATGAGTTTCATGTCATTTACATGTGGTTCATTTGATTCCTGAGGTTGAACTTGTGTTTGCTGTAGATCAGTGGTAGGAAGTTCTTGTGATTTTCCTCTAGATATTTTATGTCCAACAGCATGCACCTTTAATAATCCTAAAATAATTTTGAGATTTAATATTACTTTAAAAGTGTATTTAAATGAAATAAAATTAAAAAAACTGAACAACTTGAAAAACAATTTGAACACTCACCAATAACAACAACTAAAACAGCATTCAGCAGACCAGATATGATATTTAATGTCTTCTGGTGTCTGATTCTGCTGAATGTAATTCACTACAGTGTGTTTCTGATGCTCTGTATCCTCAGTTAGTTGAGTTGGAGCTGTAAAGAAAAATGACAGAATCTGTTACAGTAAAGACTGCTACAAAAGCTTCCATAAATAGGCCACTAAGACACGTCTGTTTTTATACAATTGTAAACATACACTGTAAGAAAAACTTTTTGTACTTTTTTTTGCCAGGACATTATCCATTAAGTTTTTAGACATTTGATTTAACTCTAAAACACAACAATTTACAATGCATAACTCAAAATATGGGTAAAACACCAGTGAAAAATTAATACAGAAAATTCCTTCATATTAAGACAGTACATTGAGTCCTATTTTACAGACATTTCTTAGTGTATATGTAGTATATTATATACTATGACATTCTTATGAAGCAGTAACTGAAGTATCACTCACAGTGATGTGTAGTCGCTGAATTGTGCATTTTTGCAGGCTATATGTTCGTACAGTAGCTAATAACTCATCAAGATATTATTTATAAACAGATGATGTTTAGACTGCACTGAATATTTCTGTTTGAATCTATTATTGAAGTAAAATGTTACTGATGGGTTTGAAAAGGAGCGTAATATCAGAACTGGAGGATTGTATGGCAAGCCGTTTTGACTTTTATTCATTCTCAGGATATTAATTCTTCATATCAACAATTCAATTTTTACTAGTTAAAATATTAATTCTTGATATCAGGAATTAGATTTCTACTAGTAACAATTGCTATTTTTGATATCAGCAATTACATTTCCACTAGTAACAATGTTAATTCTTGATATCAACAATTCAATTTTCACTAGTAAAAATGCTATTTCTTGATATGAGGAATTAGATTTCAACTAGTAAAAACTATAATTCTTAATATCTGTAATTGTATTTTCACTAGTTAAATGTCACCATAGGCTGCCATTCAAAATCAATTGTTGATATCAATAATTCATTTCTTAGTTGAAATTCCAATTTCACATATCATAAATACAATTCTTACTAGTAAAAACCTTTATTTTTGATATCAGTTATCATGTGGTTACTAGTACAGATGTATATTATTGATATCAACAATTGAATTGTCACTAGTGACAATGTTCATTTCTGATATCATGAATGTGATTGTTACTAGTAACAAAAGTAATTTTAGATATCAGAAATTACCCTCCCAATTGTTGATATCAGAAATACATTTTCAGATATCAGAAATGAACATTTCTGTGTTCCTATCAATGTTGTATAAGATTTAATAACCCTAGAATGTGATCAAAGAGTTTAAAATAGCTGGGCTAAGATATAGGTCTATATATATAAAAATATGACTGCATGGCAATTAAGTAAACATTATCCCACTGATCACAATTGTGACCGACCATAAAACACAATTTTTCACACACTTTTCAAAACAAACAAAAAAAAAATTATTTAAAAGGGTTACTAATGAGACATCATTTGGATATTTTCATGTCTGGGAAAAAAATTTGGGATTAAACGGGTTAAGCAGGGCGTGACAAAATAAATAGGTCGGCTAAGCAATAATCGTTCACCTATTTGTATTAGATACACAAGTAATTAATTTTAAATGAATTTACGCTATAAAACTGACCCGAGATCAGTTAAAACCATTAGACACCTGTTTATGGGTTCCCCAGGTCAAAGCGAACTAGCCCTCAGACAGTGTGCCCTCATCGTTTGCTAAAATCACGAGACTTTTGGTGAGTTTGAAACAAGCTCAGAACCACTGATTCGACACAAAAAATCGCAAATGTTTTTGAAGCTTAATAAAGCAGCGCTTCGAAACGACCACCTCTTGCCATTATTTAAACTAGCCTACTTGTGATATTTTCGTAAGACTTGTCGCCTCTTATAGATCAAGCCAGGATTAGAGATATCGAATGTGAAACTAACCGCGCTCTCCAGCACAGGATTGAAAACACAACAAGCGAAAGTATTGCTGGTCTCTCAGAGCTCCTTGCGTTAAACGTACTATTATAAATGAATAGATCGGAATAAACCGTGTATGGTGACAACGCTGTACACGTCGTTTATACAGGTTCTGGAGCGCATGATGGAAATTAGGTATGTATTTCTTAATAATCCAGATGTCGCACTAGTTTTCGAAAACAAACGTCCAGGCTAACGTGAGCTGCATGCTAGCAGTATCCTGTATACTACACAGCATTCGTTGGGCTAGTAATGATAATGTTGAAAGATAGTTGGAAATGAAGTGTCATGTTAAACTAAGTGAGTCTATACAAAGAGCTCACTTAGACTAAAGCGTAAACATTTATATTGTAAGTCTTTACAGGGTTCCCACGCTTCTTGAATATAACGTTACTTGAATTTCAGTCATATGGATTCAAGGCCTGGAAAGTACTTCAAAACAAACATAGGACCTTGAAAGTGCTTGAATTAAATTTGAAATAAATTTTGTTTATGGCGCTATTTCAAAAATTGTCCATATGTGTTGTCAAAGACCGAAGGAAACGGCACTAATGATTGAGGTGGAGATGGGGTAACGTTAGCGCGAAAAAAACTTTGCGTGTGTTGATGCGCAGGACAGTTTTCTTAAGCACACTCCCACGGGGTTTCTGACCATTACCGTCTGTGTCCCGCTCCCGCAAACATTCTAATATATTCTAACATTCTAATAGAATGACCCTCACTTAATAAGAATAACATGCTGAAGCGTTGTGAAATACTTGAAGACTCATTTTTTTTATAGGCTTTATAGACAGATAAGTTGAGAGTGACTCAAGGACCAGCATCACATCCTCTTGTACCACTGTTTGAAGAATGTATCTTCCAGACTCTGGCAGTAAGTTTTAGGAGCTCATTTTTAGTCAATCTCTGCAAGACATACTATTCAGGATAGGAGATGGACTAAAAATGATCTCCCAAAACTTACTGCGACATGGAGCTAAGGAGAAAATGTAGAACTTGAAAAATAAGAAAAACAGCTTGGTGAAAAGTGTTTACAGTTTAAAAGCAAATAGAAAGTCCTTTTTTTTGCAGATTTGCACATGTACAAGGTTTAAAATGTTGATCATGACATTTTTTTTAAATATTGAAGTTTTGAGCTGCTGCATGTTTAAGCACCTGCATTCCTCTAGGTCAAAGATGAAAAAATGGGATTTACAATAATAAGTGATTTACAAAATAATTTTGACTTGAGTTTATTTATTAACGAGTAACGTCTCTATTGAGAGAATGTGATTTTTTTTTAAATGTTAACAGGTTTACAGTGTTTTTACAACATTTAACCACTTTTTATTAATTAAAAAATTGCGCAATTCTTTCAAATTTAAATATTGTACAAGAACTACAGCTAAAACCAGTTTGATGCATATTTAATCAATATTAAAAAAAAATTATTTGAATATTACCAGTATTGATTTCAATGGATTTCATTCAATTCCTTTGAACACGACTGCTCAAAACGGTCTAAATTTATGAAACTTACTCATTCAAAACATTACTCTGAAAGTTTTAATGTAAATGTTAAGTGTAAGTGAAATGTTTAATACTGTAAGGTTGTTCATGACACTACATATACCGGGGTGTGAATTTGATAGGTGCTTGATAAAAAATAAATGGTGCTTAAAAAAGTCCTTGAATCTGGTGTTCATGAAAGAGTGGGAACCCTGTCTTTAGTACTGATGACTTCATACTTTTATTATCTAGCCTACTATTTGTATATTATTTTCTTTTTTTTTTTTTAATCCATAGACGTTGACTTTGACTAAGTGTTGACTCTGCTTTTACAGGTATTCACAGATGGGTTTTCTTCCTGTGTTTCTGTTTATAAATGGAGGTGTGTTAAAATGAAAAAAATATTTGTAAAGCAATTCTACCATTCTGAACTTGGTATCTTTTATCATACTTTCTGTTTTCAGTGTCTCTGCAGGAGACTGTTGAGGGTTTTATTGGAGGATCTGCTGTTTTACCTTGTTCTTCTGAAGAACCTCCGCTTACAATTCAAGACACAGAAGTGCTGTGGAGACACAGCAGCCAGAAAGTGTATGACATTATTAATGGTAAAGTCTTTGTGGAAGGACAGGATCTACAGTACAGGAACAGAGCTGAAAGTTTCCCTGAAGAGTATATGAGAGGAAACTTCTCAATTAAACTCAACAACCTTCAACACACTGATGCAGGAAAATACAAGTGCTACATCACCACGGAGGAATCAGTAATCCGGAGTGTTGAACTATTGACTAAAGGTGTGTAAAACCACATGAATGACAAAACAGTTTATATTTCAGCCTATATTCTTTTGTGTAGACATTATGAATGGATGCACTTATGTTTTCTTGTTTTTCCTCCAAAACTGTAAATCTTTGTCTTCCAGAGAGACCAGAAAGACAACTCCCCAGTGTAGGAACAAAACCAAGACCAGAGATTACTGTTATGATCATTTCCGTTCTGTTTATTGGTATTATATTTTCATTGGCTGTAAGTTCATTGAGCAACATAATCAACATTTACTTCAAATTGTAATTAAGTAACAGCCTCAAATTAAACATTGTAATGATGAATGTGTTACAGATCTCTGCCACAGGGGTTTCTACATAAATCACTGCACCGGTCCCAAGTCTGGAGGGGCTGGATAAGGATTCCAATACACTATATATTCCCTGCAATATCAAAAGAGCAGGTGCCTGTTTCGTAAAACAGATTTACCAAATAAGACATGTTTATTTCAGTTAGTCTGACTTATTGTCAATCGATTTGGTTCAAAATAAGTCAGACTAACTGAAATAAGCCTGGCTTGTTTGGTAAACGTGTTTTATGAAACAGGCCTCTGCTCTGTTGATACAATATATGTATATACTATATCACTTATATAATTGGTATAATTGATTGCTGATTTTAATATAAAAAAATATGAATAACTTAAAAATATTGTATTTATTTCAAGGTTTTTTTAATCAATCTGATGAAAATCATCAACATTAAACAACTCAAACGTAAATCACACCGCTGACAAATTAGAGGGGAAATGTGCTTAAATTTTATGAAAATAATGTCACGAAATCTTACAAAAATATCTTAGACCCGGTTTCACAGACAGGGCTTAGCCTAAGCCAGGATTAGGCCATAGTTCAATTAGGATATTTAAGTAATTTTTATAAACATGCCTTAGCAAAAAGCAAAAAGTTTATACAGAATATCATTTCTTAAAAAAAAAAAAAATTAAATGCTTTTTTTAAAATAACATTTTAAATGAAGTATCACATCTTTACTCATTCATCCCTGAATTATAAAATGGCTCAGTTTCCTTGTGTATTGAATATAGTAACTGAAAACTACACTTATGATTATATAATGTGCAATGCCAATGGCAGCTTCATGTTAAGCAGATACTCTTTTTTCTTTCTTTATATGGGGCACAGGCAGTTATCAGCCGCTAATCTACAGTCACATTATTTATGATCAACTTCATGCAGAAACTATTTTTAAACACTTGCAACACCATTTTTTTTTGTTCTTCCGAGGTGAATAATATGGTGGTAACTGAGACACAAGGTCAAGGTGAAAGCATTTAGTTAGTTTACACATCCTGCTTTGGTGAGACTTTGTAGTTGATTGTTTGTATGACGCAAAGCCAGTGAAACATTAAACATTTTACTGAGCTTGTCTCAGTTTTATTTATAAAGAAATGAGTCACAAGTATTATAAGTTTTCAAAGAAAACATGCATCAAATGCGTTTCTTATATCTAGTAGCATTTGTATGATTCAGGAAAATTAATATAAATTACCCAGGGTGGAATACTTTTACCTCAGTATAATGAAACAGTGATTGGTCAACCAGAATTAGCATTAATAACTAACACTATTAACTATTAACACATTGGCTTCATCACACATTGTGGTTAAGAGTCAAGTAAGCTGCAAAACTGAAATGAATAACTCATATTAATCACACTTGCACATAATGTATCAGTGTTTGTGTCGAGTCTTCAGTTTGCTCAAGGCTAATAAGAAGCTGCTGACGGTCCGCATTTTCAGGTCGAGGTGGGTGATTCAAGATCAAGATTCAAGATTTTTTATTTGTCACATACACGATTATATAGAGAGTATATAACCAGCATGAAATGTGAGGTGTTTGATGGGTGTTTGTTACTTCCATCAACAAATACCTTTAATAGGCCCAAGAATGCTAAGGAAAAATCAACTAAATTATCATATACATTCATTTAAGAACGATTTAACTTACCAGACAGGAGCAGTGTTTTTTAAGTTTTAAGAAAACCAACTTGCATATCACAGCAATGAGCATAAGAGCGCTCATCAGACCCAATATTACAGTAAGATTTGGCCATGTTGTCTGTGTTGGAGCTGTAAATAAAATGCAGTGACAGTTGTTACCGTAACTGCAGCTACAGACAGTACTGAATTTACTGAGTCAATTGATATCTGTTCAGAATAACTTCATATTTAATATAACCTTATAATTTTCTTCTGAGGAGCTTAAATATACAAAACTGGTTAAAAATGAATAACTAAATGTTTCTGAAATGTCTTATGCTCACCAAAATACAGAATAAAACCCAGTAATATTATGAATTATTATTATTATAATTTAAAATAACTTCTTTAAAAAGCATTAAGAAATCTCTACTATTCCAAACTTCTGATCAGACTTGTGTAAATATGTATATAGTATGACATTCTTATGAAGTAATAACTAAAGTTTCACTCACCAGTGATGTGTAGTCTGGTGTTGAATTGTATGTCTGTTACAACGGGGCTAAACGCACACCTTAAGCAAAATGTGTTTTTCACTGCACCTAACATGTATAATTGCAGAACAAATATATATCCGTTTGTATTGAACATTAATGGAGCAACAGATTTTGTGCGGATTATTTTGTTTACAAATCTTATAAATGTATGAGGTGGCAAGAGGGGCCTTTTACCCCACACTCGGGGTAAAGGGCACAGTGTTGATACAAATACTTAAGTTAAAATATATATATATTTTTTAAATAATGTCTAAGTTAATACTTGTTCAAAACAATCACGTAAGCAAAGTGTGTACTATTTTCTGCTTATTTTGAAAAATAAAAGAATACATTTTTGTTCAATAAATATACTGTCATTAAAATATGTTAATATAAAAAATATAATTTAAATACAGAAGCAACATAATTTTAATAAGTAAATATTCTAAGCAGTGAAGGAGATCCCATAATAATTTAATATAGGTTTACAGTAGAAACAACAAATTATATTTTATTATATGATATGATTAATATCATGTTTTTAAATATGATGGTTTCATTCTAAACATGGTGATTATCTCTAAGATGGACACACAACATAATATATGATATTTACCATCTGAATCTAACCATGTCATGTCAACAAATGGAAAAGTCAGCCATCTATTAATTATCATGTTAATTATTGCGCACCTTTAGCCCCAACAGCAGGGGCGCTTTTTTTTTTTTTTACCCCAAATACCATACTTTTACATATTATTTCGTTATTTAAAAAATGTTGCTTTAATTATCTTAAAAAAACCTGAAAATCGTTAAGAAGATGCATTAATTTTAGCAATTCTCATTTGCTACTTAACCTGTTAACGGTCACGCCCATTTTTGAGTGTAGGCCTGCAAAGGTAATGTCGAAATTCAAATGAATATAATCCTCTTTCTGGTCTTGTTTTAAAGAAGAGACTTTTTTTTCAAGTTTCTTGCACAGGCCTCTGCAGGTTAAAAAATTTAATAAAAAAGTTATAGCTGTTTAAGTTTATATTTTTATATTTAAGTTTATACTTTTATATTTTATTAAAATAATAGATCAATAAAAATTTGGTTCACCCTAAAAATTATATGAAATAAAAGCCATAGGTCTAAAGAAGTTGTGTTCCAAATTTGAGACCGACTCATAAAAAATGAGATTTTTGTGAGCTGTTATACAAACAAAGGCCACTAGGTGACATTCATGCCCAATTGATGATTCCTAAAGGACACTTGGAGACCACTTGACCTCACACCACAACACAGATTGATATCCCTTTTTTATTATTCAAAACATTGTGTTCAAGATGTAAAATATTTTAAAACAGTATAAACAGTGCATTACTTTTTTATTTTTTTTATTTCAATGAGCATATACAGTATAATAAATGCACAAAGATAGTGTTGAAACAACTATTCATACATCACTATATATAATTATTTAAAATTATTCAGTCATAAGCTTTGGTCTGTGGCATGTAGAGTGATGGGAAGAGTGAAGTCATTACTTTTCAATAATAAGTACTATAAGGTATTTTTATCATGCCAATTGTTGAAATAATCTTGATGTGGCAAGAAGCAGAGAGCCACATTACATGCAGAGCAGATGACTGGGGTTTTCTTGTGGCACGCTCTGCATTTCCCTCTAGAAGCACGCTTGGACTGTGCAATGTGCTTTGGTCTGTGGCGTGCAGAGTGATGGGAAGCAGGAGCAGCAGGTGGAGCAGGTGGTGGCATCCAGTCACCAAGCTCACAAACTAGAGCTTCTCAAAATTCTTTCTGTTTTTTTGCCCTCTTGCTCTGCAGTGCAGCCAGCTGCTGGTGGATAATTAATTAATTTACCACTGCAATGTCCAAAAAGTGGTAGTAAAAAGTGTGGTACTTTCTAGTTTGAACTTTCTAGTTTCTATTCTGTTGAAATAATTTGAGGCCCAGGATTTCGAGCAGGTTCATGTGGTGAAATATCTGGCTCATCTGGTGTATGCCACCTATCTTCAGTGCCAGATGAAACCGATTGGATCTGTCTTCCTCGCCCTCTGTCTGTCCCTCTCTTGGTGCTTCTTCCTCTCTCTCTCTCTCTCTCTCTCTCTCTCTCTCTCTTCCTCTCTCACTTCTTCTTCCTCTTCCTCTCTCACTGCCTCTCCCTCTTTCTCTTCTTCTTTCACTGCTTCTCTCTCTTACTCTTCTTTCACTGCTTCTCACGCTTTCGCTTCTTCTTTCACTGCTTCTCTCTCTTTCTCCTCCTGTCTTACTGCTTCTCTCTCGTCCTTTCCCTGTTTCACTGCTTCTCCGTCTGGTTCATGTGATTAGCAACATGAGGCAATTAGCTTTTGATTGGATAATAGTTTGTCAAACGACAGGTTTCAAAGAGGCCATTGGCCTGCTGAGTTGCCGAGAACTCATGAGGGTTAGATACAGCTCTCGCTGCTCTGTTTTGGTTATTGAGACTTACTTGAATGACTTGCCTGATCATTTTTTGGAAAAAGGTATGAGATGTTTCTGATCAGAAGCCTTTATCAGACACATCAACTAGAGTGTTGATACAGAAACCTCCCAGAAAAAGTGAATTTCATGTATGATGAAATCAACTGGACATGCATTACAATTTTCATTGAAGACTTGCGACATCAACCATGAAAAATATATTCATTTTCAATTATATTTTCAATATTTTGGACAAATACTAGAAAATATATTTTGTTTGGATTATTAACATAAAAACTGAAGTTTAAGTGATTGTAAGTGTGTTTATTGGCTTTTCATAACAAAGGCCACAACTCCTTGTATACTTTAGATTTTTTTGCTAATTTCTCTTGACACAAATTAATAAACTATTGTCACTACATAATATTTCCTGCAAAACAAATATGAAAAGTACACACTTAGAGCTTTCCAATGATATATAGTTTGTCAATATTAGATCAGGTTAAGTATAGGATATAATTGTTTTAAACATGCAATGACAAATGGGCCCACCGGTGGGCCAGACAGTTAACAGGTTAAAAAAACATCAGATATTATATCAAGTAAGCACAGAATCAACTTGCTGCTTTATGCGATCGCTTTATGTGAATAATGTCAAAGGCACCTTTTACCCCGGGGGTACCTTTAGCCCCGTTGTACCCTAATAACTTCCCAACACATCAATAGTGGCATTATTTAGGAAATAGATGTTTAGACTGCAATGAATATTTCTGTGTGAAACTTTTATTGAAGTAAAACGCTGTTGGTGGGTTTAAGAATGAGTGTAATATCAGGACTGGAGGATCTGGTGGATTCAGTAACAGCCATGTCATCTCTTTTAAGTCAAGTTCACAGTTTATAGTCACATCGAGTCCTAAATCTGTTAGTTGATTTGTTAAAGTCCTTGCAGCTTGACAGCATATGAACAGATCTACGGGAAGAAGAAAAAAATATATAGATCTTTCTGATTTTACAACATCATAAATGATTAGAAGTTTAAAAAGATGTCATGAAATGATAAACTCACAGATCTGCATAATCCTCATTTTGAAGAACTGGTGGAGCACTTCAGCATGATGCAGTCTTGTTTTTTTCACACCTCTTTGGAGATTAAATTTAACCTCAGACCATTCAAGCTAATTTTAACCAAATCAAAAGGAAGTCAAGTTGCTTACTTTATTCTGCCTGCTAATAAATTTGGCCAATAGATAATCTCTTGCCTGGTATAAGTATTAATCTCATATTTCATACATATTAGAAAGCAGTGCCAGAGAAACTAAACGACAACAACAATATAACTCTGTCTGCCTTATTGTGGCTTGACTGCAACACCTAAAACACCTAAGACTAATCATAATAATAGTCTTATATACTTGTCTAAATAAGCAGCATGCAACACTGCACCACTGCACCACTGCACATAACTCTGTATCCCAGAATGCAATGCACTTAAAGGGATACTCCACCCCAAAATTAAAATTTTGTCAATATTCACTTACCCCCATGTCGTTCCAAACCCGTAAAAGCTTCGTTCATCCTCAACGAAACAATTTACGATATTTTGGATGAAAACCGGGAGGCTGGTGACTGTCCAATTGACTGCATAGTAAATTGCACTGTCAAGGTCCATAAAAGTATGAAAAGCATTGTCAGAATAGTCTATCTGCCATCAGTGGTTCAATCTGAATTTTATGAAGCGACGAGAATACTTCCTGTACGCAAAGAAAATAAAAATAATGACATTTATTCAACAATTCGGAGATGATCCTCACTGCAGAACACAAGATCCAGGGGGCGTGGTTGGATCTAGATCCAACTCCTCCCACCTTACATATACCTAAACCTACCCATCTCCACCCCCTGATCCCTAAAACCACCCATCCCCACCCCTAAACATACCATCTCCACCCACTAGATGTGGATCCAACTCCGCCCCCTGGATCTTTGTTCTGCAGTGAGGGCCTACTAACAATTCATTTCCTCTCTGTCTCTCTGGGTGTTTCTCAAACGGAAGGCTGCATCCTACCGAGGCTGTGTCCTTCCTAGTTCAGTCCTTCAGAGTCTTGTAGGCTAGACTCCTCCTCGGCATTAAACGCTAGAATGAGACGCTCTAGTAAGTGTTCGTGGCTACATCACATATGTTCCCGCCCTCACCGTCGCGGCACAAAAACTCTAATAAAACGTAGTTTTGGAAAAATACTTTGTATTACAAATTGTTATATTATTTGGCTTTCTATTAAGGCAATACAATGAATCACAGCTGTCTACGATCTCCCTGTGGCTTACATTATTGGCAGTTTAGGTGTTAGTAAGTAATTTACACCAAAACAAAATATAACATCTATCTTTTCATGTCCAAAATCATAATTTTCCTTCCGATTGAGATGGCCTTCAGCGACGTTTGATGACGTGGCAGCCGAGAAATGCAGCCTTTGTAGGATGCAGCCTTCCGTTTGAGAAACACCCTCTGTGTCTGCGTAGCGCCATTTTGGAAAGCATCCGATGGACACAAAATGTGTACGCTATTTTCTGTCATCAGTAACGCATGGATACGTATTGAACGTTTATTTACGCTGATTTGAACGGAAACAGACGTCACATAGGGCTAAATGCGTAGCATTGTAATAAAACTGCTAATGTTACAGCAGCGGGGAATATGAACGTGGATGAGTTATTTTATTAAATCTGTGTTATTTTAATGTTTCGTTTTTTGACCTAAAACATAGAGACACTGACATTGATCTGTCTGCATTCAAGCATTTCAGTGGGCTTAAATAAATCACCCTTTACAGCAGAATTAGTTCACAAACAACTGATAGTTTTGACCTACATATGATTTTCAGTTACAATAACTAATCCTAAAATTCGACATTAGTAACTTACTTTTCACAGCATCAGTTGCGCGCGCGCGCACTCACAACATCTCACAGTTCTTATTTGTGAGTTCAGTTCACTGGAGACTCGCTCTAAACGGATCATTTGAATCAGTGAGTTGTCGACTCGAGAACAGCTGCAATCGGATCATTCCAATTCATGAATGAATCGTTTGTTGCGATTTGTGAACCGATTTAACAGGTTCATTGAAAAGAATCAGTTTGTTCATGAATCAGACACCACTTCTGCGTCTCGGAGCATATTATAAGGAGTAACGGTATGTTTTATAAAATGTAGTGAAGTAAAAAGTACGATCTTATGCTTTGGAATGTAGTAAAGTAAAAGTTACTCAAAATAAACTACTCCAGTAAAGTGATACTTGAAAAATGTACTTATACAGTAACGAAGTAAAGCTACTTCGTTAGTGACCACCACTGCCTTTCTGGACCATCAAACTTTTTCCGTTGCCTTGCTGTATATGAAGGGTCAGAAAGCTCTCGGATTTCATCAAAAATATCTTAATTTGTGTTTCGAAGATGAACGGAGGTCTTATGGGTTTGGAACCACATGAGGGTGAGTAATTAGTGACAGAATTTTCATTTTTGGGTGAACTAACCCTTTAGAACAACAGGCTGGCAGCACCTTCTGGTCAAATCAGTGTAAATACAACAAAAAATCAACATGACAAAAAAATGTATGATGACACCTTTTATAAACCAATTGCAAATATTTTCATGAAAGTATTATCTAAAAGTAAGGTCAACAAATGGCATTAAATATGAAGCTTCTGTAAGTGTTTTATTATTTATAGTCCATTTTGGGCTTGGCAAACTAGGTAAGTTAGATAGTTATATCTTTAAAGTGTCCCTATTATTGTCAGGGTTCTGTTGTGTGTGTCATGTGTTCCTGCCTCTTGTGTCCATATTTGGTTTGTTTCCTGTCCTTGTTCGATGTGATTATTAGTTAATTTGTGTCCAGCTGTGTTTGTCTAATTAGCTATGATTTACCTGTGTATTGTTAGTCCTGTCTGTTCAGTTTGATTTCATCTAGTCTACTCGTTACTCCCGGTGTTTCCTGTCTGTCAGCCTAGCCTTGCCTTGCCTTGCCTTGCCTTGCCCTTGCCTTGCCTTGCCTTGCCCTGCCTTGCCCTGCCCTGCCCTGCCCTGCCCTGCCATGCCATGCCATGTCTAGCCCTGATGTCTTATTAAACACTATTATTTGAGTTTACGTCCTCGTCTGCGTGTTCCTGTATCCTCCCTGCTGTGTGCACCGTGACAGAAGACCAGACCTAACTGTAAGCGGCGCCCCTTCACCTCGTTTTGTTTTGTATGTTTTTTCTAGTTTTTATTTTTGTTCCTGTGTTTTGTCTGCCGCCGTGTGTGGCTATCCCAAGCCCGCCGGCTGGTTCTCTTGTTCCCGGGTTGCTGCTCCCCCAGGCCTGCCGTTCACGGGAGATCACGCCACCGGCTCGCCTCTGACTCAATGCCCGCCGGATCGCCGCTGACTCATGCCCGCCGGATGCCGCTCACCCTAGCCCCGTGGATCCAGTCCACACGTCACGGCCAGGAGTGCCGTGCCATCAGAGCCTATCCTCCCTATACGCAGAATACGCATGCTGCATAGGGCCCCCGAAAAACACCAGGGGGCCCCCTTGCTCTCAAAGATGTTTTAATTTTAGTTTCGTTTTTAATTTTGGCCAGCGGTTCTGAAAACATGAATGATCGTTTCTCTTAATGTGGTGTGCTGTCACGCTCTCTATGTACAAATCAGCCAAATCGTGTAACGTGAATGTCGTCCACTCTCTTGCTCTAACTTAAAAAAAACAAAAAAAAAACGAGAGCTTATACGAGCCGCGGAAGAGATACTGCTCCTCGAGCGCTTTCCGCGAGCGCCATTCGAGACAGAGTGAAACACGGACAAATGCGTCTCATCCATTCTCATCCATCCCAACCAAAGTTTGGGAAAGTTTTAAATCTGAAAGTGCACTCTGTATAAACTCTATCAAAAGAAAGTGTTTACTCTGAATCATTGAAAGGAGTTGTTTTTAAAACGAATCCCAAGCCGTTTCATGTTGATGTCAACATCAAACATTAGCATATTGCCCGCCCACTTGTTGGTCCACCGCCCAGGGGGCCCCACAAAATCCAGGAATTATACTATATAGGCCCATGTTCTGTGAATAATTCTAATATTTTATTAGTTGTATAACTGAGATATTATGAAAACCACAAAAAAGCATGCAATTTGGTTCCATGCTTGTATATTGTACAGTATATAATATGTGTGTGTGGGGGGGCCCACATCAATATTTTTTCAGGGGGCCCCCAATCCTCTAGCTACGGTCCTGCATACAGGCATGATGAAATGGAAATGAAATCGACCAATCAGACCAATCACCGCAAATTCGCGTCACACAAAGGAAGCGTTTGGAAAAATGAATCGTTGAGCGAATAGTTTGGGAATCACTGAGCAAGTAAGGTAAAAATAAATGCATATTATTAGACAATTAAAGTGTTTTTTTTACCTTGCATGCATGTCAACCTGTTGTTGGGGACTTCCAAAACTAAAATATGAACCTTTCATTACCTATAATGAATGAAAGATTTAAGGATTAAAAAGAAAAGATTTAAATAAAGAATTAGAAATATATATATTTTTAAAAAAAGGAACCTACAATATAAAAAAAAAAACATTGTATTCATAATGCTAACCTCTGAATTCTGAAATGTTCCGAAAACGAAATGTTTGTTATGGCAACAGCCTCGTTTGCTGAAAGCACATGACTTGGAAAGTGAATAAAAATATATATATATATATATATATATTTAAGATTAATCAAGCAGTGTTTTGGAAATGCCCATCACTTTAAGGACTTATTTTGATAGCGTATAATTATTTTCTATCGTCACATCTCCTGTGGTTTGGTTGATATTAGCATATTCTTACTATTTCTGCCATGTAGCATTGGAGTATTCTAGTATGCGGTTTCAAATTCTGCATTGGTTTCCTTTGTTTCTAAGTTTTGTTTGAGTTTGTTTTCTTGTCATCACATGTTTTTTTTATTCAGTTCCTCTGTGAACAATTAGACCTGTGTTTCAGTCTTTGGTAGTCAGTTATTATCTTCGTACCACTATAGCAAATCTGTTACTTTTTGGCTTTTCAGACTGAAGGTGTATAAAAATCAAATGATTGACTAGCCAAATGACTGAAACTGTTAAACTGTGGATCACATGCAAAAGTCCTCACAAATGGATTATGTTTTCCGGCCTACAAGATTAACTCTAGTAAGTCAGAGGCAACCCAACTTATTGAACTATTCTGTGCTTCCCTTTAAGTGGATCTTCTAAGCGCTTTGGCTATATATGCGTAGATTTTTTCCACTAAATAAAAAAAATAAAAATAGTACACTGCTTTCTACTTACTCCCCCCTTTGTACTTGCCAGCACATCCTGCCTTGATATAGGCGAGACTTTTCTCGAAAGATTGTTGCAACATGTCAGTGCCGATAGACTCGTGGTTAGTGCGTCGACATATAGCACAACTGCGCTCACAGCGACCCGATTTCGAATCCCGCCTCGAGGGCCTTTGCTGATCCCGCTCCCCTCTCTCCACCCCAATACTTTCCTGTCATCTCTCCACTGTCCTCTCAAAATAAAAAAGGCACACAAAGCCCATAAATATAACTTAAAAAAAAAAAGATTGTTGCAACACTTAATGGCAAACTACTCCACAGGAACTATATAGTTGCACATTAGAGTTATGTTTGTTGTTGATCTATAATATGATTTCCAACCCAGGTGTATATATCCCATCTGTGGCCACAGAGAAACTGTGAAAATCCAGCATTGTAGTTAAGCACAAAAAGCAGTTCATATATTGTCACACAGGCACTGTTAAATTTAAGATACACAGCAAAAGATATATTTTCACCACTTGAATTAGACCTATACATATTCCTGTGGTGTAATAAAAATGAAGTAAACAATCCATATACTCTCTGAACCTGTTGTTCTAAAACAACAGGAAATGATAAGAGCCGTGCTTGAAATTAAAAAGTGAATTTAGACGTTTAGTCAGAAAGAGCTTTATTACCATGTATGTTTACACACACAAGGAATTTGACTTGACTACAGGAGCTTGCAGTGCAGAAGAAAGTACGGACATAGTGCAAGCACGGGAATAGTGATAGTGCAGACATACATAGTTTAGTTATTTCAAAAAACAATTGAACAAAATTTCCATGATGAAATGTAAAATAAAATGAAACTCCATATATGCAAGTAATTTTAATATGACGGCAGATGCATTAAGTTTCATGGCAACCAGATTTGAGGATTTCCAAAAGCTGCTCAGAGATTTTCTTTGACTAAATAACTCAATTAAATAAACACAACTGGTTGAAATACATTACAATGCATTTGCAACAGCAAATCAACGTAATGGTACAGAAACAGCTTCTTTTTTTTCAATACAAGACATGGGACAATGAGGATATTAAAAGTTAAAGGGAAAGACTATTTACAATTTTAAGAGAGCTGGGACACTGGTCACCCTAAGATCTGTAACTTGAAACTACTGTAGGTCCGTAAGTCGTTGTGGATTTTCATCACTTCCATCAGATTTTTGACTGTCTCAGGAATGCTTAAAAAAAAGTAATAATAAAATAAGAACTTAATTGACCTTCCGAAAAAAACAGATCATTGTATTTTTACTGAAGGAGTTATGCTACTGTACATTTAATAAGTTCGGAAAGCAACTCACCTATTATCCCACTGACCAGAAGAACATTGATCATGCAAAATATTAGAGTAAGATATATCCATGTTGTCTGCTCAGTATGCAACACTACAGTGCGATTCTGACACTGTGTTAACTCTGCAGGTTTAGTTGGGTCTGTAAAAAAAATGTTCAAATATATATCTTTGTGTGTGTATATATATACACACACAAAGATATATATTTGAACACATTTTTTGTTCAAATATATATATATATATATATATAAGGCAGCGTATACATTAGTATAAACACATAACTGAAATAGTATCACTCACCAATGTGTACGCCGATGTGTAGTCTGGTGCCGTTGCTGAATTTTACATCTGTTTCTGTGTTCATGCAATAATAAACTCCTAACTCATTAATAGTGATGCTATTTATGAAAAGACAATGTTTAGGTTGCACTGAATATTTGTGCCTGAAGGTTTTTTTATAGTAAAATGTTGTTGGTGGGTTTAAGAATGAGTGTAATATCACAACTGGAGGACCTGGTAAATTCAGCAAAAACCATGTGGCCTCCTTTACATCAAGATCACAGTTTATAGTCACATTTTGACCCAAATCTGTTAAATGATCTGTTAAAGTCTCTGAAGCTCGACACCATATGAGCAGATCTACGAGAAACATAATTAGAAGTATTTTGCTTAGGATTTTCATTCAAACAAGAAAAACAAAACATTATAACATGTATGAAAATATTAATAAACTCACAGAAGTGGAGCTTTAAGATCTTCAACATGATGCGGTCTTGGTTCGAGCTTCGTTTAGTTCGGTAAAGTTGGCAAGATATTGACAGATTCGACTTTTCCGGATCAATAACTCGCGAGCAAATCGTTTTTAATACACAAATGACGCCTCTTTTCTTTTTTTAGGGATGTAGAAAACGAGCTACAAGCGAGGTTTCCTCAAAACAAGCTTTCCTCCGCTCTGTATAAAATACATTGATCAAAATGCGCTGGCGTCTGAGAGATAAGTCCTAAGGGACCGTCTGCAAAGTGCCAAACGCGATTTTTTTTTTTACTAATAACATACTCAATAACTTTACACTAACGCACTGTAGTGTCACCAAATTCAATTCACACATCACTGCTCTCCTGCTGGTTATACTACAACACTCATTTTGAAAGTAATTGATTTGGCACATTTTTTATTAATATTTATTATGAAAAATAGTTAATAACTTTACTGTAACACACTGTACTTTCACCAAATTCAGTTTACACATAACTGCTCTCCTGCTAAGTATACTACAACACTCATTTTGAAAGTAATTGCTTTGGCATATTTTTATGATTTTTTTATAATGAAAAAATGTTAATAACTTCACCGTTATTGGACATAATAATTAATAACTTTACTGTAACACACTGTACTTTCACCAAATTCAGTTCACACATCACTGCTCTCCTGCTGGTTATACTACAACACTCATTTGGAAGTAATGGCTTTGGCACATTTTTTATTAATTTTTATTATGAAATGTTTTTAATAACTTTACTGTAACACACTGTACTTTTACCATATTCAGTCCACACATCACTGCCTTCATTGATGGTTATACTACAACACTCCTTTGGAAAGTAATTGCTTTGGCATATTTTTTATGAATTTTTATTATGAAATATTGTTAATAACTTTACTGTAACACACTGTACTTTCACCAAATTCAGTTTAAACATCACTGCTCTCCTGCTGGTTATACTACAACACTCATTTTGAAAGTAATGCCTTTGACACATTTTTTTATTAATTTTTAACATGAAAAATTGTTAATAACTTTACTGTAACACACTGTACTTTCACCAAATTCAGCTCACACATCACTGCCTTCCTGGTGGTTATACTACAACACTCATTTTGAAAGTAATTGCTTTGTCACATTTTTTTATTAATGTTTATTATGAACATTTTTTTATAACTTTACTGTAACACACTGTACTTTCACCAAATTCAGTTCACACATCACTGCTCTCCTGCTGGTTATACTACAACAGTAATTTTGAAAGTAATTGCTTTGACACATTTTTTATTAAGGTTTATTATGAACATTTTTTAATAACTTTACTGTAACACACTGTACTTTCACCAAATTCAGTTCACACATCACTGCTTTTTTGTACACCAATGAATTTTGGCTAGTGGATTTTACACACCTGAACCACTCCCCATGCATATGGGTATAAATAGGAGACAGGTGCATCCACTCTTCAGATTTTTGCTTCGGAGCCGAGTAGGTGAACAGTGCTGATCTCCACAAAACCTTTCATCGATCTGACTGGAAGCTGTTCTTGGTTGGTGTTACGGTGTGTACAGCGGTGTCCCTGTCTGCAGTGATTCCCCTGGGCACTTCAAATAAAAGAGCAGATTTCCTAAAAGAGCAAATCATGGAAGGCTCACGTCTTTTTAAAGATGTCCGTTCTGTCCGTGTCCTCTTGGTTACCGTTGTTACCTGTCTTCTGAGGACAGACACAATCATTGTCTTCAGTGTCTGGGTACCCAACACGCTGAAGCTGCGTTCGGGATGACTCATGCGTTTACTGTGAGTGTATGAGCATGAACTCGCTACGATCTCGCCTCTCTTTTGTGAAAAGAGGGTCACCCTCTGCCGCTATCCGTCCCAGTACCTCTCTGGCTCGAGCAGAGAACCGCCGGCTAGCGCTCTGGGAGAACTGATGGTTACAATAAGAGCTTCTCCACCGGACCAGTGTCCCCATGGACCTCTTATTGCGCGATCATCCTGTTCGGCTCCCAAGTGATTTTGCTGGTCCGCCTCGCGGGGCTGCCAGCATTTCATTCAGTACACCCCCGGAGGATCAGAAGTCGATCACAGCATCAGGGGATGGGCTATCATCCTCCGAGGATGAAGATTCGATGGGGCTGCCCCCCTTGGGTGTTGTCACCAGTTGACAGCCATGCTTGCCCAGGCAGCCATGAGTATCGGGCTTGAGGTCAACAGACTTCCCAGTCCCGAGCCCTCGCGGCTAGATGATTGGTTTCTCGGAGCGTGACGCAGCTCACAACCGCGATCTGCTCCGGTGTTTTTTTTCCCGGAGGTGCATGAGGAGCTGACGAAGTCGTGGACGGCCCCTTTTATGTTCAGAAGCCGCTCATCTCCCTCCTCCGTCCTCACTACCCTTGATGGCGGGGCCATCACTTGGAGGAATTGCCCGCGTCTCCTGTCCAAAGTCTGTAAGCTGACAGCTGCAGGTCCACCAAGCCAAGGCACTCAAACAAATGCACGAGGGTAGTACCGACCACTTCAGCACAGGTTACACTCCTAAATCCCGAAATGAGCATGGTGCCGCTGTACAGTTCGCGTTACCATCACGCCAACTAGGGCTGTGCAATTAATCGAATTCGATTCTCATGCGCATCTCGTCAGTAAAGCCGGTTCCGTGATTGGCGCTAAATCTCCATCACCTGTTTTCAAACACAGCGGCAGTTAACACACAGAGCCGTAGTTCACTGACAAGCTACGCGATATCGCGTTCAAATCGCAGATGAATCGACTTCGATTATGAATGCGAAATTGCCTAACTTGTCAGTGAACTACGGCTCTGTGTATTAACTGCCACTCAATTTTAAAACAGGTGATGGCGATTTAGTGCCAATCATGGAACCGGCTTTACTGACGAGATGCGCATGAGAATCGAATTTGATTAATTGCACAGCCCTAACGCCAACGTGTTCCCGCTCATTCAGCCCCTGGATGGACCTTGTCTTTCTACAGGTCAGAGTGCCCTTAGAACAAGTGCCTCGTCATGTCGTTTGTTACAATGAATGCCTCTAATGCGGTATGTAGCTGGTGCACTACATACAACGGGCATGCAGCCTCGGGGTTCTGGACAGGGCCTCAAATGCTTTGGCACATCAACTGCCTCGAGTTGCTGGCAGTGCTACTAGCCTTGTGGCGGTCCGGCCGTTGCTGCTTGGCTAGCACATGTTGGTCCGCATGGTCAACACTGCGACTGTTTTGTACATCAACTGGCAGGGTTGTCTACGATCACGTCTCATGTCACAACTCGCCCGCCATCTCCTCCTTTGGAGTCAGATGCAGTGCAAGTCGCAGCGCGCCGTCCACATCCTGGTCATCCACATCCTCAATCGTGCAGCCGATGTGCTCTCACGACAGCTCACATTCCCCGGAGAATGGCGACTCCATCCTGAGACGATCCGGCTGTTCTGGAGTCGACTCAGGGAAACTCAGGTAAACCTGGTTGCCTCCCACGAGTCCTGCCACGGCCAGTTGTATGACTCCCTGACCAAGGCCCCCTCGGCACGGACGCACTGGTGCACAGCTGGCCTTGGACTTTACGCAAGTATGTGTTTCCCCCAGTGAGCCTTCTCGCACAGACACTGTGCAAGGTCAGCGAGGACGAGGAACAGACCCTGCCGGTTGCGCCGTATTGGCCCACCCCGACCTGGTTTCTGAACTCATGCTCCTCGTGACAGCCCCTCCTGGCGCATCCCTCTGAGAAAGGACCTCCCTCTACGAGGCAAGCCTACGATCTAAAATGGAGTCTGTTCACGAACTGGTGTTCTTCTCGCCGAGAAGACCCCCAAAGATGTACAATTGGAGTAGTGCTTTCTTTCCTGCAAGAAAGTTTGGAGCATAGGCTGCCATCCTCCACCTTGAGAGCGTATATGGCTGCTATCACAGCACATCACGATGCAGTGGACGGCCGGTTCCTGGGCAAGCAAGATCTCATTGTGAGGTTCCTAAGGGGTGCCAGGAGGTTGCATCCTCCTAGGCCACCCCTGGTGCCCTCCTGGGATCTCTCTATTGTCCTGGCTGGGCTGCAGTGGGGTCCCGTTGAGCTGCTGGAGTCAGTCAGAGCTTCAGAAGCTCTGAGCAGCTTTTGTCTGCTACAGAGGTTAGCAGAAAGGGAAGGCTGTCTCCAAGCAGAGGTTGGCCCACTGGATAGTGGATGCCATCGCCTTGGAGTACCAATCCCAAGGCGAGCTGTGCCCCCTGGGGGTGAGGGCTCACGCCACACGGAGTGTTGCCTCCTCCTATGCATTGGCACACAGTGCCTCTCTGGCAGACATCTGCAGAGCTGCGGGCTGGGCGACACACCGAAAACCTTCTCTGCGTTGAGCCAGTCTCTTCCCTTGTGTTGGGTAACAGGTAAGTGGTGGGAAGAGCTGGCCAGTGTCACGCTTGCTGCGCCATTCCTCCTCACCCGGGGATGCAAGCGCCATTTTCCTCCCCCAGTAAGTTCCCCAGACGGCGAACCCTGGTGGAGTTCCTCCAGCACCCCCCGCAGTCAGACTGGGTGGAGCAGTCTGACACCAGGGGGTGCCTTCTCCGGAAGGCTTGCCTCCCCATTGTTACTGCCAAGCTGTAACAACAAATAGGAAAGACTTGAAGCAAAATTTCATTGAAGGTCGAAATCCCTTCTGTTAAGAAATCCTGTGGGGAAAGGAACAGCAGCTTGGCTGTCTCCAGCAGCGTTATACTCCCCTCTGGTCCCTGCGGATACCAAGAGCAAATTTGTGCTGGGCCGGAGGGAAGGTTACAACTTTGCGTAGCATTTATCTGACATACAGCTGTTTGTCAACATTTCATATGCCATAGGGTTGTGACGGGGTTCGGGTTGTGGCGCTTTCCATGGACCCCATATGTCTTCACGAAATAACTTGTAGTGACCGACAGATAGGGAACGTTTCAGTTACGTATGTAACCCTCGTTCCCTGATGGAGGGAACGGAGACGTTATGTCCCCATGCCACAATCTTGAACCATCACTGGCAGCCAGGGACAAGTTCTCAGCTGAAAGTACAGCGTGTTACAGTGAAGTTATTAATAAATTTTAATAATAAATTATAATAAAATTACAATAAAATTTAATAATAAAAAAATAGTGTTTTAGTATAACCAGCAGGAGAGCAATGATGTGTGAACTGAATTTGGTGAAAGTACAGTGTGTTACAGTAAAGTTATTAATAATTATTCATAATAAAAAAATAAAAAAATGTGCTAAAGCAATTATTTTCAAAATGAGTGTTTTAGTATAACCAACAGGAGAGCAGTGATGTGTGAACTGAATTTGGTGAAAGTACAGTGTGTTACAGTAAAATTATTAATAATTATTCATAATAAAAATTCAAAACAAATGTGCCAAAGCAATTATTTTCAAAATGAGTGTTGTAGTATAACCAACAGGAGAGCAGTGATGTGTGAACTGAATTTGGTGAAAGTACAGTGTGTTACAGTAAAGTTATTAAAAAAATCATAATTAAAATTCATAAAAAATGTGTCAAAGCAATTATCTACAAAATAAGTGTTGTAGTATAACTAGAAGTAGAGCAGTGATGTGTGAACTGAATTTGGTGAAAGTACAGTGTGTTACAGTAAAGTTATTAACAATTTTTCATAATAAAAATTCATAAAGAATGTGCCAAAGCAATTTTTTTCAAAATGAGTGTTGCAGTATATCCAGCAGGAGAGCAGTGATGTGTGAACTGAATTTGGTGAAAGTACAGTGTGTTCCAGTAAAGTTATTAATTATTATGTCCAATAACGGTGAAATTAAAACATTTTCATAATAAAAAAATCATAAACATATGCCAAAGCAATTACTTTCAAAATGAGTGTTGTAGTATAACCAGCAGGAGAGCAGTGATGTGTGAACTGAATTTGGTGAACGTACAGTGTGTTACAGTAAAGTTATTAAAAAAATCATAATTAAAATTCATAAAAAATGTGTCAAAGCAATTATCTACAAAATGAGTGTTGTAGTATAACTAGAAGTAGAGCAGTGATGTGTGAACTGAATTTGATGAAAGTACAGTGTGTTACAGTAAAGTTATTAAAAAAAAGATAATTAAAATTCATAAAAACGGTGCCAAAGCCATTACTTTCAAAATGAGTGTTGTAGTATAACTAGCAGGAGAGCAGTGATGTGTGGACTGAATATGGTGAAAGTACAGTGTGTTACAGTAAAGTTATTAACAATATTTCATAATAAAAATTCATTAAAATATGCCAAAGCAATTACTTTCCAAATGAGTGTTGTAGTATAACCATCAAGGAAGGCAGTGATGTGTGGACTGAATATGGTGAAAGTACAATGTGTTACAGTAAAGTTATTAAAAATAATTCATAATTAAAATTCATAAAAACTGTGCCAAAGCCATTACTTTCAAAATGAGTGTTGTAGTATAACCACAAGGAAGGCAGTGATGTGTGAGCTGAATTTGGTGAAAGTACAGTGTGTTACAGTAAAGTTATTAACAATTTTTCATAATAAAAATTCATAAAAAATGTGCCAAAGCAATTACTTTCAAAATGAGTGTTGTAGTATAACCAGCAGGAAAAGCAGTGATGTGTGAACTGAATTATGGTGAAAGTACAGTGTGTTACAGTAAAGTTATTAACAATTTTTCATAATGAAAATTCATACAAATTGTGTCAAAGGAATTACTTTCAAAATGAGTGTTGTAGTATAACTAGCAGGAAGGCAGTGATGTGTGGACTGAATATGGTGAAAGTACAGTGTGTTACAGTAAAGTTATTAACAATATTTCATAATAAAAATTCATAAAAAATATGCCAAAGCAATTACTTTCCAAATGAGTGTTGTAGTATAACCATCAAGGAAGGCAGTGATGTGTGGACTGAATATGGTGAAAGTACAATGTGTTACAGTAAAGTTATTAAAAATAATTCATAATTAAAATTCATAAAAACTGTGCCAAAGCCATTACTTTCAAAATGAGTGTTGTAGTATAACCACAAGGAAGGCAGTGATGTGTGAGCTGAATTTGGTGAAAGTACAGTGTGTTACAGTAAAGTTATTAACAATTTTTCATAATAAAAATTCATAAAAAATATGCCAAAGCAATTACTTCCCAAATGAGTGTTGTAGTATAACCATCAGGAAAACAGTGATGTGTGGACTGAATATGGTGAAAGTACAGTGTGTTACAGTAAAGTTATTAACAATTTTTCATAATGAAAATTCATACAAATTGTGTCATAGGAATTACTTTCAAAATGAGTGTTGTAGTATAACCCCCAGGAAGGCAGTGATGTGTGAGCTGAATTTAGTAAAAGTACAGTGTGTTACAGTAAAGTTATTAACAATTTTTCATAATAAAAATTTATAAAAAATGTGCCAAATCCATTACTTTCAAAATGAGTGTTGTAGTATAACCACCAGGAAGGCAGTGATGTGTGGACTGAATATGGTGAAAGTACAGTGTGTTACAGTAAAGTTATTAACAATATTTCATAATAAAAATTCATAAAAACTGTGCCAAAGCCATTACTTTCAAAATGAGTGTTGTAGTATAACCACCAGGAACGCAGTGATGTGTGAACTGAATTTGGTGAAAGTACAGTCTGTTACAGTAAAGTTATTAACAATTTTTCATAATAAAAATTAATAAAAAATGTGCCAAATCCATTACTTTCAAAATGAGTGTTGTAGTATAACCACCAGGAAGGCAGTGATGTGTGGACTGAATATGGTGAAAGTACAGTGTGTTACAGTAAAGTTATTAAAAAAATTCATAATTAAAATTCATAAAAAATGTGCCAAAGCAGTTACTTTCAAAATGAGTGTTGTAGTATACTTAGCAGGAGAGCAGTGATGTGTAAACTGAATTTGGTGAAAGTACAATGTGTTACAGTAAAGTTATTAACCATTTTTCATAATACAAATTAATAAAAAATGTGCCAAATCAATTACTTTCAAAATGAGTGTTGTAGTATAACCAGCAGGAGAGCAGTGATGTGTGAATTGAATTTGGTGACACTACAGTGCGTTAGTGTAAAGTTATTGAGTATGTTATTAGTAAAAAAAAAAATCGCGTTTGGCACTTTGCAGACGGTCCCTTAGGACTTATCTCTCAGACGCCAGCGCATTGAGATCAACGTATTTTATACAGAGCGGAGGAAAGCTTGTTTTGAGGAAACCTCGCTTGTAGCTCGTTTTCTACATCCCTAAAAAAAGAAAAGAGGCGTCATTTGTGTATTAAAAACGATTTGCTCGCGAGTTATTGATCCGGAAAAGTCGAATCTGTCAATATCTTGCCAACTTTACCGAACTGCTGCGTTTTAGATGAAACCTGACCTCAGGGCTTTTTAGGAGGACTCTTTCAGCCACATCAAGCAGAGGAAATCAAAGTCAAGACTAAATTGTCAAGTGAATAAATTGTCAAGTAAGTTGTACAACTGTCCAGAAGATGGCAATATTGCAAATGGTCAAAGAAGAGGAAGAAGAAGGTAGTCAGGGTGCATTTGCAAGGAAGGAAATCAAATGAACAACAAATGAGTTCTGTAATATTCAAAGAGATATAGGTGTATATGTAAACAGGGAGGGAGAAATAGAAGGGACTAAGTGCTTTGGTAGCTTTACTGCATTTTGAACATGAAATTAACTACTTATATATATATATATATATATATATATATATATACACTATATTGCCAAAAGTATTGCGTCTTATGGGTACAGTCATTTTAGACACTTCCAAAACTGTTGTAACAGAGATGGAAATACAATTTTTAAATGAATTATGTTCCCATCATTGTTGCCACAGATTTGGAAGTGCACTTTTCTGTTCTAAAGAAGGGGGTGCCAATACTTTTGTCTATATAATGAATGTACAAGTCATTGGTGTTTGGTGATGAGTTTTTGGCTCAAGGTCTGCATTTATAGTCACACCAGAGGTGTTAAACTGGGATTAGGACTTGGTTTTATGCAGACCAGTCAAGTTCTTCCACACTGACTGAATCAATCATTTTCTTTTTGTCTTATCCTCGTCTTATACACAGAGACATTGTCATGTTACAATAGAAAAGGGTCCTGTCCAAACTGTTGCTATAAAAGCACACAATTTCCTAGAATATCATTATATGCTTTAACATTAAGATTTGTACTCATAGAAATGACTAAAGTAGTCAAACCTGTTCATTAGAAGGGGGCGACCCAATACTTTTGGAAATATAGTGTATATATATATCAGGGCCGTTTCCTCTGAGGAGGCAAGGGAGGCAGTGCCTCCTCAAAAAATTGGATGAGAAAATAATCGATATTACAAATATAAATCGCAAATATTACTAAATATGTCACTAAAAGTATAAAAGTCACTCGTTTTTTATTAAGTAACGCAGTCAAACAGCGACACCCGCAGGTAAAGTTACAGCGGAGGCTTGCCTCCCTTCGGTCTATAGACTTAAAGCAGAGACCCTAAAGCGTGCGGTGACTTTTCTGGAGGCTCATTGAGATGAATGGGGGAAAGTCACGTGAGAGGAGGCAATGCCTCCATCGCGCTATAATTGGATATGATCGGTTATGATTGGATGTGATTGGTTCCTGCGATAAATCCCGCCTCTTGTATTCGTGCGAGCTCTTGGCATGAATGAAGTACATTATGGCGTTATTGACTAATTATAAAGTAAGTAAACAACTCGCATGCTTAGATATCACTGCTTTGTGTCACGTCAAAATAAAACTTGAAATGGTCTGAAAACGTGATGACTGTCAGTTTTGAGTGAGCATTCAGTGTGATGAAATGAAATATATCTTCATGTCTGTGGCAGTGTTTACATTGCTTTTATGATGATAATGACCCGAAAATAAGTTGACTATTAAAAAGAAAAGCTGAACATCAGTTCACAAATAAAATAATATTGGTAACATTTTACAATAAGGTGTCATTTAATATAACATGAACAAACAATTAACATTTATTAAAGTATTTAGCCTATTAATCTTTGTTTACATTAGTTAATACAAATACAGTTCATTGTTAGTTCACAGTGCATAAAATAATGTTAACAAACACAACTTTTGATTTTAATAATGCATTAGTAAATGCTGAAATTCATATTAACTAAGATTAATAAATGCTGTAGAAGTAGGCTGGGCGTTTCTTCAACTAGGGGCACTTTTAGCCTCGTGAAGTTGAATAAAAAAAACTTGTTAAAAAGTCACGTAACAGTTTAGTTTAGTTTAGTTTAGTTTATTTATTTACAGGGGCAATGCACATTAATAAACATAACTGTAAACGTGCCAGAATTAGCCCAAAAGGCTATTTTTCATCTGTAGACCCTTGACAGAATGTTAAAAAGTCACCCTAAAAACAAAGACAGAGCATCACACATATGCACATCATATGGAGAGAGCAACATAGCCAAGAGCAATTAGTACAAGGAAGTCTATTGTCAAGAATACAATACTAATGTTGACAGTGCTGAGTTGTCAGTAACCATTTTTTTTAAGATGAGACTGAAAAGAGCCAAAAGTATGTAATCGTCTAATTGTTGATGGGATGGAGTTCCATTCCCTTGCAGCTTTGACTGAAAATACATTTCTTTGACTTAAATAATTTGTCTAGTTTTAAGGTCTGTAAGAGGACAAACTTAGATTACAAGAGAAATTGTTAATATTTTACATTTTTTTACGACCTGCAATGAACAAATGTCATTTCCATCACATCTCAATATACAGCTGCTATTTAATTACAATATGAAGTACATGTTGATTATACTGTGACGTTGATGAATGAACTTACAGTCAATGAAAATATAATGCCAATGTACAGAATGGAAATGAACATTATAATCATCTCTGGTCTTGGTTTTGTTCCTTCGCTGGGGAGTTGTCTTGCTGGTCTCTCTGGAAGACAAAAGATTTACAAAAGATGGGGAAAAATAAAACATGAGTGCATCCCTTTATTAAGTCTATGCAGAAGAACACAGGCTGGAATGTAAACTGTTTTGTCATTCATTTGGTTTTACACACCTTTAGTCAATAGTTCAACACTCTTGATTACTGATTCCTCCATGGAGATGTAGCACTTGTATTTTCCTGCATCAGTGTGTTGAAGGTTGTTTAGTTTAATGGAGAAGTTTCCTCTCAGATACTCTTCAGGGAAACTTTCAGCTCTGTTCTTGTACTCTGGCGCCTGTCCTTCCACAAAGACTTTACCATTAATAATGTCATACACTTTCTGGCTGCTGTGTCTCCACAGCGCTTCTGTGTCTTGAATTGTAAGCGGAGGTTCTTCAGAAGAACAAGGTAAAACAGCAGATCCTCCAATAAAACCCTCAACAGTCTCCTGCAGAGACACTGAAAACAGATTATGTATTTAAAAAAATATATATAATTTAGCAAACACAAAAGGTAGAAATTTACTTCTGAAATAACTGTTAATTTTAGCACTCACCTTCATTTGTTAAAAGAAACACAGGCAGGAAATAAAATAACCACCACCTGTAAACACAGAAATAATTGACATTTCTCTTTAGCAACAAGAAATTTCTTCTACTGAGCTTCATCATAAACATGCGCAGCGAAGTACATGCATTATTTCTCAAACTCTCTAAAGGTGCGGTCACATAAGCAAAATTTCACAGGAAAAAACGGATTCATTTTCCTTTATAATGTAGTGATGTATGAAGTACAGTGCACAGTGAATAACTTTCAAACCAAGCAGCTTTCAATTGATCGGCGAGGTGATTCCACATGACAAACTTGAACATAAGTGAAATCTGCATGCGGAAGAAACTGAAACTTATGATCGCACAAATTCCTTTTGAAATGATGGTAATTTTGCAAGCAATGGTGAATATGCAAGTAAACTTAATAATGTCTCCGCGGTAAGCGCGGAGGTATACGAGCGAGGCTAAGAGCTAATCCCACAAGACCGGCTCTTCCAACACTCATGCTCTCAAACGTTCGCTCTCTGGAAAACAAACTGGACTTAATACAACTCAGTCGGTCTACACAACATGAGGCAAGGGATTGTTGTGTGTTTGTTTTCACTGAAACATGGCTAAATGACAACATCCCGGACTCCGCCATTCAGTTGAACAGGCTAACATGCTGCCGATCGGACAGAGACACAACACTTTCTGGTAAGAGCCGCGGTGGTGGCTTGTGTGTTTATATCAACAAAGAATGGTGTAACAATACTGCGGTATTATCAAAACACTGCTCATCACTGGTGGAGTTTATGTTTGTGAAGTGCCGACCGTTCTATCTGCCGCGGGAGTTCACGGCCATTGTCATTGTCGCGGTTTACATTCCACCATGTGCAAACGCTAAGGACGCGCTTCGTGAACTGTATTGCGCCATCAGTGAACAACAAACAAATAACCCCGACGGCTTTTTCATCATAGCCGGTGACTTCAACCACGCAAATTTAAAGACAGTTTTGCCAAAGTTCTACCAACATGTTAACTTTGCAACAAGAGGAAATAATACGCTGGACTTTGTTTACACAACCGTAAAGAACGCTTACAAAGCTGTACCCCGCCCCCACCTCGGGTACTCAGACCACATCTCTGTTATGCTAATCCCAGCATATAGACCACTTTTGAAACTCGCCAAACCGGTTCAAAAACTCATCACAATCTGGCCAGAAAATGCTACTTCAACACTACAGGACTGCTTTCAGTGCACAGACTGGAACATGTTTAAAGAGGCGGCCACCTACAACAACCACACAGACCTGCAGGAGTACACTGAAACTGTGACTGCTTACATCAAAAAGTGCATGGATGATGTGACAGCCACTAAGACCATCACCACACGTGCAAACCAAAAGCCGTGGATGACAGCAGAGGTTTGTGGGCTGCTAAAAACCAGAGATGAAGCATTCAGATCAGGAGACAAAGCAGCCCTCAATACAGCAAGAGCCAATCTGTCCCGTGGCATCAAAAATGCAAAACGGTCACATGCTCAAAAAATCAATAATCACTTCACGGACAGCAGAGACACACGGAGCCTGTGGCAAGCCATTCAGACCATCACTGACTACAAGCCCCCGCCACAGGCCTGTGATGATGACCCATCCCTCCCCGATACACTCAACCACTTTTATTCACGGTTTGAAATGCAGAACGACACACCTGCACAAAAACTGCCCACACCTCCCAACGACCAGGCGCTCTGTCTGTCTGCAGCCGACGTAAGGAAGACCCTATCCAGGATTAACCCACGAAAGGCTGCGGGTCCTGACAACATACCTGGCCGTGTACTGAAAGACTGTGCTGCACAGCTGACGGATGTCCTAACAGATATCTTCAACACCTCGCTGAGCCAGGCAGTCATCCCCACATGTCTAAAATCCACAACAATCATACCGGTACCAAAGAAATCACCTGTGTCCTGTTTAAACGACTACCGTCCCATAGCACTGACCCCAATCATGATGAAGTGCTTTGAGAGGTTAGTCATGCAAAAAATCAAAAACAGCCTCCCCAACACACTCGATCCGCTCCAGTTTGCATACCGTCCAAACCGCTCTACGGACGACGCAATTTCCTCTACCCTCCACCTGGCTCTTACCCACCTAGAAAACAAAGACTCCTATGTTAGAATGCTGTTCATTGACTTCAGCTCGGCATTCAACACAATAATCCCACAACAGCTCATAAACAAACTAAACCTGCTGGGCCTTAACAATTCCCTCTGTAATTGGATCCTGGACTTTTTAACCGGAAGACCTCAGTCAGTCCGTGTCGGCCACAACACCTCGAGCACTACCACACTAAGCACAGGTGCCCCACAAGGCTGTGTGCTCAGCCCGCTGCTCTTCACGCTGCTGACCCATGACTGCACTGCCAAGTTCAGCTCCAACCACATCATCAAGTTTGCTGATGACACAACAGTGGTAGGTCTCATCAGCAACAACGATGAAACGTACTACAGAGAGGAAGTGGCACAGCTGGCTGATTGGTGTGGCGCCAACAATCTGTCCCTTAATGTGGAGAAGACAAAGGAGGTTGTGATGGACTTCAGGAGGAGGAACTCCACTGACCACACCCCACTGACCATCGACAGCTCGACTGTGGAGAGAGTCAGCAGCACTAAATTCCTGGGGGTGCACATCACGGAGGATCTCACCTGGACCACCAACACCATGTCACTCTCCAAGAAGGCACAACAGCGCCTACACTTTCTCCGCCGGCTGAAAAGAGCAAGTCTCCCACCACCCATCCTAACCACATTCTACAGGGGCACCATTGAGAGTGTGCTGACCAGCTGCATCACTGTCTGGTACGGTAACTGCAGTGCTGCTGACCGCAAGACCCTCCAGCGGACAGTGAACACGGCTGCAAAGATCATCGGTGCCCCTCTTCCATCCATCCTGGACATTTTCCTTGCACGATGCTCCAGCAAAACCAACAGCATCGTGAAGGACCCCACCCACCCCTCCCACAGTCTCTTCCAGCTCCTACCATCAGGAAGACGGTACCGGAGCATCAGAGCCCGCTCCGCCAGACTGCTCAACAGCTTTTTCCCCCAGGCTGTGAGAGCCCTGAACTCAATCACCCCACCCCCTTCTGAAACATGGACCCCCCCCCCCCCCACAACCTTACCTCATCAAAGAAAAATACTGTGAACTTTTTTTTTGTGCAATTCAAGTGTGCTACACACAGGTGAGTGGGCCCGTACAAACCACCTGTAGTAACACACTCTCCTCTATGCACTAGACACTTTTCTTACATTGCTATATGTACACAATCCCACAAAAGACTAATATATGTATATGTATGTTTACATGCTCATGCACCACTACAAATCATCTTATACTGTTCCCCAGCCAGCTGCTTGACTCACAATGTTTCTCTCTGCACATGTACAGTATTTATGTGAAGCATTCGCATAGTTTGTATAGTTTGTATTTTTTATCTTTATCTTAGTTGTATAGGGTAAACATTTATATATATAGTAAACTTAGTCAACATCTGTCAGTAGGTTAGTCTGTGTATAGGTTTATAGTGTTCTACTTCATTGTTGTATGTCTGTATTTATGTAGCACCGTGGTCCTGTGAGGCACGACATTTCGTTCCACTGCATGTCCCCACATGTAGCGGAATGACAATAAAGCTCAACTTGAACTTGAACTAAGTAGCATTCACGATCCATGTTTTGTAACACCAGTTGCTTTATAATCCATGTTTTTTAATACCATCAGTTTTGTCCAGGCTCAGTAAATGCATACACAGATTTCATGAAATATGGCAACACAAACCTGAAATGTCATGAGGTGCATGTGAAGTGCAAGAAAACATTTGATTTGATGTTATTTGATGTTTTAGGTTTGTGTTGATTTGATATAGTATGTTAATGAGCACGCTGATCTATATTAAGGCTTAAACTTCAATCTGTTATTCATACAAAAGGAAGGAATCATGTTGCTTCAGAAATATACAAGTTGAGTTTTATGGAATAATTTCATGCTAAGTGTGCTTTTTAGAGACCCTTTCAAGTGATGTTGACTCCTTAATAAGGATTTAATCATATTTAATAATATCGTAAACAACTTGATATTATAAAGTAAATATACTTGGTCTCAGATTGAATAATTGACATTTATATTTACATACATTTGTAAAAAATATGCTTTGTAAAATGTCCATTAGCTGGCCTATGTAGAAACATCAAACTTTACCTTCTGAGATTTCCAGTTTCACACAAGTCCATGTTGACAACAGTGAATTACTGTTTTTAACACCAGATGCACACGTTCAACTTGCAAAACCTAATTTTTAAGTTGTATTACGGTAAATGCTGAAATCATAAAAACAAATTCATTACACATTCTTCTGAAACAATGAAGCAACTCACAGCAACAAATAAGTAGATGTTAAATTAAGCTGTTTGTAATAAATCAAGGTTACTCACCAAAAACAAGCCAAGTATGTACAGTTATCATTAATATTGATCTCATCATGCACAGCCATCTTATGTTGGGGACGGCAAAGGTTAGTTTTTCTAATTAAAAGCATCAAGTATTACAAATATAACACTGCAGTTAGTAGGGCTGTCGCGATAACCGCAATATCGCAATACCGCGCTATTGACGAGCATAACCGCAGAGGAATGCAACAACCGCGATATTTCCTTTTTTTTGTAAGGTTACGCCCTTCTCGTTTTATACTTGGTGCATATGTACTATTATTACTATTAGAATATTAGTAATGATAACAATGTGTACCATGCTGATTTGTACAGAGGCTCAGTAAATTTGCACTTAACAAGCCTAAACAGACAGCGAATGAGAGAGAGATCGACTGAGCGCGTGCGATTACCTGCGTCTGTCCTTCAGGCTGAGTCATGTATATTTGTGAAAATAGGTTGTTATGTCCAAGAAAAGCGAAATCTGTCTTAACATCGACGCTCTGCTGGTCAGCTGAGCCTTTAAAAGTGGCACTCAAAGATAAAATGATTTGAACAGCGCGTTTCATTACATATCTCGAATGAATCAGTGTTTTTGAACGTGTAGTTGAATGAACTGTTTAAGACCCACTCAAAGACAGGCTGTGTTCGAAATGCCATACTATCATACTACTCTTACTATTTCTGCAGCATGCAGTATGTATGCTGCGCATAGTATGCAAATTTTCTGTATGCATGGAATACCCGGATGACCTACTATATTTGCCAGAATCTGCTAAATATAACTCAAGTATACTGAAATCAGTACAGAAGCTGTGTTCCGAATATACTATCTCCTACTATACTGAAGTATGCTGTGTGTATACTGTGAATAGTATGTGAATTTTCTGTATGCATGGAATGCCCGGATTACCTGCTACATTTGCTGAAATTTGATGTATGCATCTGAAGACACTGTGTGGGATACTGTTTCCCAGAATGCAACGCGCTCCATGTGACGTTTCATCTTCAAACGTGTGAGTGAACTGGAGGCGGGGAATAGTAATTATAAATGTTACACTTGTATATGTGCGTATATACTGTACATGTAAACTACAAACTATCGCTATGCATCTAAAAACAATATCATTTGTAGGACATAAATTGTACTTTAATCTCTACGGCACTTTTCCGATCAAGTCAAATGACGTCACTGTTATCTCTATAGCGCTTTTGAAGTGGATCAAAAAAGTTAATCAAAGTTGTCCTAACACAAGAACGCATTTTGGTTTTAGGGAAACTTTGACGAAAGGTTTTGATCCACTTCAAATGTTGACTACTGTACATTGTTTCAAATATATTAAATAATAATATTAATATTGCAGTAATATTTCTATTAATAGCCTATATAAATAAAATTTATATTTTAGTTATGCAAGCAGAATTAAATCCCGCTGTCAAGCAGCTCTAAAAAGAAACAAAGTGTTTTAACTCAAAGGAGAAATAGACCAATTTGTTGTCAGAGGCTATTTACATGAACTCCGCTCACCAATGCCTGGCTGTGATTAACAGCACTGCAAAAGACACGTGTTTTTCTGTAGAATCAGTGGCGCAGCGAGAAAAAGACACGAGATGTGTGCTGCTGATGTGAGCGATCCAAGTTCAATTCTGACTTTTGTCAAACTCGTGCAACTCCTTTTCCCATCACATACCAGATCAGAAAGGCATTTAATTTCAATTAAAAAAATTAAGTAAATATTTGAAAAGTGGAAATTAAACGCCTCATTAATAATACAGTGTGCTTAGATGTAGGTAGGTTTTTGTCCCAATAAAGTGGCGTTCATCAAATAAAATGTATGATCATTTACACTCAATATGTTATTGCATACTGTTTTATAATGTACTACAGTATAAATATATGCCACCTAACTACTATTTACACACTTGTTGCTAAAGAAAATGCTGCTATTTTAGTGTAAACATAAGTTATCATTATTTGCACTTAGTGTAACTAGAATATTTCACTTTTTCCACTTAGTGTAACTGCCAAAAATATTGCTCAGTTAAAGACACCACATTCAGTTCAGTCCATAGCCTATGTAAAGTTCTTAAATTATGAAATGAGTTCAATTGGCCAATATTGTTTACTAGTATGAAGCCTTAATAACAAGCCTTTTGTAAAAAGAATAGTTAGCACATTTGTTTGTAAGGTAACAACCTTCACAGCTGTGCTGAATTAATGTTTGTGTTTGTCATGTGACAAGTAAGCATACTACTCTGAAACATTTGTTGCCTATTGTATACTGTTTCACACACTATTCTTTAAAAAATAGTAGGCAGTATGCACTGTGTACTGGGCAGTAAGCAGTAAGCAAGTATGCCATTTCGAACACAGCCACAGTCTCTGACCGCCACCGTGTGGCGCAACAATGACACTGCACTGACTGGCAGCCCGTCTAGAACACGCAGGTTAAATATCAACAGAAAACAAGTATATTGTCAGTCAGATTCGAGGATCAGATAACTGTTATATATCTATATATATCTATATATATATATATATATATATGTATATATATGTATATATATATATATATATATATATATATATATATATATATGTATATTATATTATATTCAGGCATGTGATCAGCTAGAGACAAAAAAGAAGGAAAATCTGACCACGCCCCGAGCCAAGCCAACAAGCCACACCCCCAGCACTTATTAAAAATATATATTTTAGCACATTAAAAGATATATCATATACTGTAAGAATACATACTATAGTCCTGTAAAAAAATAAAAAGCAGCACTTAATCATGATAACAATGTAATATATTATAATAAAGCACTATAATGTATTATAGTAAAGTATATAGAGTTGTTATTATTATTATTAGAGTACCTGCCAAAAGTTTGGAAACATTACAATTAATGATTCTGAAATAAATATCTTCTGCTCATCAAGGCTGAATTTATTTGATTAAAGAAAAAAAAGCAATATTGTGAAATATAATTACAAATTAACAAAAAATATTAATTTTTATATATTATAAAATGTAAAGTTGTTCCTGTGATGCAAAGCAGAATTTTCTTCTTCATTACTCCAGTTTTCAGTGTCGCATGATCTTTTAGAAATCATTACAATTTATTTGACTCAAGAAACATTTCTGATTATTATCAATGTTGAAAACAATTTTGCTGCTTCATATTTTCTGTAGAAATGGTGATACACTTTATTTTTCAGGATATTTTGATAAATATAAAGTTTAATGAACAGCATTTATTTGCATTTATCAAATATATTAATTCAATTTGTTAATGCATTTATTAGATATAAATCATTTTAAATGTCTTCTCTCACTTTTTTTATCACTTTCATGCATGAATAAAATGATTAATTTCTCTCTCTTTTTTAAATCTTATACAAATGTTTGAGTCATTCATTGTTTCCACAAAAATATTAAGCAGCAAAGCTGTTTTTAACATTGATACTAATGAGAATTCTTGAGCAGCAAATCAGCATATTAGAATGATTTCTGAAGGATCACGTGACACTGAAACTTCTTTGTAAACAACTATATATTTATACACGTTTCTAATGACGAATGTTGCTTCCTAAATGCAAATTAAAGCGCTGGAACCAATCGCAGCGCAGCTAGCACTAGCAAGCAAGAAACTTTGCTGCTGTACTATCTGTGCAGCAGGCGCAGTGATATGACGCAGCGCCTGAAAGTAGTCCCCAGCTCAGTAGCCTATGATATAGCTGGGGACTACTTTCAGGCGCTGCGTCATATCACTGCACCTGCTGCACAGATGGAACGGCAGCAAAGTTTCTTGATTATTACGCCGGAATAAGAGTATAGTTCCTAGCCATATCAGCCTAGAAAATCACTACTTTTCATTTTCCGTCAGTCTTAGTACACGATGTAACTACAGAAGAGTCAAGCTTTAAATAGGAAAAATATCGAAACTCTTTGGTCATTTTTGATGACCAAATGCTAACGGTCTAATCAGATTCAATGATCTATGCTAAGCTAAGCTAAAAGTGCTACCGCCAGACCCGGAGATCGGCTGAATGGATTCAAAAATGGTAAATCTCAACTTTTTAACTCTAGGGGAGGTGTAAAATGAGCCTATTTCCAAAAAAAGTGGAGTGTTCCTTTAAGCGTTTTAAAGTCTTTCAAAAACACGAAGCAATATTATTATTTTATTGAGACAGTGGGTCTAATTGGTGACATTATTAATTGATTTACTATCTGGCGTCTTCTCGTCATCTCCGACCTGCTTCCCTTGGGGTTTCTACACATAGAAAATGCGAAAAAATACACTGCATTGTCCAGTTTTCTCTCAGAACGATGCTCTGAGTTTCTTTTGCAATTCTCGATGCAGCATGAATGACAAATGGTGACATTTTCCACAATCATGCCAGAAAATCAAAATGTTGCCCTGAACTCAATAGCGGAGAGGCTCGATACTCTGATTAAGAGTCTACCATGTAAACAGAGATTTTTGATTACCTTAATCCGACTAAAGTCATAATCGAAGTAAACACAAATCGAATTAAGACATGTGGAGTATTCAGATTTTAGTCGCATTATTGAAGTGCAGTATAGACATGTAAACACCTTAATCAAACTATTATCTCGTGTAGGACTTTTCGCCACATTTTGCGACAGGACACACAAACGGCAGTGATGATCAACCGTTTGACGGCAAATAAAAGAGCTTCAGCGCCGCGGTCATCTGTATTCACGCACAAATAATTAACTGCACTTGAAGCTTTCATAATATTAAAAATGAAACACCCAAAACTGTATATGGCATCATCACGAAGACGAACTATGTTTATAAGTGAAATTCTGGAGGGGACGTCGGATTACGTCGTGTGATGACGTAATGACGCATGCCATTAATCGATCTATGTAACGTTACTATAACATGTAAAACGGGAACATGAAAGGATTATTCTAAAAGCGACTCATGTAAACACCTTAATCATAATATTGTCTTATTCAGAATAAGGTAAATAATTAATTACTGATGTCCATGTGAACGTAGTCAATGACTACGTTTACATGCGCACATATAATGCATTATTTCCAATAATCAGACTAGGACTTAATCGCATTATGATGTTTAAAGTTACATGTCAAGAGCAAAACTCTTACTCCCGTTTACATGCAATTTCCATTATTCTTATTCGCTAAGAATTGTGGTTATTTTTTTTACTGTCATTATTAACATAGGCTACCCCACTGCACAGCACAAATTATGAACTCAGAAAGAGCAGGTGTGTTACTGGCCGCTGTTTTAATTTATTTACGTCTAATGCAAAACACTCCACGCTTTTTCGGCTCCATAGAAATGTGATGGCAATTCGTTTGCTTACGCTGCCGTCGTGTTACTCGCTGTTTGTGGATGAGGGTAAGGAAGAGAGACTGGTGGCAGTCTCCTCTTCCCCAGAAATGCGATGCTTTCTTCCCCTCCATCGTTTCTAATCTCCGTATTATTAAAGGTGCGTGTCACGTCATTCATGTATGTCACGAGCGCATGCGCACTTTGGTCAGAGCGGCAATACTGCGATTAAAGGGATAGTTCACTTTGAAATTAAAATTTGGTATCTATCAGCTTACCCCAAGGGCATCCAAGATGTAGGTGTCTTTTTTTCTTCAGTAGATCCAATTTTGATGTTTTTAGGTCAAACCGTTCTAGTCTGTCAGTCATATAATGGCAGGTATAGGTCACTGTCTCTATAAGAGGGAAAAAGAACATGCACAGAGAAATCCAAATTAAACAAATCCCCATCGTAACTACACATTGATGGCCTAAGACACGAAACGAGCGGTTTGTGTGAGAAAACGAACAGTATTTATATCGTTTTTTACCTCTTGTACACAACCATGTCCAAGTGATCTGAGTGCGCACACGCATCCGGTGTGTGACGTGTGTGCGTGCGCTCTGGCAATGAGTGACGTATACGCGCGAGAGATCACTTCCGGCGCTTGCGCAGACTAACGCCCATTCACACGGGGCGTCGGCGTCAACGCCTCTCGTTGACTTTGAATGGAGTGACGTCAAGCGTTGCCGAACTGAATTGTGGGTCCGTCGCGTCGCTTCACTGGCGCTGCTCGCGGCAGAAGTTGAAAACTTTTCAACTTTTCAAGCGCCAACAGAGGCGTCAGCCAATCAGATCGCCTCATGCAAATACCCAATCCCGTTCATGCAACACCAGAGAAGTATGTGATTGGTTGTTGTAACTATGACGGCGCGTCAGCACCACGCTTCAGACATGCCCTCCGTCAAGCATTGACGCCGACGCCCCATGTGAATGCAGCGTGAGCCAGAGCGCGCGCACACACATGTCACACACCAGATGCGTGTGCGCACTCAGATCACTTGGACATGGTTGTGTACAAGAGGTAAAAATGATATAAATACTGTTCGTTTTCTCACACAAACCGCTCGTTTCGTGTCTTAGGCCATCAATGTGTAGTTACGATGGGGATTTGTTTAATTTGGATTTCTCTGTGCATGTTCTTTTTCCCTCTTATAGAGACAGTGACCTATACCTGCCATTATATGACTGACAGACTAGAACGGTTTGACCTAAAAACATCAAAATTGGATCTACTGAAGAAAAAAAGACACCTACATCATGGATGCCCTTGGGGTAAGCAGATAGATACCAAATTTTAATTTCAAAGTGAACTATCCCTTTAAGGTGTTGTTTATATGCCTGTATATTTCCATTAAAATCGGCATACGCCACCTATGTTAATACGATTATGCTTGCTGCGATTATGAGCTTAATCGCATTATTTAGATCGAAGTATTGCGTTTACATGAGGTAAAGTTTAATCGCAATATTGCCAAAATCTCATTATAATCGCATTAAGAGTGTCCATGTAAACTCACTCAATGCCACATGTGACATTAATTTTGGGTTTAATTACTTATTTGGGTGTTAATTACTTTCAGGTGTGTCTTGTTTCATGTCTTTGAATGTTCTGCTACGGAATAGAAAATGATCAGTAGTGTGTAACAAAGAACAGGAATTAAAAGCATATATTTTAAGACATTTTAACATTTGAAATTAGCTAGGCTACTTTACGAGTGTTTATGTTTCAACTGTAGCTATAGTAGCCTACTGACATGGGTACAATTTAAACAAATGTACTTGTCTTTATAAACTAATTGTGAAAAAATGGACTCCTTATAGGCGTTTTATAAAACAGCCCACATTTCTACATCACTAGTTTTTGTGTGTGGCAGCCTAATATAAAGCAAAAAGCGTTCCAAGTGTAGGATTGGTCTACCTTTCATTATCTAAATCAATAATTTAAAATATACATAGCCCGTATACAATAGTTGAACCATATTTAGCCTATTAACTTGCTCAACTTATTTAAAAATCGCCATTTTGAACAAAAGAGATGTCACGTTTCGCACAGATCCAAAACTTTGCGGGTGCTGAAGGGCGTCGTCTATTTAAACAGGAGCGCTCCGAAGATGGTGTGATATCGTTAAGTTTAGAATTGATAATATTAACCTGTGAAAAATGCTGCCCATAGGGTTAGGGTGATCGATCAAAAGAAATCATTTGCATGCGTACTATATATCATTTGCTTCATAAACCAAAGCGCATGCACAATGAGGAACAGCCGTTTTCAGTTTTACTAACTTTTTCCATATTTAACAAAATACACTTAATGAAACAGCCATGTTAATAACGTAAACAATTCATGAGTTTGGGCGCGTGCATACAAACCATTTGGAAATTACGTTTAAAAAGAAAATGTTATTATCTCCCTTCATATGAGAATAAAATACAAATCCCAGCAATGATATAAAGAATGCGGCAAACCTTCAGAGAAATGAGATGTTCCGCTTCTCAAAAGTAGTTTCTCCTTAGATGCTCCCAGGGTTCACATGCAGTACTGTGAGATTCCAGTGAACTTTTATATAAATAGCCTACACTCGCAAAAGTCCCAGCGTTTTTTCCCGGGGTTTCCCGGCCAAACCCCTCCTCATTTTGAATTGTTAATCTAACCCAGAAACCTTTTTTTATTATTATTATTCTTTGCCCATGTGTAGGCTATCAGATTTCTAGTGGACTAATTATACCATATAACCTTGGTCAAAGCTGTCTTAGTTATCACTTGAATAAATATATCAAATATCTTATATGTATATACATATCCATATACCTATTCATACACTTTTTTTTAAAACACACAATTGAATACTTCTTGAAAGCTCAGCTTTGTATAGTGGTTGTAACATAGGCAGTTGCAACATGGCTTTCTTGAGATACAGTGATGATATTTATACTGCACATACTCGATTAACCCCTCATCCTTCCTGAAAGACAGCAGCCAGATGTGACCATTATATATATGTGTGTGTGTATGTGTGTGTGTATGCAAGTATGTATGTGTATATATATATATATCAGTGGCGTGCGGTGGTGTTTGAAAATGAGGAGGCAGTTTTATATACGTGTGTGTGGTACACTTAATGTTGTCACATTTTCCTGGGTAAATAAATATTACATAAAAAAAGAGAACATATATAATTATGTTTTTTATTTTATTAATATTATTTATTATTTTATTTAATTGTTTAATACTAATTATACATTTCACAGTGTTTTATGCATTTTTATATTTATTCCAAAATAATAACTAAAGGCAGTAACAATTTGAACAATATTCTGGAAACAATAAGGTTTCATTAGTTAACAACTTTAGTTAACATGAACTAAGAATAAACAATAGCCGGGTGATTCTTAGACTATGGGCACTTTTATGTTCTTTGGTCATATTTTTAAAAATACACATAATTTTTGACAAATTCCTCTTTCTTTGTCAAACTAACAATAAAACCACCTTAAAAACTTTTTGCTACCTTTCTATTATGATTTTTTCATACTTTTCAACCTCCTTATAGGTGTCAAAATCACTGTTTTCTCCTTGTCGCACACCCAGACTTTTAAACTTCAACAATGAAAATACAGTTTAAAAATATGACTTATCTGGTAACTATTAATGTACCTGAATTAAGCACTAGTAAAATAATTAAAATACATCATAGTATTTAATGTGAGACCACTATCAATATTACTTTTTATACATAATATAGCTGTCGCACAGTATTGGTGTCATTTCCACCACAACAATGTAATGTCCCTTTAAAGGGGTGGTTGATTGCGATTTCACTTTTTTAACATTAGTTAGTGTGTAATGTTGCTGTTTGAGCATAAACAATATCTGCAGAGTTGCGGCGCTGAAAGTTCAATGCAAACAGAGATATCGTCTTTTAAAATTCTGGCAGTTTAATGCCTACAAAAACGACTGGTAAGGGACTACAACGAGTTACTTCCCGGGTCTGATACGTCACAGACCCAGATAAACCCTGCCCCCGGGAACACTCAGCAAAGGGGGCGAGGCGCTGCTTTAGAGAAGAGGAAGAGAAAACTAGGGATGCACCTAAAAATCTATTCATATGAATCGCGATTCTGTCTTCTAACGATTCTAATGGATTCACAAGTTTCAAAATCATTAAAGCAGCGGTTTAATACTGTTACTCGTGTCGCCCTGCTCTGCCTCTCTCTCTCTCTCTCTCTCTCTCTCTCTCTCTCTCTCTCAGATCAGCTCCAACAAACTGTTCCAATTATACACTTATTTTCGCACAGCAATGAGAAGCATTATAAATGGGCACGCGTGCGGTTGCTGTGCTGTATTAAAGCTTTAATCAGGATAAAACCATATATTATAAGCTAACAGAAGCAGTAGCACTTACAAATAGCAGCGTATTTAAAAGTATGAGACAACAACAACCAAACATACCATTAAGAGCCGTGCTTGCACAGGTTCTGCACGATCCTCTTCACTAATATCCTCTGGGTCTCAATCGGGCTCAAATTGATAAGCATTATAGACAACGCCACTGTTTACAATTCAACCGGAGCACATGCCACTGAGGTGAGGGGCGGGACGTTTAGATGTGCTCTAGAGGCGGTTTAGCCAATCACAACACACTGAGCCAGCTAACCAATCTCAGACCATCTAGGGAGGGGCTTCATAAACCAGGAAATAAATCAAGGCGTTTGTCAGAGAAGGTGGTGTGGAATAAAGGTAAATTATGTGAAAAATAATGCGTTTTAAAAAAAACAAGCATGAACACATGCTAGACTGCACCCCATAAACACAATCAAGCCTAGAAAAAAACCAGTCAACCACCCCTTTAAAAGGTTTGTGTGAAAGATTGTTTAGGTGGTTTCTTTATAAATGTTCAGTGACATCAGAGCACATGTTGGACATGGAGGAAATTTACATTTTCATCAACAACAAATGAAGAAAAATCAAGGTAAATATTCCTTGATCAGTTAATATATTTATTCTACGTCATTTCCAAACATGCTGTACCTTCAAGGGTGTTTTTAAAAAGCTAAACATTTTAAGTTAAATAAGAGTATTTTGCAGACATGAAATGCTAAGTATTAATTCAAAGCTAATCAGTGAAGCTATCTTCCATTTTTTCACAAAAAACTACAGAAATGTAATTTCCACCACACTGCCCTCTGTGGTGGAAATGACAGCATGTGGTAGAAATGACATTTGTGGTTACAAAGTACAATTGATATGGATTGCAAGAGTAGATTTGTGTAATACTTTTTATATTATAACATATTACAATACTTTTTATATTTATATTTATATTATGATATTATTTTTAATGTTTCAATCCAGAAACAGTCATGTTCCAGCATTGGGACGAGGCTTCCCCCTCAACCAGTACATTGCATCCTGACACACCTCAAATAGGTCTGCGGTACATTGTGGACTTGAACGAGGGACTCATTGGTCAGTGGTGTGCTGTGAAGTATGATGGAGAGTTTTATCCTGGCATCATACAGGATACTGATGTCTACAGTGGCGCTCTGGTTAAAACCATGAGCCGTGTTGGACTCAATCGTTTTTTTTTTCTTTTTTGGCCTTTAAGGGATGACATAATCTGGTACCAAACCAAGAATATCATAGGCCTTATCCCTGAGCCTGTACCAGTGACCAAACGTCACAAGGAAATTATTGTGTCTGTTTGGAAAGAAATCTGTGAAACACTTAATTAGATTTGGCCTTGAATCACATCACACACACACACACACACACACACACACACACACACACACACACACACACAACACACACACGCAAACACGCTCTCTCTCACACACATGCAGACATACATACATACACTCACACATTCAAGGTGCTCAAAATGTTCTACTTCTCTGTTTAAATTATACAGTTTCAGGTGTTCTTTACAGTTACTCTTTACAGAAGATGAGTGTTCATTTAAGAGACCAATGAGAACATTTCAACATCAAACTCGTCCCACTTTATATTGTGTCCCTAATACCTGTGTACTTACATAGTAACTAGATGTGTAAGTAGTATGTAACCACAGTGGTACATAGTATCTACAGCTCTAATGTTTGTGTAACTACACATATATAACAACCCACTGAATGGTATGTGTAAGTACAAATGTGTAACAGGACATTGGTAACAACACTTTTTGGTAATGAAAGTACAAATGTATAACAGGACTAACAGCACTTTTTGGTAAAAAAAAAAAGTGTTACACTTTATATTACGTAGAAAATTCCTATGGATTTACCATATAATTACTTTGATGTTACACAGCAGAGGCCAGTAAGTTAGGCTTTACATATAAATTGTGGTTGGTGTTCAGGAGTTACCATGTAAGTACACTGGTATTACAGTGGTGCACCAACTCCAGATCCAACTCCTCCCACTTTACATATCCCTAAACCTACCAGTCTCCACCTCCTGGATCAAATTGTTCCAATTACTCTTATACATACTGCTGTTACAAAATTTAGTTATATAATTCCTGTTACACGAGTACTAAGTGAAGTGAAAAAAGTGTTGTTACCAATGTCCTGTTACACATTTGTACTTACACATACCATTTTGAGGGTTGTTACATGTGTGTAGTTACAGAAATATTACAGCTGTAGATACTATGTACCAATGTGTACTTACACTGTGGTTACATACTACGTACTCATTTAGTTACTATGTAAGTACACAGGTATTAAGTACACAATATAAAGTGGGACCATTTTTGCCTTGCCATCAGTTGTGTCAGTTATTTACATTATGCACTGTAACCGTTCATCTGTAAGACAAATCAGTTTTATACATCAAACTCAGCACTACACTAAAAACAGGTGTGGTTATGTTTAATGAACTTGTGAATTGAGTTTAATGAGTGTGATGAGTTTAAGACTTTTTCTAATAAATATCTCTACTGTTTTTCTACATTCACGTTAATTCATTGTCATTTCCACAACACCTTGTCATTTCCACAACACCCTGTCATTTCCATCACCACACACATTTTTTAAAAATATTTAAAAAGTTCTCATCACACATTAAAAATGTATCCGCAATCTATGAGATCATGCTCTACTTAATATAAAAATTCAAGTTATTTATTTTCTACTAAGCTCTTACCCAAACCAATATTACATTTCAGAGTGTGACAGGTGTACAGTTCAGCATTTGGTCCTTAGGGCAGTTAATTTATCTCATTGACAAATGTAAAATTATTGTACATTGTGGAAAAACTGGTAAAACTAGTAACAAAAATGATCTTAGACAATTCTTGAGTGGCATAAGTTATTCTATTTTAACCCCTTAACTGTCATCATCCCACCTGTGGGACGCTTGGCGCTCATTTTTTGTCTTTTTTCCCTATCAAATATTTTAGTAATCATCATAAGTTATATATCATTTGAAAGCTTAAAACCTTAAAATTCATCCTGTGAAAACCACTTTGAAATCGGACATTGCGTTACCATGGAAATGGTACTTTAAAATCTTTTGACCGTCTCCTCCCCCTTAGTGGGCGGTGTCAAGTGTCATATTACACAATGCATTACGGTCTTTTAGAATCAAAACTTTTTATAATCTTGACAAAATACATATCGTCGGAAAGGTCTGACTCTCTTTTTGTGATCTGAGTAATATTGACAGAGAAATTTGCATCAAAAAAATTCTATGGAGTTTGGATGGCACCCGGTGGCTGTTTGTGGTATGACGGCCTAAATAAAATCTCACAGGAACCTCAATTTTTTTCATATCAACTTCAAATTTGGAACATAACTTATTTAGACATAAGGCTTTAATTTGATATCAATTTTAGAGCAAAACCTGTTATGTAAAATATTTATTTTATATAAAATATAAAAAATGTAATACTGTGTATATTCTTTACATAATAATCCCACTTCTGCAGTAATCTGCTGATTGTCTTTACAAAGAGTCCAACCTTATGTCTGTATTTCAAAGCATTCATGAATTATAAGAGTTTAAATGTGGATAGTGCACTTTCACGTATATGTTCAAAAATGGGGGGTGACAGTTAAGGTCTACTGAACCCATCTAAACCTATTGCACAGTCATGTGAATACAAGCATGCATTGACAATGTAAAAGCTCTCTCTATTATAGAAGACTGTGGTGGAGGTAGAAGCCAATGATGAGTTCTGGTGCTTTTGTTAAAGTACTATGAGAATTATTTTACAATTTTAGAATTACAAAATTATACAGGCTGTGAAAATGTTTTAATGTGAACCAGTCCTAGGCCTCATGTGATGTGCTGTAGAAAGTAAAAAATATTTTATTACAATCGCTACAAGGACCCATTTGTCAATACTTAAGGCACTTTTTCAAAACTCTCCACACAGTTCTCCTAAGCAACAATAAATTTCATCTTGGCACAGCAGCTAATTTCACGTTCAAATGCTCTAAAACTATAAAAACACTTCATACTTCTTGTCTCAAATCAAATCGTTCTTCCATAGCACTAGCAAAGATTGTCACCTTGTAAAATAATGTTCTAAAAACATTATACAATATTTTTGTAAAATATCGCTATTGCTGTCAAATTGCTGTTTTATTCCAATTTGTATGTTAGGGTTTGAACTTAAAAATGAGTATGTAAACATGCAAGTTGCTCTGTAGGTTTTTGTGTCCGAGTAAGAAAGGAATTCTTGTAATTGACCTATCGGTAAGCCCCTCCCCTCGGACGCAGACTAGCCAATGGCAGTCGAGTATCAGTTACACGGGGAGCGGAACTTGGACATCTTTAGGTTTCAGCACCATAGAGAAACATTGGAAGATCCGAAGCTCACATCGGTTTTATGGGGTTTATGCTTCAAAAATGTAAAAACGATGTACCTGGGGTACTTGTAACATAGATTCCAGGTATCCTGAGAGGATGGGAAATATAATTTATTTTATTAAATTTCCTGAATCCAAACAAAACAGAGCAAAATGTCCCTAAGTATTCAACCCCAATACAAATGAAGACAAAAACTTTCATTTTCTGGTTGTCATACACTCATTAAGTTACAATTTTCATCTGCTCAAGCAGAACGTTAATGTTATCTTGTGCTTCAGCAAGGTATCTCTGGCTAAAACTAGCTAACGTTAAAGTTAGTGAGTCCATGCTAACGTACAAACCTAAATAGATTGTTCTCGCGTCTTGTACGGTGTAGGTCAAAAACACATAAACGAAGGTCTTCATTTCACTGTCTCTTCATATTAAACTGGTTAAATGTACATTAATTTAATCGTACACTGATACATGAACAGTGCATGTTGTCATCCGCGATCGTGATGACCGACCATAATATGAGACTTTTCCTGCTTGCATTGTGATCTGTAAACCCTCGCTTCGAGTTACCCACCATATTTATGTTAAAACATTTTATAAATCCCTCCATGGAATATTTAATTCCCATTTGGTGGCCTTCTGTGTCCAAAATTGTGCAAAAACATTGTGGAACAATGTTTTTACACTGCAGCTCTCTGTAAGACAGTGAGCAACTCTGTTTGTTTGTCCGAGGGAGCAACAGTAACTAAGGGGGGGTGGGGTTTACCGATAGGTCAAATGGAAAGTTACAGTCACTGAATGTTTTCTCTGTGCCAAAACAGTGATAATTGTTACATAATGCGCAGTTTAGGCCACATAGATGGCAGCTGTGCTCACTGTGTGAAGAGTTTTGGGAAAGTTGAATATAGAATCCAATTCAAGATATTACTATTTGTTTATAAGTCCCTCACAGGCTTGGCACCAAACTATTTATCTGATCTTCTTTCCCACTATCACACCAATAGGCCTTTAAGGTCAACAAACACTTTGCTGTTGTCTGTTCCCAAGACGCGTTTAAAACTTAAGGGGGATCAGGCATTCTCTGTGGCAGCACCAGCCACTTCTCTTCAGGTATTCAAATCATCAGTAAAGACATATCTTTTTAAAAAGGCTTATGGGCTGGAGTAACTGCTGTATACAGTTTTATTGTGTGTATATTTAATGTGGTGTCATTTTTTTTCTTTCTAGTTTTGTTTTGTGGTTGTTGGCTTGATTCTGCTGTTCTGTGCAGCACTTTGGTCGGCTCTGTCACTTTTAAATGTGCTATATAAATAAAACTGAAACTGAAAGTGACCTCTGTATTGAGAAATTGGTCTTAGCAATTGAAAAAAAACAACAACTATGAAATGTGAATATAGCAATGTTTTGTATTGATAACCACCATAATAATACAGGTGCTAAAATAGAAAACCACTTCCAGAACTACTGTCCAGACAACATTGCCAGAACTCGTCTATAGATGAACATTACACACTAAAACAAAACAAACAAAAAAAGAAACAGAAATAGCGTGCAACTTACAAATGAAGAATACAACAAGTGACACATCATAAAGAGGTAAATAAACACAAGAAGTGCTTATAATATGAAGTTTAAGACTTTGTTTAGAATAGTACAATATTAAGGAAAAGTGAAAGCACGGAGGCTATTTTTTTCCCCCCCAGTAGGATGCAGTTAAGTGCTCATAGAAGAACATCCCATCCAGCCAGGAACAGTGAACAGGAAATGTTTTGGAGAGTGATTTTGTGCCTCTCTGTGATGGTACTGTGAGCTGTCGTTCACTTGACAATCTCAGGCTTCTGAAGGGCTTGTAAACTCGTAAGATCGAGTGGAAGTATGAGGGTGCACAGCCCGCAACTCTTAGCCAGTGTAGACAGATTTAAGAGAGGTGTGGTACTTTGAAGCCCAGTCGCACTAATGCGTTCTGTTTTTAGCAGACTGGGCATGAACTTTTCAAGCACATCAGCAGAGGGAGCGCTTATGCTGCAGTATATGGAGATATTTGTGTACAAATGTGTTTTGTTTTTGCACTACTCACAGAACAAATGGTAAAACATACTGTTTACTTGGGTCTCAATCACTGTGGAGTGTTAACACTTCTGTTTTGTGTAGCTCTTTGCTAAAGAGTGACAAAGCTGTGAGCCTTATTAGCCATTATATGTAACTTACAATTGAAATACCAACTGTTGTTCAATAACAATTATTAAAAACCTGAAATTAAAAATAAAAACAAATAAATACAGACATCTGTGTATATGTGGATTGCAGGAAAAATAGGATGCAGGAGAAAAAAGTTCTTTACTAGTTACTTTAAAAAAGTAAACTGTAACTCGCATTACTTGTAACGTGTTACCCCTAAGACTGGTTACTTTGCTAATTCACTACTCAACTATGCACTAGATGTTTAAAAATCTTATAATAATATTAGAATATAAAGGCACCCAGTAGTATTAGCTGCTTCTCATTATGGGTCACTTGTTTTTTTTTGTTTTTTTACTTCTCATGATGTGACTATTTGGGCTAAATTGTGGCTCATTTATTGCTTCTTTGGCAGAACATGGATTCAGTGACTACCTCTTTCCAGTGGTGGACAGTAGATGATTGCAACACATTTTGCATTCCCCCCAGATGCTGTTTGTATTGGAAAGAGACTGCTTGTATTAGAAAGCCAAAATTGACCTTAAACCCACATCTGTCAGCTATACACCCACACTGTAATTATAAACATAAAATTTATTCTTGAACACTCAGTGTCAAATATCAAAAACTGACCCCATAACAGGCAGGAATAATGTTCTGTCCCACTCTATTCTTATCTGAGACAACTGTGCTTCCTCGTCTTCCTCTTACTATATCCCTTCAGCTCTATCTCTGGCTTTTACTATTGATTTCCATTTTCCTCTAAAATGGAAAGCTCATCTTTGGAGTAGAAGAGGCCTGTCTTTTAGATAAAGTGGTCTCTCAGTGTCTTTAAGTGGTCGTCTTTGGTATCGCACATTGACTTATTAGTATAAAATGATGTACAAATATAAATGTATAAAATGCACTGTATGCACACATTGTTATTCAGCGGGGTGTAATCAGATTAATTGTATAAATGTATATATTGTATAAAAGTGTAAAAGTTTGTGGAGCGGGTAGAGAAAGGGGTGTAATGAGAGAGAGAGAGAGAACGAGGAGTGTAACATGTATAAAGAGATGATTTGCATCCTTTCCTGTCATTCAGACCTGAGTTGGGGTAAAGCATTTACCACTTTGATGTTGCCATTCTTTTCACAACACTTAAAAGAAGGGAAAGACACCAAATGAGTGAGGTGGTCCCATTCTTCCTGAGTCTTAATGGGCAACAGAGTAGAGTGGAGACAGGTCACTGCAGGCAGGCCAGGTACCCGTCCGCAGCCAGGGAAGAACATTGTCTTTTGAAATATGATGGAGAAAAGATGTAAAGGCAGCATATTGTGGTACTTTTCAGCATTAAGGTGTCACAGAAGGCAAGGACCTTTGAGGGGACACAACCCATACCATAGACCCTGGCTTTTGGAGCTGTAACACTGGAATCCTTCTTCTTTGGTCTGGACACAATTTCCCAAAAAATCTGAAATAATTCATGACCACAACATCCACATGAGTGCCTAGTCCGGCACTTCTACTGTTAGGGATCCTTTTGGCCAGTACAGTAATTTGTGGATGTAACTCGTATTGTGGTATGACAAAGGGCCTGAGCCCTCGCTTTAGACGAATGCAGCCTAGGAAACGGAGATCATCTAAAGAGTTTGTCCTTTCTGAAATTCCTATTCCTTACTTCTTTTTAATATGTTATGCATTGAAGGTTATAAATCTCTTCCTATTGAGGTGTTTTTAAACATTCAATAATTTCTCACTGGCAAATGGCGACTCGGCCCCTTTGTAAAGGACAGACTTGGATTGCTGTACCAAATCATAATTTCATGTTATCATGTTTCAATCACATCATTATTTAACCAATTTACCTCATTACTACTAAACTGTCCCACTTTTTTGGGAATGCAGAATGAAGGAAAGGATGTATATTTACAAATGACATGAAGTTGACAAGACAAAACATGAAATATTTGTGTTCATATTGTCTGCAATGAAATACAAGTCAAAGTAAATTTAGAAATCACTACTTTCTTTTTTTATTTACATTTTCCATACTGTCCCAACTTTTTCTGATTTGGGGTTGTAAATGTCCAAACATTTTTCAGATTTGAAGTTTGAGATCATTCAGGTGAATAATCTGAAATTACTGAAGTGGAACAAGAGTTGATATCACCAGCCACAAATAAAGAGGCCTGTGGGGATGTAGAGACAGGAGCTTGTCAAGCATGGATTCAACAACATTTTTCATATGTGTGTGTGTGTGTTTTGTTGGGAATGTGGCTGTATCTACATGATTCAACCTTTTCACATTTTTTCTCCTATGATGCAAGCACAGCAAATATGTGGTGTAGATAAAATGCAATGAAATTCTCTTCCAGATGTAAATGAAAGGCAAGATCAATAATTCAGCATAATTGATAGGCCACTCCTTCGAAAGCAAATCTCAGAAAGCGACGGTGATGAGGGGATATTATGGAAATGAGGATCCTAAAAATCACAATATGTGATTTTTTTTCGATTTTTATTTTTAATAAAATACTTATTTCTGTGATCAAAGCTGAATTTCCATCATCATTACTCCAATCTTCAATGTCCCTTCAGAAATCATTGTAATGCTGTTTAATTTGCTGCTTAATTATTATCAGTTATTATTTGTGATCAACTATTAATAATAGTTTTTTATAATGGTTCTCAGTTAATGAACAGCATTTAGTTGAAATATAAGTACTTCGTAATAAGTGTAAATATCTTTACTGTCTTTTAAATCAATTTAATGCAACCTTGTTGAAGAAAAATATATATTTATATTTTTTAATCTTACTCAGGACTGAATGGAATCACATTTTCCACAAAAATATGAAGCAGCACAAATCATTGATAATAACAGAAATGTTTCTTGAGCAGCAAATCAGAATATTAGAATGATTTCTGAAGGAATGTGACACTGAAGACTGGAGTAATGGTGCTGAAAATTCAGCTTTGATCACAGCAATAAAATATTTTACTATATATTCGCATTAAAAGACAGCTATTTTAAATTGTAACATTATATATTTCACAGTACTGTTTACTGTATTTTTCATTATCAAAATAATTTGTATACTCTTTTCCACAATTGGAGCTCTATTCCTTAAAATGATAGATGTCAAATCAGACAAATACTGTATATGACCAATAGAAAGGCCCATAAAAACAGTCCGCATTCTGCACTATTCAAGTCTTAGACGATACCAGAGCATTGTGTCATATGGACTGATAATATAGGTATTTACAGTGCCCTCCACTAATATTGGCAACCTTGGTAAATATGACCAAAGGCGGCTGTGTAAATAAATCTGTATTGTTTATCCTTTTTATCTTTCATTCAAAAAATTCACAAAATTCCAAACTATCATTGAAGTAAAACAATTGAAAGTGGGGGGAAAATCTCATTGTGAAATAAATGCTTTCACTATTTCATGTTGGCCACAATTATTGGCACCCAATTATTGCAATGTCCTTTTCCCAGGGTAACAGCTCTGAGTTTTCTCATATAATGTCTGAAGAGTTTGGAGAACACCTGATAAGAGATCAGAGACCATTTTCTTCATACAGAATCTCTCCAGATATTCACAGCTCCATGACAGTTCACCTCACTCATCTTCTACAGGGTTCAGGTCAGAGGACAGAGACAGCAATGGTAAAAGATTCATTTTGTGCTAACCCATTTTTGTGTTTATTTTGATGTTTGTTTTGGATTGTTGTCCTGGTGGAAGATCCAAACACGGCCCATATATTTCACAGTACTGTTGGTATTTGATAGAATCCATGATGCCATGCATCTGAACAAGATTTTTCATTATCAAAATAATTTGTATACTCTTTTCCACAATTGGAGCTCTATTCCTTAAAATGATTTAGATGTCAAGATCCTGCAAAAGGACAAATACTGTATATGACCCTGATGGTGGAAATGGGGATTTTCAATGTTTTAACTCTTTTCTTACAACCACTTTCTAAGGCCCATGAAAACAGTCCGCATTCTGCACTATTCAAGTCTTAGACGATACCAGAGCATTGTGTCATATGGACTGATAATATAGGGGTATTTAAATTTAGTGATATTAAACTGTCCCTCGCAAAAATTCTTAAAAATTCTTTACTATTTGAAAGTGAAAAATTAAAAGTGACGTGACCTACGACCAAGTATGGTGATCCATACTCGGAATTTGTGCTCTGCATTTAACCCATCCAAAGTGCACACACACAGCAGTGAACACACACACACACACACACACCCGGAACAGTGGGCAGCCATTTTTATGCTGCGGCGCCCGGGGAGCAGTTGGGGGTTCGTTCGGTGCTTGCTCAATGGCACCTCAGTCGTGGTATTGAGGGTAGAGAGAGCGCTGTACATTCACTCCCCCCACCTACAATTCCTGCCGACCCGAGACTCGAACTCACAACATTTCGATTACGAGTCCGACTCTCTAACCATTAGGCCACGACTGCCCCATATACTATTTGCCATATACACCAAGACAAATTGTAATGTAATGAAGTATGCCAGTCATTTATTGAGTGTTGCGGTGTGTTGCGGACCGGGTTTGGTGGGCCGCTCTGTGCCAAAAAGTCCAGGGACACTTTTTGGCTCCAGTCCGCCCCTGCTTTAACGGACGAAATCAGATTGGCCGACCCACACACGCTTTTACTCAAAGGATGGACGATCTGACAGGATTCCCTCCGGTTGAGTGACTCACATCTAACGTGTATAGTTAAGACAAACTCTCCATGTCTATCTAGTCGTGAAGATGTATATATTTCAATTTCAATAGGCAACTATTTTTACAGCTACATTATTATTCCAGCCACGCAACAATGTATATACAGTTATAACTGATTAAGCATATAAATCGTCAGTTTGTTGTATTTCACACAGGTACACAGACATTATTTCATACACGACATAGTGGTGAGATGCATAATAAATCTTTATACGCGCCCATAACAACAAAAGACAATACTTTATTTAACCTTTTTTTAAGAAGAGTGCGCGGCAAAAGCAAGCATTTTTGACGATCCAGTCCGCTCATTTTATCGCGTTTAACCACAGCTTTTGTCATTTTTTTTTGTCTGGCAGAGGCAGCATGTATGCGTTAAAATTTCAAATTGAAGCCTCTACTACATCAATTCTGGCACCCAAAATCACAACAAGATGATATTTTAAGCTCCTTATGTAGCCGAATCTGCGCTGGTTTGAGTGGGCCGCCTCCAGTTTTCCCTTTGTTTTGCCTCCAGCTAGCGCTGTGACGTTGGCCCTAAAAGGGTCTATTGTCATTAAATATTTTAGATATCAATCCATTTAAAATCCATGTGAAGTTAGCGCCAATAGCCTCGTGGACAGCGTGCCGACATATACAGTAGCATTGTTGCACTTTGGGCATCCGGAATTGTTGAATGTACATCTCAAAAAATTGAAATTGTAGTTCATTTTTTCTTGTAACTTATTTCAAAAAGTACTTTCATTCTACAGTAAAAATTTAGTTTTTTTTTTTTTAAATTAGCTTACGGCTCATGAAAGTCAAAATCCAGTATCTCAAAATATTAGAATATTTACATTTGAGTTTCAATAAATGACCATCCCTACAGTATAAATTCCGGGTATCTCTTGTTCTTTGAAACCACAATAATGGGGACGAATGCTGACTTGGCAGTGGTCCAGAAGACAATCATTGACACCTTCCACAAAGAGGGTAAGTCACAGAGGGTCATTACTGTGTGGCTCTTCACAGAGTGCTGTATCAAAGCATATTAAATGCAAAGTTGACTGGAAGGAAGAAATTTTATAGGAAAAGGTGCACAAGCAACAGGGATGACTGCAAGCTTGAGAATACTGTCAAGCAAAGCTGATTCAAACACCTGGGAGAGCTTCACAAGGAGTGGACTGAAGCTGGAGTCAGTGCATCAAGAGTCACCACACTCAGACGACTTCAGGAAAAGGGCTACCAAGCCACTTCTGAACCAGAGACAACGTCAGAAGCATCTTACCTGGGCTAAAGAGAAAAAGAACTGGACTGTTGCTCAGTGGTCCAAAGTCCTCTTTTCAGATGAAAGTAATGTTTTTATTTCATTTGGAAATCAAGGTCCCAGAGTCTGGAGGAAGAGTGGAGAGGCACAGAATCCATGTTGCTTGAAGTCCAGTGTGAAGTTTCCACAGTCAGTGATGATTTGGGCTGTCATGTCATCTGCTGGTGTTGGTCCACTGTGTTTTCTGAAGTCCACAGTCAACGCAGCCATCTACCAGGAAATGTTTAGAGCACTACATGCTTCATTCTGCTGATAAGCTTTATGGAGATTCTGATTTCATTTTCCAGCAGGACTTGGCACCTGCCCACACTGCCAAAGGTACGAAAAGCTGGTTCAAAGACCATGGTGTTACTGTGCTTGATTGGCCAGCAAACTCGCCTGACCTGAACCCCATAGAGAATCTATATTGTCAAGAGGAAGATGAGAGACACCAGACCCAACAATGCAGATGACCTGAAGGCCGCTATCAAAGCAACCTGGGCTTCCATTACACCTGAGCAGTGCCACAGGCTGATTGCTTCCATGCCACACCGCATTGAGTAATTCATGCAAAAGGAGGCCCAACCAAGTATTGAGTGCATAGAAATGAACATACTTTTCAGAAGCCTGACATTTCTGTTTAAAATATCCTTTTTTATTGATCTTATGTAATATTCTAATTTTCGGAGACACTGAATTTTGGGTTTTCATTATCTGTAAGCCATAATCATAAAAATTTCAAGAAATAAAGGCTTGAAATATTTCACTCTGTGTGTAATGAATCTAAATAATATATGGGTTTCACTTTCTGAAATGAGTGACAAAAAATATTGACCTTTTTCATGATATTCTAATTTTTTGAGATGTACCTGTACTATCCAATCATTATAATGGCAAAAAAAAATCCCCACAAAAAATTAAATCTAATAATAATAATAATCCAAAATTACTCTACAAAACAAGCTGGATACTTTTGGCCAAAATCAGCATCAAACTCGACCTTTCATTCACAGTGTAATATATTTTCTTGAATATCACCAGAGATTTTTGCAGCTGTTTCTTAACTCATTATTTAAATGGAATGCCAAAGGTTAAACACAAAATACTTCATACTGAGTTGTCATATTGAGGCTGAGTTATTCAGGGCCCCCATCACAATAATTATATATATATATTTTTTTCTGTTCTGTTGTTTGTATTTGAAGTTTCTATTTGAACATTTTTCTTTTTCATTTTTTGAGCCCCTCTCTCTCAGAATTACTGAGATTTTTACTTATCGAATATTGTTCTTTGCGTTACCATTTCCAGATTATTCCAGAACGAAGTGAAGAGAGGTGAATGCAGACATACTGGGCAGTGATGACCTGATAGCTACATGCTCATACCGTTCAAAAGTCAAATATAGAATAACCTCATTGAGGTTTTGAGATAAAGGAAGGATTTGGATTCAGCTTGTATAGTCTCTCCCATGTAGTCAAATTATTCATGTGAAGAGAGGCTGTGTGCGCAGTGATATGTGAGGATGCCCCAGTGAAATGTCTTATTGTGATCTCTCCCCTATAAGTCAAAGGTCAGGTGTTTGCACATCACATAGTTCATACTCCCCCTCCTAGGAGTAGGGGATAGAGGAGAAACAATACCAAGAAAAGAAGGCACAACCTCAGGGAGAAGACGGCTGAAGGTCTTTTTTATTTACGCTTACTGTACATCAGGCTCTGAGACTGGTCTGCTGATGTAAAATTTGTGTATTACAGCAGTAATAATGTATTACTGTTGTAATGTATTACACTAATTACATTATACATTATTACAATAATGTATTACACTACAGTAATGTAGTGTGGCAGCATCCGCTGCAGAACCTCCAGAGGTGGTGGGGGGTGTCTACTATATGAACTCTTCATCTATCCTGACGAGGTCATGGAGACCGTCAGTGAATCCCCTGTTGTGCCAGTTTCGGCCCTAGAAGCCAATCATGAACTCTTAGCCCTGCCTATTATGGTCACAAAGACTGCCTCTGAATTCACTCAATGCCCTGTTTTGGTCAAGGAGACCATTGCTGAACTGTCTGCCTGCCCTGTTACGGTCAAGGAGACTGTTGCTGTTAGCCTGTCCTATTGCAGCCATCAAGGCTGTTACTAACTTCTCTATGTTCTCTGTTCCAGCCTGGTCCACACTGGTGGTCATCTACTGTGGGGATTCTTTGGCTCCGTCTGCTCTGCTGGAGTGGTCCTCAGCTCCGTCAGCTCCACCGTGGGGGTCTTTGGTCCCATCGGCCTTACTGTGGTGGTCTTCAGACCTGCCCTGGCCTCCTGCTCTGCAGCCCCCACCCTGGCAGCCTGCTCCACCTTGGCACCCTGGCCTACCTTTGTCTCCAGGCCCTCTTCCACTACACGCGCCTGGCCTGCCATCCCTCCCCCTGGTCCGCCTCCCTCCTGGATTTCTTTGACTCTTGGTGGAGCGTCTGAAATCCACTCCTCATGGTGCGTTCACACCAGACGCGAATGAAGCGTTAAGCGCGAGTGATTTACACGTTAAGTCAATGCAAAGATGCAAATTGACATCCTGCGGCGCGATTCGAGCGAATGAGGTGGCGCAAATGACGCAATTTGCGCGAATGATTTGAGTTGAAAAATCAGAACTTTGGCGAATATTCGCGCCACGTTAACCAATCAGGAGCTTGCTCTAGTAGTGACGTGATTACAACGTAGCGAGCAGAGGCAGAAATCCAAAACAACAATGGAGGACAAAATCATCGTCGCTGTATGTGGATACCTGGAGCTGTACGATACATCTTTGTACTTTTATAGAAACAGGAATAAAAAGGATCTTGCTTGGAAGTGAGTGAGTGAGGAGGTCGGACTGGCAGAAGCCCCTCCCATGACGCGAATTTGCGTCTGTTGTGAAGTGAATTTCATGTGCGAATGAAGCGAGTAAACTCAAAATGTTCAAGCGTCCAACTACGCGCGAATAGCGCAATTTATTCACGCAAGTTGCGTCTGGTGTGAACGCACTGTCAGAGGGGGAGTAATGTCACAACTGTCTGTTGGTGTGCCCATGTTAGCCACCAGAGGGCACTCTTTTGAACTATAGTGTGTTTGCATTGGACTCCAACTCCCATCACCCTTTGTCTGGACTATCAAGCCTCATTGCCTCCAGCAGTGGGTGATTACCTGTATGTATATCATGCTGACTGAGAATTGGGTGTGGAAGAATTACACTGTGCTTTTGCTGGTCTCCGGTTTGTTTTCACCTTGTGTGATGTTTTTTTCCCTTTTGTCTTATGTGGATTATGTTTTTGGATTACCTTATTAAATGCTGCACATAAGACCTTTCATAGAGTCTGTGAGTGTTTAGTGACAGTGATGGTATTCCAAATTTAGTAATCAAAATCGGAATCCAGAACAGGCTCTTGGTGAACTTACTCATAATAAGTCCTATAATGATCACATGTTAAGTGACTGGGCAGCGAGTAGGTGGTACTTCACTACTGTCCAGTACAGATAGCATGTTGTTTGCAATATGGGATCTTAAGTGCAGTACCTCCATATGTGGTTTTGACAAAAAAAAAAAACATTTTAGACCCATTTTCCTTGTGTATTTAATGCTGACCACTTGCAAAAGGTGCATAAATACATGGGACTGATAAGTATGCTGTCAGTGTCACCATATTTACTTGTGAAGGCTGCATATTATCAGTGGTGGAAAGAGTACTGAAAAAATATACTCAAGTAAAAGTACCATTACCTTCCAAAAAATGTAGTGTGAGTAGAGTAAAAGTACTTGTCCAAAAAAACTACTTGAGTAAGAGTAAAAGAGTAGCCTATTTAAAAGTACTCATGAGTATTGTGTAGTGAGTACTGAGCTGTGGATTCTACCCCCTCATAATAAACGCTGAACACATGCAATTTATACATTTAAAAAAACTTTGTACATTCTGTAATTCACATTATCTTGTTTGTCATAAAGAATGAAGAATATCTATCATCCAGCAGTTTTAATTTTGACTGCCAACTCTTTAAAATACATCAAAACAGGGTGGAAACAGTATTCAGTTGAAGAAAAGATGAAAGTTATTCTCAGTACAATCATCCCCATTTAAATCATAAAGTTTGAAAAAATAGATTTAAAAGCATGTGTAAGGCCACTGAAACAGCATGCTGTTGTTGCACATAAAATATTAATGTTTAGAACAGTGCAAATACAAACACCAGAAACTCATATTTCAGCATCTCACACCATGATATGGGTTAAAATGAGAGATGGTGCCAGTTTTAGCGTTTTGCAATAAAGAAATAAGAATAACTAAACTTGATAATTTATGTTACAATTTTAACATAAATGCAGTAATGCACATTGTTCTAGAAGGATGGCATCATGCCATACCTTTTACACATTTACTAGAATTGTTATGCTGATAATACAATTTGTAAGGAAAAATGCATTAAATAGCTAAGTATTTTTCTGGGGAAACTGTTTCAAAAGAAAACACACACACAGCGTGCAAACGCACGTCTCGTTGCTGAGACGCGACAGCCTCGGTGAATCAGCAGCATCCATAACTGAATGGAACAAAAAGTGTTGAACTTGAAAATTGTTTATGCGCGAGTGCACTTGCTAAATGAAGGCGGATTGTATAAAATGGATAAAAAAAAAAAAAGTTTATTAATGAGTTGCAGTTTTATTACATCACGCGCTAACACAGATGCAGTAGGCTAAACTGACACAGCTCTCTGTCCCCACCTCCATCTGTCAGTGGATCACCAACTTCCTGACAGACAGGCAGCAGCTAGTGAGGCTGGGAGAACTCGCATCCAACACCCGCACCATCAGCACTGGAGCTCCTCAGGGCTGTGTTCTCTCCCCACTGCTATTCTCTCTCTACACAAATGACAGCACCTCTAAAGACCCCTCTGTCAAACTCCTGAAGTTTGCAGATGACACCACAGTCATCGATCTCATCCAGGACGGAGACGAGTCTGCTTACAGACAGGAGGTTGAGCAGCTGGCTGTGTGGTGCAGTCACAACAACCTCGAGCTTAACACGCTCAAAACTGTAGATATGATAGTGGACTTCAGGAGAAACCCCCCTGCACTCCCCCCACTCACCATCATGAACAGCACTGTGACTGCAGTGGAGTCATTCAGGTTCCTGGGAACCACCATCTCTCAGGACCTGAAGTTGGACACTCACATTGACTCCATCGTGAAAAAGGCAATCACAGACCCCTCTCACCCCGGACACAACCTGTTTGCACTTCTCCCTTCAGGCAGACGCTACAGATCTCTGTGCACTAGGCATACAGAACATCTAGGCATAAAAACAGTTTTTCCCCCATGCCATCTCCAGCCTAAACGGCTAACACAGGAATTATTACCCGTGTTCTGTAATTCATGCCTGTAATTCATTACATATTGCCTCTCTCTCAAGTACTATGTAAATACAAATACATATGCATATTTTCTATACAGCTGTATATATAGAGTAAATTATGCACAAATTTGTACATAAATCATCTGTTCCAGATTCATACACATTATTATTATTTATTGTTAAGCCTCTTTAAATGTTTCTGTTCTCAGGTCAGATATGTATGTATGTATGTATGTATGCGTGTATGTACCAAGAGCTTCTTAAAAACCACAACAAATTCCTTGTGTGCTTGCGCACACTTGGCGAATAAAGCTGATTCTGATTCTGATATTAACGCCACGGGTCATCAATAAGGTGCAGATTGGTCCTCAATTTGAGTACATTATTTTACAGTGTTTCCAACAGACTTTTTCTACAGCGTGCATCACGCGCTCAAACTCATCTAAAGTCAACAAGTTCAACAAGCAACAACGACTTATCCAAGTGACTGCAGCAGAACGCACACGAGAGAGAGACGAGGCAGCGCAGATCGCTCGTCTCATAAGTGAATGGGAATTTACCGAACGTGGCACTTGCAGGAGTTATATACAAATCATTTAGTAAGCAGAAATCTGAAATATACCTTAACATATTAGAGGAAGATGCGACTGAATTGATGCTTGAAGAATGCACTTCCAGCAGCCATGATAAACTGCAGTTGGCGGTTAAAGTTTTCTATGCACAATTTGATTTGAAGAAAGTCACGAGACCGATTACTATCACGCTATCCAATCACGTTGATTGGATAAAAATAAAATTAAAATAAGCATGTAACGACCACAAACGGAGGAAAATAGCGGAGTAAAAGTACCGATACATCAAATGTACTCAAGTAAAAGTAAAAGTACACCATTTTTAAACTACTCAAAAAAAGTACAATTACTGATAAAAACTACTTAATTACTGTAACGTGAGTATTTGTAATTCGTTACTTCACACCACTGCATATTATTAATTAAAAGGTACATATTAATAACTAAAGTAAAAATATAAGTACTTAAATGTTACATGTACCACCCCAGTGACAGCTTTTCCACTGAACAGAAGTTACTTTAGTTTCTTGTTTGCTCGTCACTTCACAAAAATAACCGAAAGGCTATGTAGAGAGCCATGCAGCCAGGAATAGTTCTTTTTATACTGCTGTCTTTGACTTCCTCTGCTTGTTGTGGCTAAAACACCTCTCTTATTGGTTTCATCTCAAGGTTTGATCTCAAGAGCTGTGTGAAACAAGACTGCATCATGTTGAAGATCTTACAGCTTCAGCTCTGTGAGTTTATTACGAAAATCTTTTCAAATACATATCTGTTGTGAATAAATTGATTTTTGATGGTCAACATTTTAGTCATTTTAATTTAAACACTCCTAATTATTATTATATTTTTTTTCTCACAGATCTACTTACATGGTGTCAAGTTGCAGAGATTTTAACAAATCAGATAACAGATTTGGGTCAAAATGTGACAATAAACTGTGGTCTTGACTTAAAGGAGGTGACATGGTTGCTACTAAATTTACCACATCCTCCAGTTCTGATATTACGCTCCTTTTCAAACCCACCAGCAACATTTTACTTTAATAATAGATTCAAACAGAAATATTCAGTGCAGCCTAAACATAATCTGTTCATAAATAATATCAGTATTGATGAGTTAGGAGTTTATTACTGTACAAACATAGACAGAACTGCACAATTCAGCAACGGCACCAGACTAGACCAGACCACACGGATCGTTGGTGAGTGATACTTCACCTATTTCTTCATAAGAATATGTTGCTCATAAAAACAATTGCTTACACTAATATACATATACACCAGCATTTGTATAAAGGTATTTCTATTTTCGGTAACACTTTAGAATACTGTTCCATCATTAATGAATAACACAAGAACACATGAGTAACGCAATATTAGCACTCTAGTAACTATTAGTAACTAACAAGAAACTGATTAATGAATTAGTAAGTAATAGTGCTTAGTCGAATGTGGTAGTTCACTATTAGCTAATCAGTAACTATTATTTTTTCATACCTCCCTAAGAGCTACTAAGAACTACTGAATACAGGTTCATAATTAATATGAATAATACATAATGTATAATTAATTCTAAAGTAAAGGTCATGTAATGTAACATTACCAAATTCTTCAGAAGGAATTACTAATTATTTAGATCAGTATTCTAAAGTGAAGATCATGATAACTCCCTAGTAACGACTGAAATCATTGTAAGATTTTGAGAGTGTTGTACAGCATTGGATAGTAATTATTCAGGTGTTACTACATCCTTCTAAAGGAATTACTAATTTTGGGGATCAGTATTCTAAAGTGAATATCGTGATGACTCCCTAGTAATTACTGAAGTCACTGTAAACTTTTAAAGGTTTTTGTAAGGTTTTGGTTAGTAATTCATTTTGCTAGATTTGGTAACACTTAAATCATTACTAGTGGGTTACCGTGATCTTCACTAAAGAATACTGGGTTAAAGAATTGTGCTATAATAAATAACAAATACAAATACAACTCATTATATAGCCTACACTATAAACACTTTAATAGAGACAGACATGTAGATGTTTGTGAAAGATGTTTTCTCTGTTTTGGAGGGATGATCATTTTTAAATCATACCCTATTTATTGCATCAAAATTTGTTAATACTGTATTAGGGGTGGATCATTTTATCAGTTGTTTATTATGCATGCAACAATATATTACTGTTATAGTTTTTTTTTAATAACCATTGCTTTATAGCTGATAACTTTTTTATAGTGCTCTTATCAATGTTTATAACATGATTTGTGAAAATTGAACTACTATATTGAATGACATAGCATAGACTTCTTCATGGCAAGTGTTTGCGTATTTCATTTAATTTCATTTCAGTATGTAACCTACTTGTTCTATAGATCTGTGTACTAGTGTTAAATACTGTTTTTGACAGCGTTGATAACGTTTCTGACAGATAACGTCATGGTATTTTTGCGTTTCCCTTATCGAATGTCATATCCTGTCATAACCTGTCCATGGCCTTTTTTGATTACTGTCAGTTTGAGTGCCGGCGATGCAGTGTTGCCAGATATTGCTATTAAAATCGAAAAATAAATGAAAATAAACCAAGATTATTTCAAATCTTTTGCAAATAAGATAAGATAAAGATATTGCTGACCCTAAACTACAACTTCCTACTTTATTAACTTTCTAAAGTGTCAAATTATGTGGAAATGACAAGTCTAAAAAAACTATTAATAGCTGGATCTGGCAACACGGAGGATGAGCCCACGTCCTCAACTCACAACTCTCTCAAAGAGACTTGTTTACTTCATCAGCATCTGGCAACGATCATTTTCATACCACGGGCGATAAAATTATTGCTAACTGTCTAAACTGAATTATACATGTCATGCAGACATTCATATGAGGAGTTTACAGTAACAGCAAATTAGTCATTCAGGGAACAAATTTTATTTTTGAACATGAAGCATTTACCGAGGTCCGGACGTCGGTGGCCTCTTGGCTGGCTACGGGCCTGCCTGTATACAGTAGTTCTTAGTAGTTCTCCAGGATATATATATATATATATATATATTATATATATATATATATATATATATATATAAAAAAATAGTAGTTATTGATTAGCTTATAGTGAACTACCAGTTTCAACTGAGCGCTATTACTTACTAAATCAATAATCATAGTTTCTTGTTAGGTAATAGTAGTTACTGCAATGTTAATAGTGCATTGGTGACTTGTTCCTGTGTAGTTAATCATTAACAAAGGATCAGTATTCTAAAGTGTTACCCTATTTTCTTTACAGTCCCAACTCAACCTACAGAGTGTCAGAACCACACTGTAGTTGTGCAACCTATAGAGATGACATTGTGGCAGACTGCTACTGTCATATTTGGTCTGATCAGTGTTGTTCTGGTATTTGGGTTCATAGGTGAGTTGGAGTTCTACCTTATTAGCATTAATTGTGCATTAGAATGACTGTTGATGTATATGTTGTTCTTAATGTGTTGAGATTCTGTTTTTTTCTTATAAGTCTTGGGCCTATTTAAGTTTTTTGCTGATCGCAGTAACAAACACCCACAACAACGAAGAAACTGACCTACAGCAGCTTCAACTGATAGATCCTGAATAGGGTGACCAGATGTCCCTTTTTCACAAGGTGTGTCCCGGTGTCCAGACAACTGGCAAAAAAAAAATATATATATGTCCCAGTTTCAGCTATAAGGGTCACTGGGTTTAATTTACATGGAACAGAAGCCCAACATAAATTTTAGAATATAAATGGCAATTTTCTTTAATGTACTGAATCTGAAATGTTTGCGTAGTTAACTTAACACTCAACAGATGTCTGTTTACAAACAGTGTATGAGTAGCCATTTTTGAGTAGTCCTTATTTCATGTTGCTTAATTGCATACTTTGTGAAAGATTGTGTAAACATGTTTGTAATGCATTTTGCTATCTTATCACAGCAAAAATAAATTCAGAGCTGCTTTTACAGGAAATTACTGTGGAATCTGGTCACCATGACAGCTTCATGTGTTTAATGCCACTCTTTGAAATTATAATATAAGCACTTGAATATGGAGTTGCATTTTACAATATTGCAATATTCTGTGCTCAGTTATTAACTAATTAGTTTGGAATAGTTTGCTTTAAATAAAGTGTTGAGACAAGCTCTGAAATGTTTCACTGGCTTTGCACTTTGTGCAAATAAGAAACCACAAAAGTCTCACCTCAAGGCAGGATATGCTAACAAGATTACAGCCTACTTGCTTTTGGTCATTGACTGAGTCACAGCTCTTACATTTAAATTTAAATTAAAAATGTTTTAAATTAATTTGCGCATTGAGAGTATTATGCTCTATGTGTGTATTAATTGGACTACAATTTGTTCTTGCATACATTTTTAAATGCTCAGATTTAAAAAACATGGACGTAGTCCACCCGTAGGTTTCTGAAGAGCATTTTTGAAGCCCAAAGTAGGCATAGTCGGCCATCGCCATCTTGGCAAGCGCGTCACCATGCGTCACTCCCGGATAATCGAAAATGGGCAAAGAATCTGGACGTGGCCAGAGCTGATTGCCCACCTAGCTCGCCAGTAGTGACAACAGCGGCAATCCGCCTCAACTATGCAGAACTTTAAGGCTCAATATAATTTAAACGGACGAGTTATAAAAAAATGTACCCCCCTCACAGTTGTCATGAAGGGCAAAATTGGCTATAGACCAAAATAATTTTTTGAACCAGGCTGTAAACATGTTTTTTTCTGCTGTAAAGTTGGGTATTTTAACATGGGGAGTCTATGGGATTAACTCCCTTTTGCAGCCAGCCTCTAGCGGCTAGTCGATGAATTACAGTTTAAGTCACTTCCGTGTTGGTTTCACGAGAGAGAGTGGGAGGTTGCCGCTTGGTGCAAACACATACGAGCATCATGTGTCTGTCACACGACTCTGTTCCTCTCTCGGGCTTGAACTGATGGTAAAACTAAGGACATTATTAACTGTCTTTACTTTAATTTTGAAAGCTAAAGCTCGAGATTATGGAAAGGGGCATTACATTTCCGACGCGGCTTGTGGTGTTCGGCCAATCACAATGCTCTGGGTCAGTTGGCCAATCAGAGCAAACTGCGCTTGTCGGAAGGAGGGACTTTGTAGAAAACGAAGCGTTTGAGAGAGGCGGGGCATAGAGGAACTACAATAATGTACAGTATTTGAACAATAAAACATGTCGATCTATTCTGTTACACCAAATACACAAAATAATGATCTTTAAAAAAGCATCATATGACCCCTTTAATGTGACCTTGCATCCTTGCGTTTAGTTCCTGTTTTGGCCGCTTTGGTTATTACTGGTGTGGCCATCTAGTGGTCTTAATAACATATAGTGTACCAAACTGCCACTGATTGTTATTATTTTAAATAAAAGATTTAATAATATAATTAAATCTGCAACCTGTTTTTTTTTCTCTTTCTTTTTTTTTTTTACATAAGCTTTGGCATTTCAGTGTTGAATGTAACTCTTTGTTTTTAATCACCCGTGATAAAACCTCTATGACCAATGACATATGCCATACCTGCTTCTGTTTGTTTGTTGTGTGCCAACCCCTACTCTCTAAATAAATATACATAAATACAAATGCAAATTAATACAAATGCTTGATTGTGGGCGTTTCTTCAACTATAGGGGCACTTTTAGCCTTGTGAAGTTGAATAAAAAAAACTTGTTCAAAAGTCACGTAACACAGTCTCACATCTTTAAATAATTTGTCTAGTTTTAAGGTCTGCAAGAGGACAAACTTAGATTACAAGAGAAATTGTTAATATTTTACATTTTTTTCCGACCTGCAATGAACAAATGTAATTTCCACCACATCTCAATATACAGCTGCTATTTAAAAATAGAATACTTATGCCACTCAAGAATTGTCTAAGATATTTTTTTTAACTAGTTTTGCCAGTTTTTCCACAATGTACAATAATTATGCATTTGTCAATGAGATAAATTAACTGCCCTAAGGGCCAAATGCTGAACTGTACACCTGTCACACTCGGAAATTAAATTTTGGTTTGGGTAAGAGCTTATTAGAAAATAAATATAACTTAAATAACTTGAATTTTTATATTAAGTAGAGCATGATCTCATAGATTGCGGATACATTTTTAATGTGTGATGAGAACTTTTTAAATATTTAAAAAAAATGTGTGTGGTGGTGGAAATGACAGGGTGTTGTGGAAATGACAATGAATTAACGTGAATGTAGAAAAAAATAGAGGGTCTGTTTTTTTATTTTGATGTATTGCATGTTCAGATATTCATAAAACAAAATATTCTGGGGCATGAAATGAAAAATGAAATTTTAGAGAAAATCATCTAAAATGCTGGAGGTGGCTGGCAACTTTTTTCAAAAAATGCTGGTGGGGAAAGAGTTAAAAACTAGCAACTTTGTCGCACACCACAAACCAGACTTTGGGCCCTATCATACATCCGGCGCAATGCGGTGCCAGGTGCAACCCAAGTGTTTTTTGCTAGTTTCAGGACGATGCAGTTATCATTTTCACGTCCTGCGCCACATTGTTTAAATAGCAAATACATTTACACCCATTTGTGTGCGCATAGGCGTGCTGCTCTGAAAACGAGGTCTGTTCAGGCGCATTGTTGGCGGGTTGCTATTTTGAGGCATTTGAAATAGACTGCGTCATTGACCAGCTAAAACCTGGTCTAAAGTCAATGGTGCAGTATGTTTTTGTTATTTAAAGAACGTGTTAGTAATATGCACCTATAGGCAGATCCACAACGCGCGTACACTCTGCTTATTACACACACAGGGACATGCAGCAACACACAAACATGCCAAATATAAAAAATTAAAGGATTACAATGTAAAATATTATTATTGTGTAGGCTACATGAATATAAAAATGCCTACATGTCATAATGGATAGTCATTGCATGTATCAGAATTAGGCTACCAATTTGTATGTGCAAGAGCAGCTCCATTTCCTTTCTGGAGACACGTTCAGTTTTTTTCATCTTTGAAAATTCTGCTGTGTAAATAGCGAATCTGCCATGGCGCGAGCGCAACTGGCTCTTAAAGGGAATGGGAGATGAGACTCTGATTGGTTTATTGTACGTTATGCCCAAAACACACCCATTACTCATTAAGAGAACAGGGACAACCCTTTTAGACCATGTGCCGGGTGCGCCGACCGTTTTTCCCGTCGTTAAACTAGCAAAAGTGGATTCAGACATGCCCTAAGTGCACTTGTGCCATGCGCTTTAGACAATGTGCTTAGATCATTAAAATAGGACACATCGAGTTCTTGAACTGCCACACTGCCACTTTGTTTACACACTGCATCAGAGCCCTTTGTCTGGGCCGCACAGCTGTGACCAAAGGAAATCCTGCAAACAAGCCTGCACTGGGCCTTTACGGGCTGCCAGCGCAGGGCCCCTGAGAATTTGCTCATTGGTAAAACATTGGCCCCTTAGCACTGGCCCTGCACAGGCAGCACTCGCTTAGCCTGCAGGAAGCCTAAGTGCTGTTTTATTGAAAATAATAAAGTTTGAAGTCACCGTTATGGAGTTAAGTTCTTGCTTTAGTTGGGTTCCTGACCCTTGACTTTTTAACTTAAGTTTTTCTCTGGATGCTGTAACTGTGTTTCTGAAGCACATTTGTTATAGCAAAAGTTGTGAAAAGACAAACTGATCAGATGGTGATGGTTACTTATTGATGATTCAGTCATCACGTAGTGATCCGATTCCCTGATTTCACCCAGAGTTTGATCTATGAGAACATTATTTAGATTTAATTATTTCACATTATAGTAGCCCTAGAATACAACTGCATGAAAATATGTCCTATTTTGAACTTTTAAGTCGTTATGCAGAAATTATTTGGATGGGATCATGTAGACAAGATTCAGCTTATGAATCTCAACAATGGTGACAGTCAACAAAATATTTAGATCAACTGAACATCACAAAACAAGCTTTTCGTTGATTGTCACCATTGTTGAGGTTCATACACTGAATCTTGATATCTGTGTGAGTTTACATGATCCTATCCAAACAATTTCTGCATAATGACTTAAAAACATTCAAAATATTAAAGCAGGACAAAATTTCATGCAGTGGTATTCTAAGGCTACTATAAAGTGAAATTATTAAATCTAAATAATGTTCTCAGAGATCAGCCTCTGGGTGAAATCAGTGAATCAGGACACTACATGATGAATGAATCATCAATAAGTAACCATCACCATCTGATCACTTTGACTTCTCACAGCTTTTCCTATAACAAATGTGCTTCAGAAACACACAGTTATAGCAGCCAGAGAAACGTTAAAATTAAGAAGTCAAGAGCCCAACTAAAGCAAGCGCTTACCTCCATAACGGTGACTTCAAACTTTATTATTTTCAATAAAACAGCGCTTAGGCTTCCTGGAGGCTACGTGAGGGCTAACATGCAGGGCCAGTGCTAAGGGGCCAACGTTTTGCCAATGAGCAAATTCTCAGGGGCTTGTTTGCAGGGAACTCAGCCAGAAAAGGCAGAAAAGGGGGAAGAGCGGTCCCGTTCAGACACTTTTCCCTCTGACCTCCTTTCCCCAACCATTCTGCTGACTAACGTTCAGCCACTGGACAACAAACTGTGTTTGTGCATCTCCTATCTCTTATCCATTCTGGTTACCGGCTGAATTTACAGTGGTCATAATCACAGCTGTTAACATTCCCACTCAAGCCAACGCAGACCAGGCACTCAAGGAAAACAAGCAAGCAGGAACCCGCATATCCTGATGCAGTATTTATTGTAACAGTGGACTTAACTCCAAAATATTTGCACAACACCATTAACACACGTAGTGAGTGTTTTGGACTGCTACTCTCCTTCCAAGATGCCTACAAATCCCTTCCCCATGGTTGCCTCTCTCCCAGATGAGCTGAATCATTTTCATGTTTGTATTGAGGCTCACAACACCACCCACACAGAGAGAGCTGATGCAGAAGTGGTTAGTACGCTCTCTGTCTGTGTCGTGGATGTAACCCGAGCCTTCCAACGGTTGAATATCCGCAAGGCTGCAGTCCAGATGTCATCGCAGGCCATGTACTCTGAGCTTGCGTGGCTAACTAGCCAGGGTTTTCACACACATCTTCAACCTTTCCCTCTCTCTGTCTGTGGTTCCCTCATGCTTTAAAAAAATCCACCATTGTGCCCATACCAAAGAAAACTAAAAACATGTGCTTGAACAGCTGGAGGCCCGTTGCTCTGACACCCATCTTCAGCAAATGTTTTGAGAGGCTCATCAGAGACTACAGTATGTGAGAATCAGTGGTGTGCGGTGGTGTTCTGAAAATGAGGCAAAGTCTTCAAAGTTTATTATTTTTATTTTATCAAATGTCATGTAATGTACCAGTCACATGTTCTTGGTTAAATAAACATTACACTATCAGAAAAAGAAGGGAAAAAAAGCAATTATATTTAATATTTTTACATTAACAATGTAATGAATAATGTGCTATGGCTATTTAAAGCCATGTAAGAATCGCATCAAGCTAGTGTTTTTTTTAAAAATAATTTTACATTTATTCCAAAATAATAACTCAAGGCAATAACCAATATATTTTATTTGTTATTCTTTTTAATAATTAACTTTTAACTATTTATGCATTTTTCAGATCATCAGTCATCAAAGCTCAGTAAACAGGCTATTACAGACACAGGAGATTTACTCCAAATTTAACCAAGCTGACAGCAACCAGTGTCAGCCCAGGCCAGATCTGGGACAACATTATATTGCTGTCTGAAACTCCCACAGATCATGTTTTCAGGCCATTTCAAGTCTTATTTTGATGTAACAATGTGGTTATATTTACAGTGCCATGAAAAGGTTTTTGCCCCCTTCCTGTTCTTTTTTTTTTTTTTAAAGGGGTCCTATTATGCTTTTTCACTTTTTGAATTTTAGTCAGTGTGTAGTGTGTATGTTTGGGCATAAAAAAAGATCTACAAAGTTACAAATCTCAAAGTCCTCTCCAAAGGGAGATATTTTGTTTTTTTAAAATCCCTTTTCAAGAACTACAACGAACAGCTTGTTTGGACTACAGCGTTGTTTTCCGGGTGTTGTGACATCACAAAGCGGTCCATTAGAATATCATTAAAATAAATCCCGCCTACGGATATTCAAATGGTTGGGGGGGGGGCAAGCTCATGGTTAGAACGCTTGGTTGAGTGAATCAGAAAAGACGACGAAGAAGAAGTGCTGTAGCGTCAAGTTTTCGCAAGTTATTACAATTGCACCTGAATAATTATGTATGTAAATATGTATGTTACAATTATGAAAATGTTTTTATAAATTGCTGACAGTACTACTATTTTTATAACTATATATTCGATATCTTTATCTTTATATTTATTGTCCTTCGTTTGTAGGCCTTAAGATGGGATAAGATGATTCCTCCATTAATGTTTTTAGATTTGTGGAGTAAAAATATAGTTTTTACTTCTAAACAAAAGAATAAAGAATAAATTGATAGGGCGTCTTTTGGGCAGCAATTTCAGTTTGTGATTTTGGGCTGTTCAAGTTCCTTAAGTTCCTTTGAGTGTCTTAATATGACTGAGTTTCATCTAAATCAACTGAGAAATCGTGCAAGAACGACAATGCTACAGTGTGATCGCAAGTGCGCAAGGCCTAATAGTTTTATAAAATGATACAAAACAAAAAAAATACAAATATTTTTCTCCGCTAACGAGAATATCACACTAAGCATTAACAGAAGATGTGGTCTCCAAAAATCACAAGTTAGTGTTTCTTCTCTTGACAAATCATTGCATTTGAATGAATCTCTGTAGTGTATGATTGAAGAACTCACTCATAAATAGACTTAATTGGTAAATAAATCAATTCTTCTGAATGAATTGAGAAAATGATTCAGGTTAAAATGGCGGAACATAATGCATCTGTGTGTTCACTGTAATATGACTGTGTCAAAAATAGCAGACAGGCCTATCAAACACGCGAGAAGTGAGAACAAGGGGACCAGTGAAATACAAACCAAAAATACATGAGAACTATACCCACAACCGAAAGCAGAACATTAGTGAGGAAGTTCAACTTATATGACAATAAAGTGGTTTTTAATGAGGAAGTGTTTTTATGTATCATTTACTGTATATACCACCTTTGTATAAACTCACTGCATTGTTCTAAAGTAATACCTTAATGTAAATATTTATTTGTTGTGAAATTCTTATACAAGAAATGTGATGAAAGTAAACTACATAAGAAATTAGTAGTTCTTTCCTGTAGCTCAAATGGTAGAGCATGGCGCTAGCAATGCCAAGATCATGGGTTCGATTCCCAGGGAAAGCAAGAGCTGGTCAAATGTAAAAAAAAAAAAACAACAAAAAACTTACGATGATTCTGTAACTACAGTCCCAGCAATGGAAAAATCAGAAAAAATGACTTATGCTTACACTGATATTACTTGTTCACTGATATTGTTGTCTTTCACTTCACTTGAAGACATCTGCAAGTAATATGGTATTTTATTATTCGATATGTGTTTTGATTCCGGCTTTATTTGCAAATAATAATATATCAGTTATAACAGCCAAAGGTTTGAACAAATCTACTTATTAAAGTCATATAAACACTTAAGGAAGTATGGTAATGTGGTGAGTAAAACACGTGACGTCATATTTAAGCTTCTTCTTTGTCTAGATTTCAGTTCACTCTGGATTCATCGTGATTCATTCATTCAACTTCAACATGTGCATCTTTTAAACATTACTGAAGGAGGGACGTGTATGCATTTAGTTTTTGTTTCTTTAAAAAAGTTCTGTTTATTTTTGTTAACAAAATTAATTTTAAGAATTTTAGCAATAGTCTTTCAAATCAAAATGTTTTGAAGATAATGAGAAACAAAAATACTTTTTGGTGCAGTTTTTGTTTCGTATTCAAAAAAAGAAAGGAAAATTGAATTAATGCAACACACATTGTTTCACAGATAACAGCTTTAAAGGACAAGAATAATGGGAGGTAAGAAACGTTGGCATAAAATAACTCTAAAATACAGTTGTGCCTGTTTTGCACTCTAAATTACATGAAAAGTGATTAAGTAAATTGAATTCCTATTCGTTTGAAGCTAATCTTTCAACAGGTGGTTTGGGATACAATAAAAATTAATGCCGTAAACATAATGCCTTGAAAGCATTACACTGTAAAATAAGTTATGGCAACATGTTTTTCCATTACTTTCACTTTTTTAATTTTTATCAGTTATTCATAATGCAACTCATTTTTAAAGTCAGTTTAATTTAAGTTGAAATTCATTTGAATTTGATTGCACTTAAATATTTAAGGCAGTAACTTATTTTTTTCTAATGAGGGTAAAAAAAACTAAAAAAAACTTGTGTTTTCTTCCAATAGTTAACAAATCTAAACCTGAGAGAAGGATTGTCCTTTTTGGGAAGACAGGAGTTGGCAAGAGCAGCGCTGGGAATACAATCCTTAGAAAGCGAATATTCAAGAGTAAAGCTTCACCTACATCGATGACTGGACACTGTGAGAGTGGAAATGGGATGGTTTTTGGAAGAAAAATCACTGTTATTGACACGCGTGGAATTTTTGACACAGTTGTTACCGAGGACGCCATCAGAGCTGAAATCATTAAATCCATCACTGAAATGGGTCCAAGTCCTGACATGATAGTAATGATTCTAAAGGTTGCAAGGTACACAAAACAAGAAATGGAGATTGTGGATATTATGAATTCATATTTTGAGCAGTGTGGTGATATCCTTAATCACATATCAGTTGTATTCACTCACGGTGAAGATCTAGAAGGTCAAACCATTGAGGAATTTGTGAAGGAGAGTCCAAAACTTCAGCAGCTTGTTGAAAAATGTGGAGGTTGCTGTCATGTTATTGACAACAAACACTGGAGAAAACGCTGGTGGGGTTACAGGAGCAACAGAGTTCAGGTGAGAAAACTTTTGAGGACCTTCGAAAAGAATCTGAAGGCAAGTGAGAAAGGCTGCTTTAACAATGAACTGCTTCAGATGGTGGAGGAAGAAATTCAAGAAGAGATTGAAAATATAGAGGACGATTTGCATGCAGAAGAGAAAAAAGGAAAAGCTAAAGAAAATGTTTATAAAAAACTTTTCATTAGGCTTGCCGGAGTGACCACAGGGACACTGATCGGTGCTTTCCTGGGCATCGGCATCGCAGTGGCAGCTGTTGTGGCTTTACTCAAAGCAGCAAAGTTTGCATCAGCGGTGAAAGCCATTGGGGTGGAAGCGGTTGCAGGCGCCGGCATCGGCATCGGAGCAGCAGCGAGTTCAGGAATTGCTGCCGGTGTTATCGGAGCTGCGGCTCTCACAGGAGCTGTTGGAGGAGGAATCACTGGATTCAAAGTGGCAGAAGAAGCTGATTCTGTGTGTGATGCTATAATAAAGACAGTAAGAGCAAGCCGTGCGAATGCAAAAACGATTGTTGAAATGGCAGAACTCCCATGCTTTTTAAACAGAATAGATGACATTTGTGAATAAAATGCTACATTTTATTCACAAAAAAGGCAATTATCTCTTATCTGTGGACCTAAAGATGTCTCTGTACTTGTCATCTCCAAAACCAGACTCATGATTACTATACAGGGAGTCTAGTAGGAGAATCTCTCTTAAAAGTGGCTTCTTTACCTATAGGGATGTATACGCAGTGGTTGTGGTCAGGGAGTATAGAAAGTGTTATGACAATCCATGTCACATTTGCATTAGCTTTGCCTTATGATATTGGGGTAAAAACAACCCTCTGTAAAACCAGCATAAAATAACAATCCCTCCAACCCACAAAGTAGTCAAAGCTGTATTAAACATGATACACATCAAATATTCTTATGAGCTTCACCATGGCTTGTAAAATCTTACACATAACAGTCAATGGTCTGGGCCGGCGGCTTGTGTCCATGCAGAAAACACAAGGGCATCCTTCATGTCAGCATTATCCCTAATAGCACTAATCTCAGCTCCTTACCTGTATAAAAGACACCTGGGAGCCAGAAATCTTGCTGATTGATAGGGGATCAAATACTTATTTCACTGCAAATCAATTTATAACTTTTTTGAAATGCGTTTTGTTTTTGTTGTTATTGTGTCTCTCACTGTTCAAATAAAACTACCATTAAAATTATAAACTGATCATTTCTTTGTCAGTGGGCAAACGTACAAACTCATGTTATATGATGTTAAATCACGCACTGTATATGACTTACATTCAAGGTCTTCTGAGGCCTGCAGGAGCATATAGCCATCATTTCAGAAGTGAGGGGGACAGAATGTCAAATGTTATACAAGTTCTATTCTCTTCTATTCTGTTCTATTCGATTTTTGCATTCAATATTCACTGTTTTTCCATGTGGCAATAACATACAGTACATCCCAGCAAACACAGAACCTTCCCCTACAACGTTAGTTTTTGGTTCCCGCTTGGTTATTTTTTTGGGAACCAAATACTAACGTTAGGGAAACGTTCTTTTTAGTTGTTTTTTTTGTAACCATACAATAACGTTCCCAAAACGTTGCATGGTGGTTATTATTAAATAACCTAAAAATAACTTATAGAGAACGTTCCCTAATGGTTAGTTTTAGGTTATTTTTTTGCAACCATAAAATAACGTTCCCAGAATGTTGCAGGGTGGTTATTTTTAAAATAACCTAAAAAAAAGGTATTATAGAAAACAATGGTTAGTTTATGTTATTTTTATAACCCTTTAAAACTATCTTTCCAATGAAAACGTTGTACTGATTAGGCGTCCATAGATAATTTCCATGCCACTTATACTATACTGGGTCGTGTGTGCTGGATGATTACTGGCCTACAGCGGAGTGAACATACTGGAGTAAATTAGGGAAACGTTAGAATAACGTTCTACAAACCAAAAACTAACGTTCTGGGAACGTTATCTGACAAGCTACGCAATATTGAGTTCATTATCGAAGGCGATTCATCTGCGTTAATGAACTCGATATTGCATAGCCTGTCAGTGATCTACGGCTCTGTGTTAACTGCCGCTCTATTTGAAAACAGGTGATGGAGATTTAGCGCTAGTCACGGAACCGGCTTTACTGAGGAGATGATCATATCGTTCGATATATGGCCCAGCCCTACGTTACAGTCAAATCGTTTAAACAGTGAGATCGCTCCAACTCTGTCCTGCCTTGCACTCGAGACGGTGACCAGTGTTGCCAACTCATTTTCATAGAAAGTTGCTAAAGGAAGGTCGATTTGTTGCTAAAAGTTGCTAAATAGCTCAGCTTTCCTGTAGCTCAAGTGGTAGAGCATGGCGCTAGCAACGCCAAGATCATGGGTTCGATTCCCAGGGAAAGTAAGAGCTGATAAAAATGTAAAACTGTAACTTGAATGCACTGTAAGTCGCTTTGGATAAAAGCGTCTGCTAAATGCATAAATGTAAATGATGATGTCATTGCGCGATGACATCACGAGGCAAAATTGTCACAACATCAAATCTCAGCAAAAAACTATATTTTATATAATTTAATTTAGATTTGTTTGTAAAATAATAGGCAAAATATAATATTAAAATATAAATAACTGTATTTTTAAATACATTGGAATTATTGAACACTTACACATTTTTGAATGATTACAATTTAAGTTTTTTTGTAATAGCTACTTAGTAATACGACATATTCTCATCAATTGCTTTAAGCAGTGTATTAGTAGTTAGTTAGTATGCTACACTCTAAGAAAAGTCTGTAAAAATAGAGCACAATCAACTATGTTAATATTAAATAATTTTCCGTATTGTTTTTTTACCTGCATTTTAAATTATTGTGTTTGTTCTGAGAAAAAAATATTATTATATTATTATTATTATTATTAAATTGAACAATTGCAAATAGCAGCTAACTCAATTCATGTGATGTGTGCAATGCTTAGTTTCCTCTTTTTGTGTAATTTGGATGGAAAATGTGCCTTTTTATTGTCTGTGTCACTTATTAAAAGTTGCTAAAAGTTGCCAAATAAATTTTTAAAATTGCTAAATTTGTTGCTAGGTGCTTTTGGAAAAAATAGTTGCTAGGGTAGTCTGAAAAGTTGCTGAATTTAGCAACACAATTGCTAAGTTGGCAACACTGACGGTGACGTGTGAGCGCCGCGAAATTCGCTGTTCATTTGCATAAAGTTGAGCAATCTTTAACTTTTGTCGCTTGACACGCATCGCTTGACACGCCCACATTCCGTCACCAACGGTCACTGTTGCTCTTGTCGCCGGAAGTCGCCAGCTCTCCATTGAAAATTGATGGGATCATGTCGCTGTCGCTGTGTGTGGCTGGCGGTGGCTTAAGATGAGGGAGGGTAGTGTCACTACTCGATCCGTACCGGAAACACGATTTGTACTGCGCATGCGCGAAATTGCTTCCACTTCCTGTCACCGCCACGACAGTCTAGTGAAATGGATTATTTTGCGTTTTATATACAGCTTCAAGAATTTCTCTTAAAAGGAGAAATTCCTGACAATTCTACAAATCGTCGGAAGGTTAGACGGGCGTCGACGAATTTTATCATCAAAGGTAACTATTAGTACCGAAAGATTTTATAATGAAAAATAGAATTCACTTTCTGTTACAACCTGTAACGTTACTTGTTCAGCTCCCATATCTGAATATGCAATTTGATCTTTTTTACATTGAATTGCAGATTCTTCTGACTTGAGTTTTTTCCTATTAAAATAGATGACAGACTCTTCTATGTCGGCCCCAGTAGGCAGTACATGAGGCTAGTTGTCCTGTCAGAGGAAGAGAAGAGGTCTGTTCTCACGGAGTGCCACAGTAACCCTGGGACTGGAAATCACAGTGGCGTCAGAGGCACTCAAAACAGGGTTATTGCTGGATACTATTGGCCTACAATTATCCAGGATGTGAAAGAATGGGTAATGTACTACAGATGTGGTGCTTTACTTTCACTTCTACTTTTGCCAGTTTTTTTTCTATACAAGTATCTATACTTAAGAATGTGTCTAATTTTGCCACCTCTGATTGTTAGATACCTCCTTGATTTAGAATTTATATTTATTGTCATCAACTTGTATCAGGTGGCTGTTTTTCTTGGCATTGTATTCAAAAAAATTGTGTTGCTTTTTAGGTCAGATCCTGTCACCGCTGCCAGTTGAATGACCCCATTAAGACTGTTGTGCCAGTCTTGCATTCTATTAAGACACTGCTTACAAGGTTTTAGCAAACTGATGAGACTAACAAGCTAGTCTCAACCTTGTGTACATTTTTACCAGCATTTGGTTGATGTTAATTTTGTGCCATGCAGGTAAAAGAACCTTGGGAGGTTCTTGGTTTGGATTTGATTGGACCACTGCCAGAAACAGCACGCAACAACAAGTATGTCCTTACCATGACTGACCTGTACACCAAGTGGGTGATTGCAGAACCTATGCAATCTAAGACAGCAGCTGAGGTGTCTGCAATAATAACCACAAAGCTGTACTTGTTCGGCATGGTTAGGAAAATCATTACAGACCAAGGGAAGGAGTTTGTCTGCAAGGTGAAGTTTTGTAAATGTTTAATTGTTTTTTCCCCTTACTCTTGTCTCAACATGTCCACCTTATTCAAGATTCAAGATTTATTTGTCACATACATGATTATATAGAGAGTATATAACCAGCAGTGAAATGTGAGTCAGGTCCGCTCCATGGACAGTGCAACTATTATAGAATACAACACAGAGGAAATATACATAAATTAAATAAGTAAAAAATAAGATATAAAGAACACAATATAAAATATAAAAGAATGTGCATGACAGTATACTGTAGACTTAAATATAAAGATAAGCAGGAATGTACAAGAGAGGAATGTGCAAATAGGTTGTGCATGGTTGTCATGTAGCAGCAATACCAATAAAATTATAATATTTGTATATATTATTACCTTATTTTTCCTGAAAGAGCTGGCGCGGCCATTTGTAAATTTAATGTATCTGGATTCCGGTCTCATCTGCTTCTAGGAATATTTAGCTGTGCAAAACAGCTCGTTTTGCTGCTTGATATTGCTAACTGGTGTGTCTTACCATATTATTTTAATGTATTTTAATTATGAACACACTGGTTTGTAGTGCAAACAGTTTTACCGTTTACTGCACTGTTATTCTTCTCCTTATTTCCCTACCGTGCTTAATGAAGCGGAAGTCTCATACATTCACAGAAAACGGCTTACTTGTATGTTGAAACATAAGGTGGATATGTTGTTGTCTACAGTTACTCCAGTCTTGCAAATTTAACTTATGATCCCTCTGCAGCTCAACGACAGCATTTTCAGTATGCTGAAAATCAAACATGCCGTCTCCAGTGCTTACCATCCCCAAACCAACGGGCAGGTAACTGTTTGGATACCTGTCTTGTAAGATCTATTGTTGCCTTATGTTTATTTATCAACTTTATAAATGCATTGATATGTACAGGATTAAAGAACTAATCAGAATATCAAGCGCGCACTCAGGAAGTACGTGAATGACAACCACAATGACTGGGACCTCCACCTTCCTGCTGTGGTGTATGGAATCAACACTGCAAAGCAGGTTTTGTCTTACTTATTATATTTAGGCTATGATATCTACGGTTAGTTGTCAATGGTAAAACTGAATTGGTGAATTTATTTACTATTTAATGTCATGGGTGGAGTTTTAATAAAGCTATTCGTACTATTTTTCAAAGAGAAATTGTTACTGTACCTTATGTTTTGTCTCATTGGAACTCTTTATTAAATGGAAAATTGATTTGCTGGTGAAAAGTGTGGTTGTTACCGCAGAAATATCATCTTAGAAATAAGATTAAAGAAGTTTCTTATAAGCTCATTCACAGATTTTAGCAAATAATTATTTACAAAAAATGTAATGTAAATTGTATTTTCTGCAATGAATATGAGGGGACTGTACTTATTTTGGCACTGTACATATTCAGTTACACTGTAGTGTAAAGTAAAAAAAAATATCAATGAAAATATTCAGTGTTTAAGACCTTTTTCACTCCTATGGGAAAATTTACTCTTTTACTTCTTTTCAAGAGGAGCAGTATTTTTACTTAATTTATTTACTTATACTGTGAACCAAATTTAATCGAATTAAGAATCTAATCTGAATATATATAATATATATATATATATTGACAGTATCAGAGACTCTTTGAATAAGAAAGCTGTTAACAACTCCTATTTGTTGTAATTTATTTTTATGTTTATTTTTATGTTATAACATCTTTTTTTCATGTTATTTCTTGATAAAATATTGTATGTTATTGTTCTTTGAAAAAAAAAAAGCCCAAGACAGCCCAATCGCATTTCAAGGGGGGTCCCCCGGTAAAGTTCCCACTCTGGGGGCATAAAATTCACGTTTTTTGGAGAGGTTTCCCTGGTAAAATTCGCATTGCAGGGGCTAAAAATCACGTTATTGGGTTCGCTTCAACCCGTGGACATGAAAAACAACCCGCTATAGCTGATTTTAAAGTAGCCCAATTCCGAGGGAAAACCGCAGACTTGGCAACATGAGTGGAGGTGAGGTCCTTCCTGTTCGAGAGTGGAGCTCCACTCGCCCACGGTCTGCAGCCAGACCCATCTCACACAAAGCAAAACCGGGAATTCCGAACACCAGGAAAGCTTTAAGCAGATGAACACGGTGAGTTTGAATATTTGCCAGCTGTTTTAGGATAAAGTTAAATCCCTGTTTTTAATGTCATTTACGTTCTTTGTCTCATGTTTCCCTACTGTGGATGTAATGAGGAGCATATCAGGCATTAGATAAAGAGCGAATGTGTGCATATGTGAATGATATGTGAACGTAGAGGTGTATAATCCTCAGACTTTTCTAGCAAATGTCTTACTTTCCCTTAAGTAAAGCACTAAGGACTTGACTAGTAGCATCCTTAAGTGTTTTTTATGGCGTGTTTTAGACATTGTCAAGTATTAAAATGAACGTATCATTTTGAATATTTGATACTAAATAGTGCTCTTTAACCACTAACTTTAATTTGTTGTTTTGGACAAGACCAGCGTCCATGAACTGCCACAATTTCATTGTGTCATATCCATCATTTCAGAAGTGAGGGGGACAGAATGTCAAATGTAATACCAGTTCTATTCTATTCTATTCTGCAGTGAATGGTTCATTAAAGAAATAAAGTTAATCAAGCTTTGTATTGCAAGCTAAACTGACAAGCATGCCATGGCATAAGGAGACCTTACTGTATATCAGTAGAACAATAACATGCAGTAAACATTTAGTGTAGTTCACTAGTTGAGCTGTAACGCCACTCTCTCATGAACGTGTGTACGACAGTTACTGGAAGCTAGAGATTACAGTTTATACACTTTTAAATATGCATATTTTTCTTACACAAACGCATCGATTCATTTCAGAAGGCCTTTATTAACTCCCCGTAGCCATGTGGAGCACTTTTAATGAGGAATGGATGCAGTTTTATGGGCTTCAAAATCTTGATCCCCATTCACTGCCATTACAAAACTTGGAAGAGCCAGGATATTTTTTTTTAATATAACTCAGGTTGTATTTGTCTTAAAAAGAAAGTCATATAGACGTAGGATGGCTTGGGGGTGAGTAAATCATTTTTGGGTGAGCTATCCCTTTAACTCATTGTGTCTTCTCTGGTTGTTGGATAAAGCGTGGGTATGAGAACATACTGTATAGACAGATTATGAATTTTAAATCTAGAATTATATATATATACATTATCCAATGAAAACCTCTACGTGAACACTCTTGTCCAATGAAAAAGTGCAGGGGATGAGTTTATGTCTGCGTCCATGTCTGAGGCCATGAGAGTGTTGTGTCTCTGGGAATTGACAGCTTTTGAAAATGAATGTCACTGTATTTGTGAATAGTTTAATTGTTTGGGAAGCGTGGGCAAAGAATCAGATCATTTTCATGATGTGCAAGTATTTACTTTCACAGAACTGAAGAAGATTCCTAGCAGATTGACTATTGCTTTGAGAGTCTGAAGATTAGTCTGGGAATGTACGTCTGCTGTTACAAACAGTAATTTAGTGTTGTCCTCATGGAAATCTACAAAATAATCTCTTCTGGAAATCTCAGCAGGTATCTTTTCTTTTTCTTTTTTATATAGGTTAACTAATGTAAACTTGACAACTTTTGCATATATATTCAGATAATAAGCATTTATATTCTGGCAAAAGGAAAATAAATGTCCGGCATAGCCAAACTTTTTATTAGGTACGTTAGAAATTAGAATAAAGTGCTGTTGTAATACTTGAAATAATTTCAAATAAGTTTTTGATTGACCAAAGTTAATGACTGTAGAAGCAATTAAAAACAAGTCAAGTCATCTTTATTTATATAGTGCTTTATACAATGCTGATTGTTTAAAAGTAGAATATTACTGAATATGAAAGTGAAACCAGTGGCAGTTTGTTTCATACTATACATTGTTATGACCACTAGATGGCACACTGTCTCAAACCTTTGAGAGGAAAGCTTCTAGAAAAACACCTTGAGATAAACCAGGCTCATTTTGGGTCCAGGGGTCCGTTCTTCGTACGTCGCTAACTCAGTTAGCTGGATTTGGTTGTAGATGATTTCTCTTGATCTTGGATCATTTGGTTCTTCGAAGCTCATCCTGGACTTGCTGTCATAGCAACAGGTCCGTAAACTTAAACCTGCTCGGGAGCAGGCTTATTTCATGTAAACAGGATTAGATTGCATCTTTTTAAGCAGAATTGATACTTAAAATCTGTCACAGCCACTGCTACTTTATTATAAGAGTACCCTGCTGGTCCAGGGGCAATCATTTAAAATAAAAATAATTTAAAAATGAATTTGAAAATAAGATAACAATGTTGTGTAGTCTATAACACTATAGACACAGCCAGTTTTACTCATTGAAAGATTTCTTAGTGATGAAATAATTACGTTATAATTGTATTGGAGTCTTACACACATGCTATACAGTTAATCTGAGCCGTGCATTGATTTGAGTAATGACAGATATTATAAGAGGGGCTTGATGGAGCGCAGGAGGAGATGCAGATAACATGATCTTTAAGACACTTTAATTAATGCTGTCAGGTAACAAATCTGTTTCAAAGATAAAATTAAATGAATTGCTAATTACAACACTGAAGTAAAAATGTAAAGCCTACACAAATGCTAGAAATCGTGAATATAAATAATTGGGAACCATGTAAAAAAAATAAATTAACATTTCATTTATCTATTATAACATTTATGTAGTTTTATTCGCTTGACTGTTTCCTTATAAAAGTCCAGAAATTTGTCAACTTTTCCGTCAGGTGTCTTTTTTAATGATATGATGTCATTACGTTGCTGTCTTGCCGCCAGCCAATCGCTGAATTGTTGATCGTGGTTTCGAGTATCGATACATCTGCCCTTTTTGGGGAACTCGAGAACGCGCCGTAATCTTAGACAACTTAATCCAGATATTTTAATCTAATACGCAAATTCGTTTGAAGAACCAAATTAGCCAGAGATCAGTTATCAGGATTAGAAGATCTGGCATCTTTCACATCATCTCAGATGTATTAAGCGAGCTACGAAGAACGGACCCCAGTTCTCCTCTGGCCTAAATAAACAAACATGGTGTGATTTATGATTCCAGACATCACAAGTCAGATTTGTGGACTGATATTGTTATTTTTTATATTTCTAATATTTTGAAAATATTCTTTGTTTACTGTACATGAATAGTTTTCACATAATTTGATGATCTTGTTGTAAGGGACCTTTCCTTAATACAATACTTGTTTAGTTTATATGTAAGATTAACAGATAGAAGTGTAAACCTTTTTCACTCTTGAGTCAAACCAAAGCATTGATCAATGCATGCATTCACACAGGGCCGGAGTGGGACTCATTTTCAGCCCTGGAGTTGCTTGCCTTAGACCGGCCCACTTTAGTTCACGACTGACAATAGCTATTAAAATAATGTAATTAAAACCTGAGTATAAGTCTGCAATAGAGCACAATAGTCTCTACAGCCTTGTAATTGTATTTTTATAGAGCCTTTTTTACTGGGCTTGTCAACGCCGTTTTTGCACTTTCTATTATCCATTGTTTATCTATTATTTTTTTCCTCGCATATCTCCAACAACTGACTGCAGTTAAAAAATTCTCAGAAATAATCACATTTGTTTTGCTTAACCTATTTATGTACAATTATTCTAAAAATAATTTTAATGTCATACAAAAAAATGTCATCAGCCCGAGTAAACTGTACCTTTATAGAATTGTGACTGCACAAGTGATGTAGTAGTAGGATGTGAAATTACATACAAGGGCATGAAATTTGAAAGCATAACAACTGAAGGTCTATGAAACGTCGGCCAATAAAGTGTTTTTTTTTTTAAACAAAATTTTTGAGCTAAAATATTATTGCAACCATATAGCCTATGAATGAATGAAAATGCATATTTTTCAATTAAATAAAACTAACTCAATTGTGACTCAAAAGTGTGGGCTGCTTCTGGTGCTTGGATTTGTACTTCAATAATATGAGGTCGAAGTTTAAGAATACACTAGAAGTGTTTTTATTTTTTTATTTTTTTATTTGACAGCATTAAAGGTTTACTCCACCGCAAAATGAAAATTGGAATGACATGGGGGTAAGTTATTAATGACAACATTTTCATTTTGGGGTGGAGTAACCCTGTAACTTACAATAGTGTAAAACAATAATACTCGGGGATTGAATGTTTTCCTGCCTTGCTGGATGTTGGGCTCATGATCAATAAGTTGTTTGCATTCGCCCAAACTGATTTGCCAAAATCAAAACGCGGACAGTGAAGGGAATTGCCATTAGCACGAGTCCTGCTCATTGTGAAGCGGGAGCAGCCGGCAGAGGATTTTGCTTGGTCTTAAAGCCGTTCACAAATAAAACAATTTGCGCAAAAAGAATGATTCATACGGAAGCGTATTGCATTCACTTGAGGAAAAAATATCTGCTCTGTTTTTCTGAATTAACGACTTAATTATCTCAGAATTACGAGATAAATTTTTCATGGAAAAAAAGTTTTTGCTCTGTTTTTCTGAATTAACGACTTAATTATCTCAGAATTACGAGATAATTTTTCATGGAAAAAAAGGTTTTGCTCTGTTTTTCTGAATTAACGACTTAATTATCTCAGAATTACGAGATACATTTTTCTTGAAATAAAAATTTTTGCTCTGTTTTTCTGAATTAACGACTTAATTATCTCAGAATTACGAGATAAATTTTTCTTGAAATAAAAATTTTTGCTCTGTTTTTCTGAATTAACGAGATCCCTCAAAATCCTGCGAGAAGCTCTCACCTGCACGAAGTAACGTCAGGCCACAGTTGCTGATGCTCCAACAACAACAACAGTGCCAACTGGCTAGCCTACCAACTGCAGTTGATGGTGTAACTTAAATTAAGGTAGTTAGTAAAAAATATGCCCGTAACATTAACGTTACATGTTTATAAACAGCTATTCTAACCTCGTTTTACATGTCGTCAAGCGAACAGTTAGCAGACATCATTTGGCATTAACATGTAACTATAATAACTTAGCTATCTTACCTGCACTGAACCCATGTAGGCCTGGCACTGTTGTTGTTGTTGGAGCATCAGCAACTGTGGCCTGACGTTACTTCGTGCAGGTGAGAGCTTCTCGCAGGATTTTGAGGGATCTCGTTAATTCAGAAAAACAGAGCAAAAATTTTTATTTCAAGAAAAATTTATCTCGTAATTCTGAGATAATTAAGTCGTTAATTCAGAAAAACAGAGCAAAAACTTTTTTTCCATGAAAAATTATCTCGTAATTCTGAGATAATTAAGTCGTTAATTCAGAAAAACAGAGCAGATATTTTTTCCTCAAGTGAATGCAATACGCTTCCGTAGATTCATTATCAATTAAGAAATTGTTATTCATATGGTCTAGTGATCGTATGGCAAAATGTCTACGAATGCAGGACAAACTGCGTTATAGCTTTCATACGGGATGCTTCTTTGATGCCTTAAATACGGGCATCCATATTTCAACCCCACTGGCATGACAAGACCGGCCCTCACTGCCAAAAAATTCTGCCGGTGCTCCCAATTAGCTAATCCTGCATACATAGACTAGATCAGATATGGCGACACAAACCAGAAATGTCAACTAACATCAAATCAAATAGTTCTCGCACATTGCTGACCAAACTTCAGAACATTTGAGGACCATGTCACCATATTAAATATCGTCTGTGTATGCACGTGTTGACCCTGCTGACTAGTGGTGTTGTTATAACACCTCATCCCAGTACCAGGTTGATTGTATAATTGTAACACGAAAACACGGACATTTTAATTAGTGCATGAGTTTACTGTTATAAAAAAATTATTGCTCCAAAAAGTCCATCCCTTGTTTCATTTGAAACATTTCAATTCAAAACATCAAATAACATCAAACAAATATAGAAAACAGCAGTTTTAAAAACAGACAGTGATTTAACCACTGGAGGTAATTTCTAATTGGAAATGATGTCCAATTATGTCCAATCAGAATCAGTGCGTGATTCTGATGATGCAGCTGAGCCTGAGAGAAATTAATAATTTGTTTGTTTACACAGGTGGTGTTTTTTTTATTTGCTGTCTGTGTTTCTAATAGAACATGAGGGTGAGTATTAAAATTAACAATTGTTTGTAAAGCAATGTCTTACTTTTTTTATTTTATAAATCATAACCTCTTTCTGTCTTCTGTTTGGGTTTTATTGGAGGCTCTGCTGTTTTACCTTGTTTTTCTAAAGAACCTCCACTTACAAGTGAAGACATAGATGTGCGCTGGAGAAACAAGTATGACCTGAATGTGTATGAGATTATTAATGGTAAAGGCTCTGCGGAAAGACAGGTTCCAGAGTACAAGAACAGAGCTGAAAGCTTCACTGAGGAGTATATGACAGGAAACTTCTCCATCAAACTCAACAACCTTCAACACACTGATGCAGGAAAATACCAGTGTTACATCATAGAGGAATCAGAAAACCAGATTGTTGAGCTTCTGATTGAAGGTGTGTAAAACCACATGATTGACAGAAAGTTTATACGAATTTCAGCCTGTATTCTTATGCATAAGAAAGGATACACTCATGTTTTCTTGTGTTTTTCCTCCAACTTTTGTAATTCTTTTGTCTTCCAGAGAGACCAGAAAGACAACTCCCCGATGAAGGAACAAAACCAAGACCAGAGATGATTGTAATGATCATGTCCATTCTGTGCATTTGCATTATATTTTCATTGACTGTAAGTTCACTTAACAATCATAATTTACATGTACTTTATATTGTAATTAAGTGACAGCTTCAAATTAAATACTTTAACATTGTTTTACAGAAGTCAACCACAGCGTCTTTCTAAGGGGGTGTTACGTTGAGATGTATGTGATGTCTGTGGTGATCACAAAAGTCCAGTGGAAAGACCTTTATTTATGTTTCTCCTAGACCCTAGACCTGGGACGTAACAAACTTTTTTGTCATCGCTAACTTCCCAGTTCCTACGACTCGACGTCATCTGCACAGGTTCCTAGAAATATCTGTATATCATCTGTAGATATTACTTTGTTGTTGTTCACACCCTCATTGATCTACGCAGCCTATCTAAACCTTCTGCACAGTGGTGCAAATACCAGCATGCATTGAAAATGTAAAAGCTCTCTCTATTATAGATGACCTACGATAGATGTAGACATCAGTGATGAGTTCTGGTGCTTGTGTTACAGTTTTGAGAGGAATACATAAGTGAACAAAAGGCTGTGAAAATGTTTTAATGTGAACCAGTCCCAGGCATCACGTGATGCACTGTAAAAAGTACAACTTGTATGTTTCATTACAATTGCTAGGACCCATTTCTCAATATTTAGGTCATTTTTTCATAACTCTCCACACAGTTCTCCTAATCAACAATTTCAGCTTGGCACAGCAGCTAATTTCACACTCAAATGCACTAAAACTATGAAAACACTTCATAGTCTCAAATCAAGTCCATAACACTAGCAAAGATTGTCACCTCATAAAACAATAACTTAAAAACACTAACAACTGTTAACATTATACAACATTTTCTTTTTTCAAATGGCTTTATTGCTGTCAAATTGCTATTTCTGTCAGTTTTGATTTATGTAAGGTTTTGAACTTGAGTTTTAAAAAAAGAGTATGTAAAACATGCAAGTTGCCCTGTAGGTGTTTTTTTTTTTTTTAGAAAGGAATTCATGTAATTTGAAAGATGTAGTCACTGAATGCTTTTTGTGCCAAAGCAGTGATTAAATAATGCACAGTTTAACCCACATAGACTGCTGTTGCGCTCAGTGTGATGAGTTTTGAAAAAGTGACCTAAGTATTGAGAAATTGGTCCTGGAGATTGTAAAAAAAAAAAAAACTGTGTATGTAATGTTAATATAGCAATGTAGTGTATTGATAACCACCATAATAATACAGGTGCTAAAATAGAAAACCACTTGATGAATCAGACCTCATCATAAATGGCCTGTCCAGAAACCATAGCCAGAACTCATTTATAGATGAACATTGCATCACACTAAAACAGAAATACCGTAATGTGCATGTACATTTATTAATTTAGCAGATTCTTTTATCTGGAATACAACAAGCGATTGATCATAAAGAGGCAAATAAACACAAGAAGTGCACATAATACAAAGTTTCAGACATCGTTTAGAATAGCACAAGATTATAAAAAGGGAAAGAATTGAGGAATTTTATTTTATTTTTTTCCAGTAGGATGGATGAGAATAGTTTTCAGCTGTCTTTTGAATATTGTCAGGGATTTGGCATCCCAGATAGCGGTTGGGAAGATCATTCCACCAGCAAGGAACAGTGAATGTAAATGTTCTGGAACGTGATTTTGTGCCTCTCTGTGATGGTACCATGAGGATTCGTTTACTTACAGATATTAGGTCTGAGGAGGGAATATGGGCTCGTAAGAGTGAGTAGAAGTAATAGGGTGCACAGCCTGTGGCTAATCTGTATACAAGCATTAATGTTGTGAACATGTTGCGAGTCACAACAAGAGTGTATAGAGATAAAGAGAGGTGTGCCCTGGGCTCATTGAACTGAACTATCCTGTCAGACCGTTTGATATAATATTATCTCTTTACCTTTATATATTAACTCTATATTTATCTACTTTTATATTACTTATCTTTCTATATTTTCTTTATATTTATAGCTATGCTGTTCTGTCTTCACAAACAAGTTAGAGATAAGGCAACATCTCCATTTGTCATTTCTCTCTATCTCTCTGCTGGCAGAAGAATAAGTATTTTGAATATATATCACAATTATGATACAAAAGACTTAGGTCTGGTGAGACTTTATCTAGGAGTATTAAACTAATTTTTATGGTAATTTGCATGTTTTATAGTAAAATTATATATATTTTTTAAATTATATATAAATTAGCATACAGTTAACCAGTTTTTACAGTAGAAATTTTCTGTAGAAAAATAACAAACTAATAAGTGTATTGCTGTTGTGATCATGAGTTTCAGGCTGAATCTTGATCTCTGTCTGCAGTGCTCAGGAAACAACACAAGCATTGTTTAGTATTTTTTTCAGTATTATCTCATCAATCTCTACTCATTTATCTTGTTTTTTTATTGAATGTGTATGTGACAGAGAAGTGGTGTTCAATCATCAGTTTTACTGGTGTTTTCATGATGTTATTCATTTTATAAAATTTATATCTAATTTTATATTTCCTGTTTTTAGCAGAGTGGGCACCTGTAGAGGGATCACTCATGTTAGCTATATGAAAATGTTTTTTTTCACTACACACAGAACAAATGTTTCAACATACTTGAGTAAGACACTCTCTTAACTTGGGTCACAATAAATGTGAAGTGTTAACACTTCTGTTCTGTACCTTTCTTATAAAGAGTGACAAAGCTGTGGGCTTTGTGCAATATGATTCATGCTTATTTTTTAAGATGCACTATTACATTTTTCTGTCCATAGACGGTAACACTGAACGTTTTGATTACTATTGAATTTGTGGTGATCTCTACTTGATAAAGTCCAGAGTCTGTGGTTCTGATGTTTGTGATGGTGAGAGATCCAGTCTGACTGTCCATCTTCACTCTGTCTCTGAATCTCTCATCAGTAACATCACTGTTATTTGCCTCTATCTATTTCAGCTATGATAATATCTGGGTCTTCAGCTCCAAACATCCACTGTATCACTGCATCATTTCCCTGTATGTCAGTAACATCAGTGTGTAGAGTAACTGAATCCCCCTCCATCACTGACAAACTCTTCATTTCACCTTCAACACCAAACACTCCTGAAACACAGAAACATGTTAATATGTTCGGCGAAGTTACATAACTTTAGTTTACTCGTATTGCAATAAGTAAATACATATAAAAACCTTAAATACTTACCAACCCAAATGCCACAACCATAAACACAGCAAAACTAAAATGAGAACCATCTTTTTAAGCAGTTAAACGTGTCAGAAACTTCTGGTACAACCAGCACAGACATCGCTTGAGGTTCCTAGACAGGTTTGCACGTCCTGTAGCGTGAACGATCACAGACACGTAGCCCTTTTTTTTTAGCCCTCTCATTTTATCCATAACAGAAAACAATCTTTACATCCTTATGTTTAACATTTTGAACACTCAATATTTAGTAGATACTGTTGGGCAAAGTGATTTTGCTCAAATTTTAATAAGAGAGATTAAGTATGTTTGTTTGTTAGCTTTGTTAGGAAAATGTGAGATTTACTAGATTTCTGCACCCTAAACTTTGAGGTTTATTTTGAAAGAATTTTATTTATTTTTTTTAGATTGTTTTTAATTCTGCTTTATTCTTACGTGTAAATCACTACATCTTTACATTTTTTGCACATTAATAGTTATTTAGCATACACTGATTCTATCAAATGTTACTCCTATGAAATAACCTCAGTTTACGGTGTAGACTTGCACAGATGTAGTGGCTGTTATAGTCACCTATCTTTTGGAAATCTCCAATAGAACCATTATCATAACATGCAGGAATCAGCTCCTCCAATATGCTCTAATATTTATCTTATAAACAGATTAACTAATTTTTTAAAAAACACTTTTACTTTCACTTTTAAGCTGTTTTGTTTCGAGCAGAATGGCCATAAGACTGCAATGTTAACATTGACGGTTCGACAAGATCCTTTACCCGAACTACACCTGCAAACCAACCACACATCCATTAATAGACACACTATCAGGAACAAGTACTATTTGTTAATCCAACAGAATAACCCACATTCATTTAGTTCACATTGTGCCACGCTGAATCAAATAAACCTCAGACCACAGTTTCTATTTGACTATAAAAGCTGGTCAGAATAAAAGGCACATTTGTTTTCATGTATGAAGGTTTATAATTGCACTTCTCTCAAAGAACTGACAAAATCTGAACTGCTCAGGTGTATTTACAATAGGCTATTTTACCATATCCTTCATAACCTTGCTGACTATCTGAATATTTTGCATTAAAATGCATCAAGATGAGTGAATAAATAGACATTTGATAACTAAGTTCATTTGAATGAACTGAAGATAAACTGTTCAGTTCATCAAGAAATACAAAGATGTATGTATTTTCTCCTCTGGATCTTGATGTCTTGAACTAAAGCAGCAACAGTAACCACGCCCACCAGAGCACATATGACCAATCAGATCACGGCTTCAACCTTGATCATTTAAAACTCTATCCAAGGCTTAAGCCTAGTCCCCAACTAAAATGTAAGTCTGAGCTGTTTCAACTGAAAGAAACCTGCACTGATTGATCTTGAAATATGTCAGTGCCCTTGTTTTGTCTCAAGAGGCACACCAGTAATGTTTTTTTCTATAAAAATTACTTTAAAATCCTAATTGAACTATGGCCTAGTCCTGGCTTAAGCTAAGCCCTGTCTGTGAAACCGGGCCTAAATTGTCTGACCTAAACCATCCAACTATTGACCAGACTCAAAAGGTCTGTCAGGATACCAACAGTAAGTGAAATTAAGCATGTGTGTATTACTTTGTGTTTGTGCATCGGAGTAAGTTCAAGATGATTTCTACAAGCTTTATGATAATTAAAATCAATAAATGAAATGCTGGAATGGAAACGTCTCTTTTTTTGGATCACACACGCCAGAAACAACCCTACACCACCTCATATTGAAAAAATAATTTATGTCACTACACATGGTGTAATGTCCTCTGTTAAAAAGTTTAGAATTAGTTTGTTATAGTTTTTAATGGAATTTAAGATTTACTGCATTTTTTTTTAAAGGCAACTGCAATGAAGCATCAAGAAAGACATGAGCATGCCAGCCACCCTGAGACTGATAATTCATGGTAAGAGAACAACTATGGTTTTGAGAGGTTTGTGTATTCTATGGTTTGCCTTTTAAAAGTGTGCCATTTCTACTTCTTGTTTTCAAAATGTTTGGTGGAAATGTCACACTTCGCCCAAGTGACTCAATAAGCTGCTCCAGTCCATCTCTCAACAAGTCAGACCAGCTGCTTTAGCCATGTTTTGTTCATTGCTTGTACTTCTGACGTATTTGCCTATGAGCAAATCAGTTATGACTCTCTGACTAAAACGTCCAAACATTTCAGCTATGACTTCTCGTAAGCGATGACTTCTTGATATCTAAGCTCAGAGAGTAAAGGCAAGACGTCAGTGTGCTAACAATTCCATCTAATATAAAACATCTAACGTTACAAAAAACACAGTTAAAGTGGTTTAAACATTGACACAGGTGCAATTTTACAGGTGGTTGATACTTTTTATTATGTTCATAAATTGACTTTTCAGTTGAAGTCTAGCACAAAGGTTACTGTATAGAACGATAAGGATATGTTGTAACATGCAGATGGAAACTCCCCATAGCAATAACTTCCCTGTCCTGGCAGTTTATCACAGTCACACGATTATAATTCGATACTGCACCACGCCTACATTTATAAGGTTGTATTGGTTTGAATGTACAGTGCAAGTTAGTTTTAGAGCACAGTTGAAATGACATTTAAATACAGTTTTAAATGATTTCACCTTATAAGGCACATTTGTATTATATTTATATCTTCACAAATCCATTTGCCATAACATGAATTAGCCATGTTTTGCAGAATAATTCCTCCTTACATATACAAAGCTGATTAATGCATATTTATGTATTGGGTCTGAACCACACTTGACTCTTGTTGCAATTTATAAAGCAGTTCTTGACATTTTTAGTTTCCTTTAAGACCATTAAACAGTGTTTTAGCAAACACTTCCTGGACTAAATTTAGAGACCCTGTTCACCTACAATGTTTCTCTTTCTTCTTTCTTTCATTCTTGTAATCTAATAACTGATGACCTAGTGTCATTTATTTCTGTTGTGTTGTGTACAGTATTACCACCCATAATGATCAAGATATTTTTATTCTATAGTGTGTTTAATTTTGTCATAAGTCTAGATTACTTTTTGTTTCTGATCTTTCCTTGTAAATGATACACCTGATTTTCTTTGAAGCGCCCCATTTATAAAGAAAGGAAACTTAAGAAAAAGGCTTGTCAGGGCACATTTCAGTGGTTAGAGTGCACTTATGTTACCTGTACAGCATTCTTTCACTTTCAGTTAATGCTGAAATTAGGATTGGGCCAATAGATGATTGAGATGTTTCATTGTAGACATCGTCCAATCCTAGCTGAAATGGGTGTTGTGCAGTTTACGTTCTACCTGACAAAAGAAGTCTGTTCCTGTCTTTCGACTCACAAGGTCAGAAGCTGCTGTTATCAACACAGGTGTGAATGAGATCTAAAGATCCCGCCAAGGTATCAACCTTCCACGTCAGTTTCAGACTGCACAGTTGGTCCAACAAAGGAAATATGAATAGCTCAATGTTTCTCAGCTGTGTGTTTCTTTCTTTATCGTTACAGATCTTCAGAAATGGTAAGATTTTATAGCTTTGTCCTTTCTTTCAATTTAGCAACTGCGTGCACTGATCAATCTTTAAGTTTGTGGATTTAAATTAACTTGTGATTTAGGATTCAAAACATGAGCTGAAATGTGTGTGCACATTTTTTTTAATGAGAGAAATTCAGTTTCTGCATTCTCTATTTTTGCAGCCATGATGGTTTATAATTACAAAGCTGTATTTCACAGATTCTCATGTGCACTGTGACATGCTGAAACCTTAAACCTTTCTTATATTGTATAAAGATTTTTTTTTTTTTTTTTTTTTTTTACAAATTATAGTATGCTCTTCTAGTATGTTTTATATTCATTTTCTCAAAGGTTTCCCAGCCTACTGACATCCTGGAACACTTGTTTTTATTTCCATAGTTTGTCTTTATCCTATAATTGAAACATTATGTGGGATCAGGGATGGCTAAAGTAGTTAGTATAATTTGACAATTATGGAGAGTATAGTGTGAGTAAAACCATTATAAATCCTTGCACAAAAAAATAAAGAAATAAATAAAAAATACAGACAATAGTTTTATTATTACTGTAATGACAATGTTAATTATGTAATCATAAACCTGGAAACCATTGTTTTTGTTCACTAGGCGTGTTTGGTGTTGAGACAGAAGATGTGTTGGGGACGGAGGGAGATTCTGTCACACTACACACAGGTGTTGAAAAACAGAAAGATGATCTGATAGTATGGTATTATAGACCTGAAAAAACTCTAGATGTCCAAATCAATGGAAAGGCCAGTAAAACCATAATAGCTGAAAGGGTTGCTGGAAGAGTGCAGGTGGACAGTCAGACTGGATCTCTTACCTTCACAAACATCAGAACCACAGACTCTGGACTTTATAATCTTAAGATCACCAGCAACAAAAGGGTTTCATACAAGACATTCAGTGTTTTGGTCTATGGTGAGTATTTCAATTTCATTGACCTTGATACATTACAATCAATCAATCAATCATCTATAAGGTAACTCCAAACAAACACCACTCATCAAACAACAAGAAAATGTAAAATCAGTTGAATTAATTTATTGAATATGACAGATTCAGAAACATTACTTTTTGGTGAATTTTTCCTTTTAAAATTTAGAACATTTTAGAAAATTTAGACACTGAAATAATATATTAGATTTTCAATTTTCCTTCCTGCAGTCTAATATGAAGAAACAATCTTTTCTTTATCGTGTCTTAGATCATCTTCCCGTTCCTTTCATCATCAGAAACACTTCACAATGTTCTTCATCATCTGAAAGTTCATCAGTGTCTAAATGTTCAGTGCTGTGTTCAGCGCTGAATGTGAATCATGTGACTCTCTCCTGGTTCAAAGGAAACAGTTTAATCTCCAGCATTAGGGCGTTTGATTTCAATATCAGTCTCTCTTTACCTCTGGAGGTGGAACATCAGGATAAAAACACCTACAGCTGTGTGTTAAACAATCCCATCAGCAACCAGACCAAACATCTGGACATCAGTCAACTCTGTCAGCCGTGTGCAGGTACATCAGTGATGATATTAGTGTTATACACTGAGCTGATCTCTGTCAGTCATGTATTTAATAAATGTGGATTTAAATCATGCAATAATTTAATTACTTAGAACTAAATGATTGATTAGCATTACAGAAATGTAAGTGTTATGGATACTGTTATGTCCACGCAGGCAAGGAGTGTCAGAATTAGGATCTATGTGCAACAAGGCTTATTAACACTGCAAGAAGAAGATAATCCAAAAAGCAGTAAAACAAGTGAACTAAAACAATAACCAACCCAGACAGTGGAAACTAGGCAGTATATGTATACAGAACAAAACAATGAGCAAAACACAGATGAACATAATGAGTAACCATGGAAACAAACAAACAAAGAACAATAAAAAAATCTAGGAAACCAATAAGAACACACTAGAAACACAGGCAACAAAGGACACAGGAACTAAACACAGGAACTATGAACTCAGAAACAAAATTAACATCAAATATATTTGAGCCCATATCCCATAGCCACAACCCCTGGGTTGTTAAAATACATTAGTTATTAATTTATTTACACAAAATTATTTGAAATAATGTATTGATCATTAATAATCATTTTATTATTTGTATTTATTTATTAATTTATCATGTATCTTTAATTACGGATTGTCATATGGACAGTCAGTCAGTAACAACATTAGCTTATATTTGACAAACTTAAATTGTACAAAACATGCTTTCAAGATGAAATTGATTTCGAGACGGTTGTCACTGAAACTAACCAAACTACTTGTCTGATGAAGTCATATTAAAGTTGTCTAAATTAAACCCAACTTTATATCCAATGTTATTATTATTTTACTCACACATTTGGCCAAAAATACCCCTTATTTTCAGGTGACATACACACATGTATTTACTTTGGTAATAACAATAAATGATGTATAATTATAAGCAACAAACCCTAAACCAAACCCTAATCTTATGTAGCAGGACTAATTTAATATTACTCAGTACTAATTCTGTGAAATAATATCACTTTAAAATAAAGTGTAACCGGAAGTAAGTATCAGCCGGTTCCGATCAGTAACCAGTCGCATCCCTAATAGATACTGTACTTGTAGGTCCTTAATGTATTTCATGTCAGTTGTTGTTTTGCTTTGTCTTTTTAGGTTCCTGTTTTGAAACCACAGATTCTCCAGTGTTTCTTATTAAAGTGCTGGTCTCTGTAGTAGTAGTAGTAGTAGTAGTAGTAGTAGTGCTTGGAGCTGTGATATACTTATACCATAGGAAAAACAGAGGAGGATATAAAAAAGGTAGGTCTTTTGAACATTTCATATTTTTCATGTCTTTCTAATATCTCCCAATGATTGAAAAAACAAAGACATCATTATGTGTCATTCTGCATTTCAGCCAACTTGATGCAATTTGGACACAGTGAAACCATCACAAAAGCTCCAACGGTCAAAGAAAGCAAACATAAAATCCAGGAACAAGTTTGAAGATGCAAATACAGGGATTCATGGATTCTAGCTATGGTTGTTTATTCTTTCCTCTCTTCATTGATATCACTTATCTCCAGCAGCCTGAATCAATTTTTTTTTAATCTCTCATGTCATCCCATACCTGTATGAGTTTCTCTCTTCTGCTGAACATAAAACAAGTCTATACAGTGGAAGTCAATGGGAACCAAAATGGTTTGGTTACCAGTATTCTTCTAAATATCTTCTGTTAAAGAAGAATGAAAGTCATACAGGTTTGAAATAACATAAGTGTGAATAAATTTATTTTTTGGCTGAAGTAAGCCTCAACCCTTTAAGTAAATAACTTAGGAACGAGGAAGAAAGGAGAAGAAAGAGGAAATTTTAGTAACAAAAGAAAACAATTATAGCTAGACTGAGCCAAGCCTCAAAACATTTCGTCTTTATTCTTGAAATATGTTTACTTTATTCTTGTAATTTCGACTTTATTATCGTAGTATTTCAACTTTATTTTCGTAATATTTCGACTTTATGTTTGTAGTATTTCAACTTTAGTTCTCGTAATATTTCGACTTTATTCTCGTAATTTCAACATTATTCTCAAAATATTACGACTTTAATCTCGTAATCTTAGATTTTTTATTTATTTTTTAACGTGGCATTAAAATGCCGTCGTATGATGGTGCTTTGTATTTGTATGCAAGACTGTGTGCACCTTTACCCATAGAAAGGCTGAGAGGCACCATCTGTGTTATTAGAATGGTTGTCTGTACATGATAAAGGTACAAAAAGCATTTTTCAGTATTCAAAGTTCTGCAGGTATCACATCAACTCTTGGAGCTTTTTAGTTTGGCAGGTGTTTCTTAGCCCATGCTAGTTCCAAAATAATGTTGTAAACCATGCCATGTAGTCGATTCGTCTGCTATATGCCGGTCCCAAGCCCGGATAAATGGTGAGGGTTGGGGAAAGCAATGGCGAACAACGCTGTAAAACAATGTTCACCAAAACGTATATTAACTATAATAATACAGATTGTTTAAAAGGACACATGATAAAGTTCATCAAAAGTATCCATAAGTGAAAAAATGCTAACTTGTTTCCAGGTTTTAGGTCTCATTCGTACACCACTATAAAGGTTGCAGGCTCTGAGCAGCAACATTTTCAGCCAAAATTAGACAAAACTAATTGGATACTAAATTGCTGGCTGCCGATAGTGAACAACAATGTATGGGAGAGACCTTCTGAGTAAAGCTGAGAGAGCTGAGTTTTGTAATTGTAATTTACTGTCTGACAACAGATCACTTTTATTTTTTGGTGTGTTTGACAAATTTCTGATCTCTTCAGTAATCAAGGGGAATTTTCTAATTTGCTGATTTTATTACTTTAAAGTGTAATATAGTAGTGAATACAAGTAGTGAAATGATTTCTAGCATAATGAGTTAATGCTTTATAATTTAAGGCAAGACAATCCAGGTGAAAACATTCTTTTTTATGCACTAATCAATTTTGATTTGGGCCATTTGGCTTTTCGTAACAATAGCATGTTGTTTCATACAGGTGGAAAGAAAACAACCAAAATACACTTAAGTATTTATTTTATTGCACTTTATATATTTGTGTGTGTAGATTTTAATTACAACACATTTCTTTACGTGTTTTTCTCAAAATGATTTTTTTCCCTCATGCACTGACCCAGAAATGTTATCTGCAGTAGCACGTACATCAAACTTTTTAAAGGTTTTTACAGAAGGGTTTGTTCAGGGTCAGAAGGTTTTTTTTTTTTTACTTTTTCTTGCCACGGTATTTTCTGATTTATGGAATGATATCCAAAATCCCCTCTGTAAAAACCTCTAAATCTAGTATGTCAACAAAATGAAACAAGAAATTTAAACCTGTCTGAATGTTCATATTTCTGTTCTGGAAATGTATACAAATTAGTGCATATTTCATTAGATAATGCCTCATTTGCATATTTAAACATTACATTATAACTTTTAATACAAAAAAATGTTTGCAAGTCTTAGTGTTATCAGTCAACTGAGGAAGCAGTAATATTTGTTATTTTTTTAACCTATTTGCTTGGGGTGTCTTGCCTTATACAACTTATTAAAAATTAAACAACCAGGGCCAGTGTTGTGCCCCTGTCACAGTTCTGTTTAGTTAGTTTTTTAATGTTTGAACCTTCTGTAATAGTTGTATATGAGTCCCTCAATTGTCCTCAGTGTGAAAAGATGGATCTCAAAATCATAGTCATTGTTGGAAAGGGTTCAAATATACAAAAATGTTGGAAAACCAAAGAATTTGTGGGACCTGAAGGGTTTTTCTGAAGGACAGCAGGCAGTTTAACTGTTCAGGACAAACAAGGGACTCATGAACAACTATTACTAAACAAAAAAACACAGCTGTGGATCATTCAGTTAACAACACAGTATTAAGAATCAAGGGGATGTAAACTTCTGATTACATTTCATTTTTATAAATTCAACCATTATTTCCCCTTGTGGACTTATGTAAATGTCTTTTATGTGAAATATCTTTTATGTGAAATATCTTATTCAGGTCAGTACTAAATAAACAATAGCATGCATTTTGTATGATCCCTCTTATTTTGGTAAAATAATTAACATGTTGCAGATTCTTCAAGGTGTATGCAAACGTTTGACCTCAACTATATAATTTATTATTATTATTGAATGTAATTATATAAGTATATTCAAATATTTGTATTTTATCATGTACTTTAACTAAATAAAATGACAAACTATAGTTGGTGTGTGTTCACTTTTTCTGAAACATAAACCATGTGTGCATCTGTGATTTGTTGTGGCAGCGTAATTACGCCTTCAGCATACTGTTTTTTTTGTGTGTTTTTTTTTTTCACAACAGTATATGGATCACATATAATAACATGGATTTTAGAAAATGGCTATAGTTCTGCTTCTGCAAGGTCTTCTTCAGATTCAGAATGTAGTAGCACTCTGCCTTCTCATACCGCGCTTAGAAGGCAGAGTGCAACACTTCATTTTCCAGTAAGTTATGAATAAGCTTGACCTGTATGACTTTTAAAAACACAGACATGTCCGAGGACCACAAACCAAATAACATCATGGCTTCATCACTCTACTCGCCTCTGCACTGACAGCTGGTGTGTGGGGGGCTTTCTTGTACACTACTGCAGAAAAAATAAAAAAATAAAAATACAGTAACAAATCTTGTACAAACTCCTGGTTAAAATGCATTTAATTTAAAATAATAAAAGTGACTTTTAAGTCATCGGAATAAAACATACATTAATATACCAAGACACAACACACAAATAAATGTATATTTTAAATAAAAATAATAAATATTAAAAAAATATATATATAAAACAGTTTTATATGTATAGTTATTATGTGCAAAACATAATTAATGAGGAATCAGAATGTGATTATCTCACAATTCCTGCTTACACCACCTCATCCTCTTGTTTAATGCTCTGAAAACAAACAAACAAACACAGACGACACAACTTTTGCATAATATATAATGCTTTTCTAGGATTAATCACACTTAAATGTTACATACCTTAAGTATGCATTATGGATAAAAAAACAAATCCACACAAAAATAGCAAGAGCTTGCTGGAATTGGACAAGTTATATAATTTACTGTAATTTTGCCACCAATTAAGTTTTTTTTTCTTCTATAGTAGTGCATTTGCTTGTCAAGAAGACAATAGGTATGTGAAAAGCTTGAGATTAAATTTGTGAAATGTGAAAAATCAAGGTAAATATTTATAGATTTTATAGCATTTCGTTTCCAATCATTCAGTTTAAATAAAAGTCTGAGAATATAATTTAACTGTATTTAGGATACACAAAATGCTAACTATGAAATTAGTCTTACAACAAGACTTAAATGTTGGCCGTTTTATTTTTAATAAAATATTTCTGTAATTGCCATGCTGTGGGATGCAAGACAAATTTTGGATGAAACTCCAATAGTAAAATTGAAATATATTTGAAAGTGGATTGAATTTATATTTATACTATGAATTACATCTACTTCATATTGATATTTTATAATTTATTCCAAAGCAATTAGTCTTTATAGTTCTATCAGCTCTTAACTAATATTAAAATTAAATTAAACTAAAATATTAATATTAATATTAATATTTAACATTAAATTATTAAATTAAATGGTCACTTTATATTAGGTGGCCTTAACTACTATGTACTTGCATCAAAAAATAAGTACAGTGTACTTATTGTGGTCATATTGTATTGTAAAACACTATTGCTGCTATTGAGGTGGGATACGGGTAAGGCTAGGGACAGGTTTGGTGGTATGGGTAGGTTTAAGGGTGGGTTAAGGTGTAAGGGATGGGTCAACAGTGTAATTATAAATGTAATTACAGAAATTAACTACAGATATAACTACATATAGGTATTTTTAAAAATATAAGTACAACGTAAAAACATGTATGTACACAATAAGTGCATTGTACCAAATGATTAATTTAAATGTAAGTACATAGTGTAACATATACTGGTCAGACACGAAGGTAAGTAAATTACAGGGGAATTTATTATTGAACAGGAGAGCTTTGGTGGAGTGAAGAGAGATTTGAGGTGAGTATGCCAACTCAGAAAAGTTCAATAGGAAGTATCCAATGAGTAACGCTACTTTCCTTGCAGTACAGGCTTTCGTGGAAGCGGAGGAGATGGAGACCAGGATGATGAGAAGCACACACCTCAGCGGGTGATAGGAGCTGGAGCTGGATGACACTACTGGAGAAGAAGAATGCAGGTAAGTGAAACAGGTCGGTAAACTGGAATGTTAGGTTACGATACCACGGGTAGATTCCACTACGTATTTACGAGATCGGACAATCCTGACTGCTGAGGTGTGTGCTTTTATACCGGACTTGATGAGTGTGATGATGTGGGACAGGTGTGGGTGATTAGTACTCAGGAGAGGGAGTGCGCTGTGATTGGCTGGGGAGCGAGCCTGACCGATCTGTAACACATAGTAGTTAAGGCCTCCTAATATAAAGTGGGACCAAATAAACTAATATTAAAATTATTATAATATGTGAAATTGGTAGCTGGCAACAGTGCTGAGTATTGTTGAGTACTGATTACAAAAATAAAATATAAAACATTACAAATATTATTATTTCTATTTTAAATTAATTATTTCTTAAAATAATCATTTTTCTTAGTGTGAAGAATATTATAAAAATCAAAAGAACCTTTTTACATTATAAAGAACCTTTTGTGGAATGAAAAGATTCTGTAGATATTAAAGTTTCTTCATGGAAATATAGATGCCAATAACATTTATACAGTGTAACTGGGATGAGCAACAGAAACACTAATTCTAATAGGAATTCTATAGTGGAAGACATGGTGTATGAAAGTGAGTCACTAGAATTAATGCAGAAACACAGCAAAGTCATTAATAACTTTTTTCTTACCGTTTTTTTGTGCATTTCTTTTACAGAACGTTGGGTCAGCGTAAGTTATCTCTTCCTCACGGGCCTGGACTATTTTAACAATAATGACACATGTATTAAATTCTGTTTCTTCATATATATATATATATATATATATATATATATATATATAGTTTTGACTTCAACTGTATATGTATACAGTATATACAGTTGAAGTCAAAACTTTACATACACCTTTCAGAATCTGCAAAATGTTAATTATTTTACCAAAATAAGAGGGATCATACAAAATGCATATTATTGTTTATTTAGTACTGACCTGAATAAGATAATTCACATAAAAGATGTTTACATATAGTCCACAAGAGAAAATAATTGTTGAATTTATAAAAATGACCCCGTTCAAAAGTTTACATCCCCTTGATTCTTGTTGTTACCTGAATGATCCAAAGTTGTGTTTTTTTTTTAGTGATGGTTATTCATGAGTCCCTTGTTTGTCCTGAACAGTTAAACTGCCTGCTATTCTTCAGAAAAATCCTTCAGGTCCTACAAATTCGTTGGTTTTGCAGCATTTTTGTGTATTTGAACCCTTTCCAACAATGACTGTATGATTTTGAGATCCATTTTTTCACACTGAGGACAACTGAGGGACTCATATGCAACTATTACAGAAGGTCCAAACGCTCACTGATGCTCCAGAAGGAAAAACCATGCATTAAGAGCCGGGGCGTGAACATTTTTCAACAGAATGAAGATGAGTACATTTTTCTTGTTTTGCCTAAATATCATATTTTTTTTCATTTAGTACTGCCCTTCAGAAGCTAAAGAAGATACTTAAATGTTTTCCAGAAGACAAATTAAGTTAAATTTTACCTTGATCTTCAAATTCAATTCACGCCCCGCCTCTTAATCTTTTCCTTCTGGAGCATCAGTGAGCGTTTGAACATTCTGTAAAAGTTGTTACAACCGTTTGGACCATCTGTAATAGAATAATATCTTATTCAGGTCAGTACTAAATAAACAATAGCATGCATTTTGTATGAACCCTCTTATTTTGGTAAAATAATTCATCTTTTTGCAGATTCTGAAAGGTGTATGTAAAGTTTTCACTTCAACTCTATATATATATATATATATATATATATATATATATATATATATATATATATACACACACAGGTGCATCTCAATAAATTAGAATGTTGTGAAAAATTCATTTTTTCTTGTAAGTTATTTCAAAAAGTGAAACTTTCATATATTTTAGATTAATTGCATGTAAAGTAAAACATTTCAAAAGTTTTTTTGTTTTAATTTTGATGATTAGAGCTTACAGCTCATGAAAGTCAAAAAACAGTATCACAAAATATTACAATATTTACATTTCAGTTTCAATTAATGACCATCCATACAGTATAAATTCTGGGTATCTCTTGTTCTTTGAAACCACAATAATGGGGAAGATTGCTGACTTGGCAATGATCCAGAAGATGAACATTGACGCCCTCCACAAAGAGGGTAAGTCACAGAAGGTCATTACTGAAAGGTGTGGCTGTTTACAGAGTGCTGTATCAAAGCATATTAAATGCAAAGTTGACTGGAAGGAAGAATTTTGGTAGGAAAAGGTGCACAAGCAACAGGGATGACCGCAAGCTTCAGAATACTGTCAAGCAAAGCTGATTCAAACACTTGTGAGAGCTTCACAAGGAGTGGACTGAAGCTGGAGTCAGTGCATCAAGAGTCACCACGCTCAGACGTCTTCAGGAAAAGGGCTACCAAGCCACTTCTGAACCAGAGACAACGTCAGAAGCGTCTTACCTGGACTGTGGAGAAAAATAACTGGACTGTTGCTCAGTGGTCCAAAGTCCTCTTTTCAGATGAAAGTAAATTTTGCATTTAATTTGGAAACAAGGTCCCCGAGTCTGGAGGAAGAAGAGTGGAGAGGCACAGAATCCATGTTGCTTGAAGTCCAGTGTGAAGTTTCCACAGTCAGTGATGATTTGGGCTGCCATGTCATCTGCTGGTGTTGGTCCACTGTGTTTTCTGAAGTCCAAAATCAACACAGCCATCTACCAGGAAATTTTAGAGCACTTCATGCTTCCTTCTGCTGACAAGCTTTATGGAGATGCTGATTTCATTTTCCAGCAGGACTTGGCACCTGCCCACACTGCCAAAGGTACCAAAAGCTGTTACTGTGCTTGATTGGCCAGCAAACTCGCCTGACCTGAACCCCATAGAGAATCTATGGGGTATTGTCAAGAGGAAGATGAGAGACACCAGACCCAACAATGCAGATGACCTGAAGGCCGCTATCAAAGCAACCTGGGCTTCCATACCACCTCGGCAGTGCCACAAACTGATCACCTCCATGCCACGCCGAATTGAGGCAGTAATTAAAGCAAAAGGAGCCCCTACCAAGTATTGAGTACATATACAGTAAATGAACATACTTTCCAGAAGGCCAACAATTCACTAAACAAAAAATTGTATTGGTCTTATGAAGTATTCTAATTTGTTGAGATAGTGAATTGATGGGTTTTTGTTAAATGTGAGCCTAAATCATCACAATTAAAAGAACCAAAGACTAAAACTACTTCAGTCTGTGTGCATTGAATTTATTTAATACACGAGTTTCACAATTTGAGTTGAATTACTGAAATAAATGAACTTTTCCACGACATTCTAATTTATTGAGATGCACCTGCATATATATATATATATATATATATATATATATATATATATATATATATATATAATATAAAAATATATACATGCCTTCTTGATCTGTTTTTCTACATTTCCTGCAGACGCAGAAGATCCCCACTGCAGCCACAATAAACAATGTTCCAGCAGCAACAGATATCAGCACTATGTGATTAATGCCTGTAGAGAGACAGTCACTATTAGTGTAACCTCATCTGCTAGTCTAATATCACAAAGAATTACACAGCTACCAATCACTGCTTACATCACACACCTGAACACAACCAACAGAGTAGGCAAGTAAATAAACACAAACACAAATAAATGTTTTTGTTGAGCACACAGCTGTAGGTGTTTTTATCCTGATGTTCCACCTCCAGAGGTAAAGAGAGACTGATGCTGAGATCAGACACACTGATGCTGGAGATTAAACTGTTTCCTTTGAACCAGGAGAGTCACATGATTCACATTCAGCACTGAACACAGCAGCGAACATTTAGACACTGATGAACTTTCAGATGATGAAGAACATTGTGAAGTGTTTCTGATGATGACAGGAACGGGAAGAAGAGCTGGAAAATATCAGATCAGAAATCAGTCAAAACTTTGTTGAGATCTCTCAGTCAGCAAACATAGGGGACAGTAGGCTACAAATCATGTTTTTATTTTATCTCAACTTCAATACAGCAATTTGTCATTCTATGAATGATCTTTTGTGGCAAAGATTTATGATCAAAACAGATCTAGAGAGAAAAGACCAAAACCTGCTGCTGTACTCACCGTAGACAGTTACATTCAGGGGCGCATTAATGCATGGGCTTCAAGGGGCTGAAGCCCAGGGGCCTACACTGAAAAGGGGGCCCACTGGCTGCAGGCACATTATATTTTTCTAAGAATTATTTATATGGGAATTTGCAGCAGTGACAACAGCATTCTGTAAACAAACTCACACACTCATTTTCAGTGACGATCTGCTTGTAGTTGCCTATAGTGAATGGTTCCCCCCACACAGTTTGTGTAGTTGGTATGTTCCATGTTTTCCACCGATATACTGTAAATGGAATGCACAATCAATGCATTCGCTTATTTCGCTAGTAAAGTAACGTTAGCCCAGCACAAGAGTGTTTTTATGTTAACATGCAGATTAACAAGAGAAACAACACTGCTGTGTGAAAGGAACTGGATCGGACAACTTACTGTAACATCATACAGTGTGAGTTCAGTAATTTGCGTGGATGTAATCTATGTGTCAGATGAAGGTTTTAGATTAAGGTGCTGCTTCAAAGTCTTAATTTTAAATCCAGGGATGGAAAAATAGGAATCGTCCTATTGCTTAAATGTGATCATTAAACTTTATATGGCTGTGATTTAGCACGGCATGTTTCAAAATAAAAACGCAGTTAGCAATCACCAAACAATCCACATTTATGCCAACATGTCGTGATGTTTCATTCTACTGATGATGAATAATGAATATGTTGTGTGATTTATGGTGTTTAAATCATACCTGTAAACTCACATTTCAGCCAGGAAAGTTTTGATGGCATTTTCTTTTCATATTCCCTCTGTATAAAGCCTGTAAAACGTAGTGTTTACTTTATGTAACGGCTATAATTCTGCTGTTCTTAAGCAATGAATAACGTAATGCCTTGTGGCAAAGAGTGAATTTGCATATTCACTTATATTTACATTTTACGCAGAACAGTGTTATGAATGTTAATTGGCATATTAACAAGAAAAAAAAAATTGAAATTTTACATAAATAATTGTCAGGAAGCTTTAAAAAAAATAATAAAAGGCTTTCTGGGGTAGGGGGGCCTGCCGTAATGCTGTAGCCCAGGGGCCTCTGGTTATCTTACGGCGCCCCTGGTTACATTAAATGTTTTCTCTGCTTCTTTATTTGTGGTGATCTCTACTTTATAAGTCCAGAGTCTGTGGTTCTGATGTTTGTGATGGTGAGAGATCCAGTCTGACTGTCCATCTTCACTCTGTCTCTGAATCTCTCATCTGTAACATCACTGATATTTGCCGCTCTATTGAATTCTGCAATGACAATATCTGGGTTTTCAGCTCCAAACATCCACTGTATCACTGCATCATTCTCCTGTATGTCAGTAACATCAGTGTGTAGAGTGACTGAATCCCCCTCCATCACTGACAAACTCTTAATTTCACCTTCAACACCAAACACTCCTGAAACACATTCAAAACGATATGTGAAACACATTTAAATCTCTAAATGCAAGAATAGCATTTTGGGGAATGTTGGGGAAAACGTAGAAAGACTTCATCTGAAGAATTTATCCGTGCATTTTATGTAGTTCCTGTGTTTACATAACATTATTTTTACTCGAATAGCAACAACTACAGTAAATACATATAAACTTACCATTCAAAGGACATTTTGCTGCATATACGCAGCAAAACTAAAACAAGAATCATATCCTTCAGCAGTTAAAGGTGTCAGAAACTCCTGATACAATTGAGGTTCCTAGACTGTCCTATTGCGTGAACGCGCACAGGCGTGTAAAGGTTTTTTTTTTTTTTTTTTTTAATGAGCCCTGTTATTTTATCACTAACAGAAAACAAACTTTAAATTTGTATGTATAAACATCTTAATAAACTGACAATAAACTGGACTACATCCGACTACTTCGCTCTACTCAGAGGACTGTAAGAGACTGTTGTGTTTTTGTGTTTACGGAAACATGGCTTAACAACAGCGTTCCGGACTGCGCCATTCAGCTCGAGCAGCTAACATGCTATCTAGCAGACAGAGCTCTCGTCGAGGGATGTAAGAGACGCGGCGGCAGGCTTTTTGTTTACATCAATAATGTATGGTGCCGCGACGCTGTTGTGGTCTGCAAACACTGCTCACCCCTGGTGGAGTTTATGATTATTAAGTTCCGGCCGTTCTATCTACCGAGGGAATATACAGCCATTCTGCTCGTTGCTGTATACATCCCTCCCAGCTCCAACAACATCAAGAGGAGTGAGGCACTACATGATTTGTACCAGCACATCAGTGAGCAACAGACAGCCCACCCAGATGCTTTTCTCATCTTGGCTGGAGACTTTAATCACGCAGACTTAAAGAGTGTGTTCCCGAAAATACACCAGCATGTTGACTTCCCAACAAGGGGAAAAAATACGCTGGACTTTGTTTACACCACCCAGAGAGGAGCATACAAGGCCCTCCCCCTCCCCCACCTCAGAGCCTCAGACCACATCACTGTCATGCTAATGCCTGCATTAAAGTCATCAAACCAATACACAAACAGATACAAGTGTGGCCGGAAGGGTCGTCAGAGGCACTTCAAGACTGTTTCGACACCACTGACTGGAATATGTTTAAGCAGGCTGCCACATACAACAATACTACAGACCTCCAAGAGTACACAGAGACTGTTACTGCCTACATCACCAAGTGCATTGATGATGTAACGGTCACAAAGACTATCACTGTCCGGGCCAACCAGAAGCCGTGGCTGACAGGGGAGGTCTACAGACTTCTGAAAGCTCGGAACGCTGCCTTTAGAGCTGGAGATGAGGAGGGCCTGAAGACAGCTAGGGCCAACCTATCCCGCGGCATCAGAGAGGCCAAGAGACCGTACTCCAGGAGGATAGCCCATCGTTTCAGTGACAGCAGAGACACTCGGAGCCTGTGGCAGGGAATACAGACCATTACGGACTATAAGCCCCCACCACAGACCTGTGACAGCACCATCCCCCTGCTGAATGAGCTGAATGCCTTCTTTGCTCGCTTTGAGGCACAAAACAGCACCACTGCACAGAAGACTCCACCTCCTCCCAGCGACCAGGTGATGACGCTGTCCCCGGACAGCGTGAGGAGATCCCTCAGCAGGATCAATGCACGCAAAGCTCCGGGTCCTGACAACATTCCTGGGCGTGTACTGAGAGACTGTGCAGTGGAACTCACTGATGTCTTCACAGACATCTTCAACATCTCACTAAGTCAGGCTGTTGTCCCCACATGCTTCAAAGCTACCACCATCATTCCAGTCCCGAAGAAGTCATCTCCATCCTGCTTCAATGACTACCGTCCAGTAGCACTCACTCCTATTCCCATGAAGTGCTTTGAACGGCTAGTCATGCAACACATCAAGTCTGTCCTCCCCCCCTCCCTGGACCCCTTCCAGTTTGCATATAGGTCCAACCGCTCGACCGATGATGCCATCGCCACTGCCCTCCACCCAGCCCTCACACATCTGGACAAAAAATACTCATATGTCAGGATGCTGTTCATAGACTTCAGTTCAGCATTCAACACAATCATCCCTCAGCAGCTCACTCACAAATTGGTCCAGCTGGGGCTCAACACCTCTCTGTGCAACTGGCTGTTGGACTTCCTGACCGGGAGACCTCAGGCAGTACGGGTCGGCATTAACACATCCAGCACCATCACACTGAACACAGGGGCCCCCCAAGGATGTGTGCTGAGCCCCCTCCTCTTCACTCTGCTGACCCACGACTGCACACCGTCACACAACTCTAACCTTATTATTAAGTTTGCGGATGACACGACTGTGGTGGGTCTCATTAGCAACAGAGATGAGACAAACTACAGGAGCGAGGTGAGCCGCCTGGCCGGGTGGTGTAGGGACAACAATCTCTCTCTGAATGTGGAGAAGACGAAGGAGATTGTTGTTGACTTCAGGAGAGTGCACACTCAGCATGCTCCTCTGACCATCAACGGTGCGACTGTGGAGAGAGCGAGCAGCACCAAGTTCCTGGGTGTGCACATCACAGAGGACCTCTCTTGGACTAACAACTAGTGATGCGCAGGTCGGGTTTTTTTCCAACCCGCGGGTCCCGCTTTTATGAAATTATTTGGCCCGCCCCAGCCCGCCTCGCACCACTGTATCTATTTTTACAACCCACCCCGCCCCGCGACCATTAAATAGACATACTAGGCATTGTAATGTAAATGAAAACAGCCTTTATTTCAGCCTGAAAGTGCTTGGAAACATCGCCCTGTAAACTGGCAACAACATACGATTATGAATATGAACCATAAATCAGGTCATATTAATAACAAGATAATGATAAACATTTTCAACATTTACAAAGCAGCGTTTGTATTCATCTAATAGGCTAAACAATTTTTTTATTTCAGATTTGTATAGGCCTACAGTTTACAGCCTACGCTACATAACCACTGAACTTTTGTTTTATTTAACACACGGAAATGTTCATTTAGCGTTTTTACGTTCGCTGTGCAAAAAAAGAATGGCATCCACTGTACCGGGGATTAATCTATTACACCTAGACTCCAGCACCCGGCCAGCAGAGCTGAATGTGCGCTCACTTGATGCGCTTGTGGCTGGGAATGGGATACAGAGCTGCTTGGTGCGTTCGTGACGTGTCACGTGACGCCAAAGGTTTGGGGACATCAAGCAAGTTACGTTGCTACGTAGGCCTTCGTATTGTAACCTTATTAAAAAACCTAATAAAATATGAAAATAGATATTCCCAAATATTTAATATTGGCTATAGGGAATAGCACGCAACATACATGGATTTTTTTTTTTTTTTTTTTTAATGACCCGCCCCAACCCGCCCCGCAAATAAAGTGACAATTTCTTTACCCGCCCCAACCCGACCCGCGGGTTACCCGCGGGGTCCGCGGTTTATGAGACGACCCGCGCATCACTACTAACAACACTGCGGCACTGGCCAAGAAAGCACAGCAGCGACTCTACTTCCTCTGCAAACTCAGAAGAGCCAGAGACCCGACCCCCATCATGTGCACCTTCTACAGAGGCACCATCGAGAGCATCCTGACTAGCTGCATCACTGTGTGGTATGGCGCCTGCAACGCGTCCTGGCGCAAGTCCCTTCAACGGATAGTGAGAGCAGCTGAGAAGATCGTTGGTGTCTCTCTCCCCTCCCTGCAGGACATCACATCAGGACATCTACAGCACCCGTCTCACCCGCAAAGCCCTCAGCATTGCAGGTGATCCCACCCACCCGTCACACAGCTTCTTCAGTCTGCTGCCATCAGGGAGGAGACTGCGGAGTCTCCAGGCGAGGACCAGCAGACTGAAGGACAGCTTCATACATCAGGCTGTCAGGAAGCTGAACTCCCTCCCGTCCTTAACCCCCCCCCCCCCCCCCTCTTTTACCCCACGCAACACTGAACTCTGACACTATGACCCCCCCCCCCTCTGTGCCATGTGCCTTATGCCACTTTATCTATCTCTATTTTATTTTTTTATTTTTCTACAATGTCCTCATTTGTATATCTGTATAGTTTGTATGTACATATGTTTAAACTGTAGTTATCTGTATTTGAACGTCTACTGTCAGTGTTTAATGTTAACTGTATGCACCAAGGGTCTGAGAGTAACGCAATTTCAATTCTCTGTATGCATGTACTGTACATGTGGAAGAATTGACAATAAAGCAGACTTGACTTGACTTGACTTGACTTAACATTTTGAACACTCAATATTTAGTACACTATTGTTTGTAAGCTTTGTTAGGAAAATGTAAGCTTTACTACAGGACCGTAATTTTTTTGTTTCATTTTGAAGTGGGAATAAATAGTTTTCAATTCTGCTTCATCTTTTTGTTTTCACTATAGACCTGCATTTACATTTTCAGTACGTGAATAATTAATGAATAATTGAATAATTTATATAAACTCTGTTTCTATTAAATTATTCTATCAAATTATTTAGCATTCTACACCTAAATAACCTCAGCTGACAGTGTAGCCTTGCACAACTGCAATGGTTGTTATAGCAAAGACTTCAGATATACAATAGTCACCTATCCTTTAGAAATCTCTAATTGAACCATTCCATGGGAATCAGCTCCTCCACTCTAGCTTCAATCGTCATCTTATTATTAGATTAACTAATTTTTTACTCTACTAATGTATCACTTTGATTTCATTTGAACGTTGTTTTTTTAAAACATCAGTGTTAATTTATGTCTTTATGTGACTGTGAAGATGTTTTGTTTAGAGCAGAATAGACATCAGACTTCAAGGTTCATGTTGACAGTTAGACAAGATATCCTTTACTCACAAACTACACATGCAAACCAACCACACACATCCATAGACACACTATCAAGAACAAGTATTATTTGTTTACCCACCAGAATAAACTACATTCATCTAGTTCACATTTGTGATATGCTGAATCAAATGAAGCTCAGACCACAACAGGTTTCTGTTTGACTCACAAACTAAGCTGTGAAAAAAAAAAGAAAAAAATTAATTAATTCATTAAACTGCTCAGCTGTATTTACAATATTTTACAATATTTATCATTAATAAACAGATATTTGATATCATTTTCAAAAAGTTCATCAGTTTCATCAATTTCAAATAAATTGTTCATCAAGAAATAATAAAAAAAGATTTATGTCTTTTCTCTTCTGGATACATACAGTACATTATATATATGTATATATATATATATATATATATATGTATATATATATATATATATATATATATATATATATATATATATATATATATATATATATATATATATATATATATATATATATCAATTATAAGAAATATTTAAGAAATCATAAGGAATATTATTAAAACAAGATGCCCTGTTGAAATATGTATGGTTAATTTAAAACGTGAAACAAATTACAAATTATAGAGTGCTACAGCCGTGACGTTAAAACCTGAAAGGCTAATTTGTCATAGGTTCTCTTGATTTTTGATTTTCCTGTGTTTTCATAATAGGGTTTTTTTTTCAGTTTAAGTGTAAAACAAAGTCTGTGGAAAATGTAATCTGATGCATGAACATAAATTGAACATCCACCCTTGAAAAAATACATCACATCAATTTAAAAACAAAAAGTGTTTTGGCCTTTTGCTCCAGTTCATTGTAGTCTGAACCTTGCAGTACTGTGTTTTCAAGCATTCAAGCATTTAAAAGTGACAAGTTAACATACTGATCTTATAACTTTTAAACAGGTTTGGATTTTTTTTTCATTCGTTTTCAACAATTATATTTTATAAACTCTAAACGGTCTGACCTAAACCATCAAAACTAAAAATACTAGAATGTCGGATAGGAGGACCCTTCAAATTTTGTAACAGTACACCTTTGTGGCACAATTTTAATTTTGTATGCGGAATTCGTCCATTTGTCCAACCCTCTTGGTCTTCTTTAGGGGTAAACACGTGCGGTGATATATATGATAACCAGGGCCTCTGTTCATTTCAGACATTAAGAACCAAATTTTGTCTACCAGCATCAGCATATTTTGTCTTTCTTCAATTACGTTCTGCTCTCAAAGCGCATGGCGTTCCGTGGGCATCTTCTATTTCCTCTCATCCTATGCGGGACTGGATTGCACCATCTGCCGGTCGGCCCTCTGTTTCCTTAATATATAATAAAATTATTGATTGCATTACAAAACCTCTTTCTATTAAAACTATTTGGAATAGGGAATTATCTGACCTTAATTTATCTGTCGACTGGGAGAGAGTGTGGTCTAATCTCAGCTTAACATCTAAAAATCTGGCTCATCGTCTTATTCACTTCAAAGTCATTCATAGAGCATACATAACTCCTTACAAAAGATTTAAAATGAAACTACAGTCAAATTTGAACTGCCATATATGTACCACTACATCATCAGGCACTTTTCTTCATATGTTTTGGGAATGTCCTGTCGTCATCAGTCTATGGACACATGTAAACCTGGTTTTGTCATCATTACTGCGAATTGATTGGTCTGTTAACCCAAGTTTGTATCTTCTTAATGATGATTCTGGTCTCTGTATAAGTTCAATACAAAAGAGAATGTTGTTTGCTGGTTTTACAGCTGCGAAGAAGACAATAATACAGAACTGGTTTACACCACACATGTGTAGAAAAACATATTGGATACATAGCCTCCTGCAAATAGTGACTTATGAATGTACAACAGCATGAATCAATGGGGCCAAGCCTTCGACCATTGATGCTTGGCAGTGTTATCGTTTTGATATACGTGATTGTATAAAGGAGTGATTTTTGTGTTTTTCTTGTCCTTCCCTCTCTCCCTCCCCTTTTGACTGGACATTGAGATATTGAGTATGTGTCTGTTGTTTTGTTTTGTTATATTTTGGATGTCATGTTATGTTATGTGTGAAAAAAAAAATGTTGATAAAAAAAAAACCCTCAAAATGTCAGCATATATTAATGTATGGTGCAAATTAATGTTTGTGTCAGAACTGGTTTGTTCAACACATCCAGGTGCATTATATTTTGTCCATTTATGATTATTAAAGATCACTTTAACACTGTAACATTTTATTTTCTTGAGGAAATACAAGTGCATTATAGTTTTGTTTGTTTACTTTGTTCTACATGGTACCATGGTATTCTTTAAAGTGTCATGTAATTATTATGGTATTTATAAGTAATAATCATTCTGTAACACTGTAATACATCTGATATTGTCACTGTATTTATCTCATGTTACTCACCAGTATTGGACAATATAATGCTATTGCTTTTCATGTATCTTATTTTTTTATCATATGTGTGTTCTATTTTGTTCCTTTCTGCTCTTCAGTTTTATTGCTCTTCTTTTCTATTTGATCTCTTGTAGTGGTCTTTTTTGGTATTGCACTTTGACTTAGGGTAGCACTTTATTTTAAGGTGTCCTTGTCATACATGTTACATGTATTTACTATTATAATAACAATAAATTATGCATAATTACATGCAAGTAACCCTAAACCAAACCCTAATCCTAATACTGACCATATAGTAAGTACATGTAGTTAATTAATATTACTCAGTACTTAAATGTATAATTACACTGTAACAAGGACACCTTAAAATAAAGTGTGACCTTTATTAGTATAAAAAATATACTGTAAATATTTTTCACCTTTTTGATTTTGCACTGTATACACTGTTACTTTCGTGAAGGAAACTCAAGGACACAAGAGAGCAGGATCCAAACAGCAGTTTAGTGTTTAATAAAATAAAAATAAAAGCACAGGAAATATGAAAACCAGGAAATAAAAATAAGCCCCATCACAACATCCATAAACAGACAAGATCTGACAATGAACACTTGAAACACAAGGGCTAACTGGTTAATATGACACAGGTTAGAAACTAGACAAACTACAAAGCAAATGTCCACAAATCTAAATAAATCAAAAACTAAAAAAAAAGAAAAAAACATAGCACCTTTCATAAGAACTTCATCAACTTTATAAGAATTGTTCATCAAGAAATATGCTTTGTTCTTATTTTAGAGTATCTCCATGTTTGATGATTAAAGCAGTTTTATTCTGGCTCTGATGTCATGAACCAAAGCAGCAACCGTAGCCACGGCCACCAGAGTGCATATGACCAATCACAACACAGCTTCACTTAAACTACAACACTGAATACAAACTGAAGATCTTGAGTTCTAAAACAGTATATGATTGGGCTTCTGGTTTTGATTTTAGAATGAACATACATATTCTTTGAATAATACCATCTCAAAAATATACGCTTCACTTAAAAGACAACTTAAAAGTGTTCTGTCTTTTGCTCCAGTTTATTGTAGTGTAAATGTGGGTTGTATGTGTGTGACGTGGGGAAAGCCGATTAGTCACCAGAAGAGAAGGACGGCAGCTCGCGTAAGTTTGTAATACTTTTTCGCAGTTCTGTTGTTTAAATTATTTACTTGCTGCTAGGAAGGAATACTTCGTTTCCTACCTATTTCTATTGTGCATTTTCGTTGAGGTTTATATTTTTGATTGCACTTGCTGGCAATTTGAATAATTTGCACCTCAGCTAAGAACGAGCGTGTGTGATTGTGCGAAGTGTTTAGTTTCGTATCCAGCAATTAGCAGTCCTTTAAGGTTATTGGCTGTGCTGAGCAGAAGCCGGCCTCAGCGACTGTTAAGTATCTAAACTGCTTGGTGGCTGTTATAAGTTGGGAAAGCCGATTAGTCACCAGAAGAGAAGGACGGCAGCTCGCGTAAGTTTGTAATACTTTTTCGCAGTTCTGTTGTTTAAATTATTTACTTGCTGCTAGGAAGGAATACTTCGTTTCCTACCTATTTCTATTGTGCATTTTCGTTGAGGTTTATATTTTTGATTGCACTTGCTGGCAATTTGAATAATTTGCACCTCAGCTAAGAACGAGCGTGTGTGATTGTGCGAAGTGTTTAGTTTCGTATCCAGCAATTAGCAGTCCTTTAAGGTTATTGGCTGTGCTGAGCAGAAGCCAGCCTCAGCGACTGTTAAGTATTTAAACTGCTTGGTGGCTGTTATAAGTTTGGAAAGCCGATTAGTCACCAGAAGAGAAGGACGGCAGCTCGCGTAAGTTTGTAATACTTTTTTGCAGTTCTGTTGTTTAAATTATTTACTTGCTGCTAGGAAGGAATACTTCGTTTCCTACCTATTTCTATTGTGCATTTTCGTTGAGGTTTATATTTTTGATTGCACTTGCTGGCAATTTGAATAATTTGCACCTCAGCTAAGAACGAGCGTGTGTGATTGTGCGAAGTGTTTAGTTTCGTATCCAGCAATTAGCAGTCCTTTAAGGTTATTGGCTGTGCTGAGCAGAAGCCGGCCTCAGCTTTTTTCACTCTAGTCTCCTAGACCGTATTTATTTGACGTCTGTGTGCTGACGCGGAAGCGTCTGCGGAAGCGTTCAGCCATCGTGCTCAGCCTCCTCGTGTGAAGACCAACGAGTGTAAAGACAGACGACTTCTCCTACGCGACTTCAACCGAGCAACGACACCGAGCACACACTTAAGTATCATTTCTATCTTCCCTCACACACTCTCCTTCCATATCCTCTATCCCTCCACCTCTATCATGTGTTTCGAAACCATTCCGGTTCTCTCCCAACCACGCTCCAAAATCACACGCAGACGGCAACGTAATCCTGCCAACCTGCGCCCGATCGCTACATCTTCTACTGCACCTCTTTCTTTCTCTGTGGGTCTTTGGAATTGCCAGTCAGCTGTCAACAAAGCTGACTTCATTTCTGCTTTTTCCTTACAATCCACTATCAGCATCTTGGGCTTGACTGAGACCTGGATTCGTCCAGAAGACTCCGCTACCCCGCTGCTCTCTCTCAAAATTTCTCTTTCTCTCACACCCCAAGGCAGGTTGGCCGGGGTGGGGGCACTGGTCTGCTCATTTCAAACAAATGGAAATACTCAACCCATTCTCCCCTAGGCAATCACAACTCATTTGAATCTCATGCGATTACTGTAACGGCTCCTATAAAACTCCAGATAGTACTAATCTACCGTCCCCCTGGCCAAACTCTAGCTACCTTCCTAGAGGAGCTGGACGGCATGCTGTCCTCTTTCATGGAGGATGGCACTCCACTCCTAGTCTTTGGCGATTTCAACATTCACCTAGACAGGCCTTATGCTACAGACTTCCATTCACTCCTAGCTTCATTTGATCTCAAACGCCTTACCACTACTAGCACGCACAAATCAGGCAGCCAACTTGATTTAATTTACACACGCAACTGTACTACAGATAACGTTCTGGTACAACCACTACATATCTCTGACCATTTCTTCATTACATTTACCTTACATTTTTCTACCCAGGTGCCACCAGCTCCCTTACCGGTTACTTTCAGACGTAACCTACGCTCCCTTTCCCCCACCCTTCTTTCCTCTGTAGTATCCTCCTCTCTTCCCTCACCTATCCATTTCACATCTCTGGATGTGAATGCAGCTACTGACACTTTATGCTCTACCTTAACCTCTTGTCTAGACGACATTTGTCCTCTCTCCTCCAGGCCAGCACGGGCTACCCCTTCTAACCCCTGGTTATCCGATGTTCTTCGTGAGCATCGGACCACACTCAGAACGGCAGAGAGAAAATGGCGCTAATCAAACGATCCGTCGGACCTGACTAGGTATCAGTCTTTGCTTTCGTCTTTCTCTACTGAAGTCCACACTGCCAAATCCTCACACTTCCACAACAAGATCAACAGTGCTCCAGACATGCGTGATCTCTTCAGAACATTTAATTCTCTCCTCTGTCCCCCTCCACCACCGCCCACCACTTCTATAACAGCTGACGACTTTGCCACTTTTTTCACCGACAAAACTAGAACAATCGGTAACCAGTTCTCAACTCCACACACACAGGACCTCCAACCAACCACATCCACTGCTCAAACTCCCATCTTCTCCTTCTGTCCCCTCACCGAGGCGGAAGTATCCAAACTTCTCCTCTCCTGCCATCCTACAACATGTCCTCTTGACCCAATCCCCTCTCACCTTCTCCAAGCAATCTCTCCCACACTCTTACCGGCACTCACACACATTATCAACACATCTCTCCGCACTGGCATCTTCCCCACAGCGTACAAGCAGGCCCGGGTAACCCCACTGCTCAAAAAACCTACATTAAACACTTCTCTTTTAGAAAACTACAGACCTGTCTCTCTCCTTCCATTCGTAGCGAAAACACTCGAACGAGTTGTCTTCAATCAGCTCTCACTGTTCCTTTCACAGTACAACAAACTGGATGATAAACAGTCAGGTTTCAGGAGTGGCCATTCAACAGAGACTGCGCTACTCTCAGTCACTGAAGCCCTACGAGTCGCAAAGGCCGATTCCAAATCATCAGTCCTCATTCTGCTCGATCTTTCTGCTGCTTTTGACACTGTCAATCATCAGATCCTCCTGTCCACCCTCTCATCGCTGGGCATCACTGGGATTCCACTTCACTGGTTTGAATCCTATCTCACCGGTAGGTCCTTCAGGGTGGCCTGGGGTGGGGAGGTATCCAAAGCACATCAACTGGTCACTGGGGTTCCTCAGGGATCGGTTCTTGGACCCCTCCTCTTCTCAACATACACTACATCACTGGGACCCATCATACAGGCACATGGCTTCTCCTACCATTGCTACGCCGATGACACACAGCTCTATCTCTCTTTTCAACCAGATGATACAACGGTAGCTGCACGGATCTCAGGCTGCCTGGCGGACATCTCGGCATGGATGAAAGAACATCACCTACAGCTCAACCTGGCAAAGACTGAGCTACTTGTCGTCCCTGCCACTCCGACTCTACAGCATGACTTCTCGATTCAATTAGGCACATCAATAATTACCCCATCAACTTCGGTCAGAAATCTTGGTGTAATCTTTGATGACCAGCTGACCTTCAAAGAGCACATTGCAAAGACTGCTCGATCTTGCAGGTTTGCGCTACACAACATCAGAAAAATCAGGCCCTTCCTGACAGAGCATGCTGCGCAACTTCTTGTCCAGGCCCTTGTCGTTTCTAGGCTGGACTACTGCAATGCCCTTCTGGCTGGTCTTCCATCAAACACAATCAAACCTCTACAAATGATTCAGAATGCAGCGGCACGACTGGTCTTCAATGAGCCCAAAAGAACCCATGTTACACCTCTCTTCATCTCACTGCACTGGCTACCAGTGGCAGCTCGCATCAAGTTCAAGACACTGATGCTTGCATACAGAACGACCACAGGCTCAGCACCCTCCTACTTCCACGCACTATTACAAATCCACATCCCCTCCAGAAGTCTGAGATCTGCTAGTGAGCGACGCCTTGTGGTACCATCACAGAGAGGCTCAAAATCACTCTCCAGAACATTCTCATTCACCATTCCTGGATGGTGGAATAATCTTCCCACCCCTATCCGGAATGCTGGATCCCTGTCAATCTTCAAGCAACAACTGAAGACTCATCTCTTTCGGTACTACTTGACTTCATCCTAAACTTTAAAAAAAAAAAAAAAAAAAAAAAAAACTTTCCCTTTATCTTTCTCTCTTTCCCTTGCTAGCTTGTACTTATTTGAACAATGACTGAGACTTGGTGTTACGAGCACTTCCTCTGTCTGATTGCCTCTTCATGATGAATCGCTTTATGTACTCCCCAATTGTAAGTTGCTTTGGATAAAAGCGTCTGCCAAATGACTAAATGTAAATGTAAATGTAAATGTGACGTCAAACAAAATCAGCCAGCAGTGTGGTTACTTGCCTTGTGTGTGAATGTGACCTCAGACATATTTTCCCATTTATGCTCATTTGACTTTTATCCTCTACCTAGTGACCCTAAACTTGCCGTAATATTTATTTTGATAAACCTTAAAGCATTTAAAAGTAAAAAGTTGACTTGGTGATCTCAGTCCTTGTAAATGTGTAAGTTTTGCTTTTTTTGCATTTGTTTTGAACCATGGTAAACTCTGACCTAGACCATCAAAAACTAAAAATACTCAAAATAAATTCAGCATAAATTAATGTTTGTTGCAAATGAATGTTTGTGTTGTAATTAGTATACATTTTCAACACATCCAGAAGCATTATATCTTGTCTAACTATGATTATTAAAGATCACTGTAAAACTATATAACACTGTAAAATTCTGAAGGAAATACAAGCACTTGTAAGACAATACAAACAAAAGAGCAGTGAATAGTTTTGGTATCAAAAGTAATGTGTCAGGTAAGTGTGTAAATTAAATACTGTGAGAATTTTGTTTTCTGTCTGCTGTAGGATATCAGAGCAAATCAGACAATTTAAGATTCGATCAGATTGGTGTTAGAAATACCAAAAGAGCCAAATTCCACAAAGAGGACCAGGATAACAAGACAACGTCATAAATCTGTCCACGATACCCTGGCGCCACAAGTCTGAAGCACGTCCACCAACTAGCAGCTTTAAGCAGCTCACAACATTAACACAAAGAACACTTATTGATAATCCCTACTCAGGAAGGAGTTTGTCAAATGTGGGGCAAGTAACCAAGATTGATGGTCAAAGCCAGCACATCATGACCATCTCATGAGGAAAATCATTAGTAGAGACTTTGTTGGCTGGGTTCCCGACTGAGATTCCTTCTAAACCCTTTTCACCTTTGGTTTTCACAGAACATGTCATCATACTCACAGAATGGCACAAAAACTGTCTTACAGGTGTAGATGCAACAAAATCATCTTAAAAGGACTTATGAGCAACTAATCATTTCCATGCATAACTCCATACCATGTAACCCACACATTTGACTATCATGTTCTAATCACTCATTTTGTATGTATTTTGAATAACTATTGAACAGTTTATATGATCATATTCATGTTTGGTATGTATGAGTGTGAAAATGCTAGCTTGAAACGTGTCTTCCAATCAATTCTTTGTCAAATGTATCATATTCTGGTTATAGAAATCATGTCCAAAATTATACTCTGCAAGAGTGGGAAAATTCGGACCATGTGACTGATAAGATAACATGTTGATTTATGTATGGGGAGGGGAAACAGAGCAACACCCCGAGCTAAGACAATGTCTTATTGGTCGAGACCATTTTGGTCTCCATTTTGGGATGTGTCCAACCATTTTGGGATGTGTCCAACAGCCCAGTTTAAAAACTCAGGACACCATCAAATATTGCTTTTTGCTTTTTGCCATCACTTTTTGTGTTATTTGAGTGTTGTTCCAGGGTGCTTCGGCCTGCACGCCCGCTGCTACTTAACACCACGATGAGAAGAAAAAACACCTAGTCTCGTTACATCCTTTTATTCTTATACTTCATTGTCTTTTCTTTCCGTTGAGAGTTTCGTGTCTCCGAGTTCACTTCGAGTGTGACCGCCTCAAAACTTCAACCAGACCACAACTCCGCAACTTCAGCCAACGCCCAAGACGTCACTACAATGACTACTGAACTTCAGCCAATCAGCAACCTTGGGAAACCCCTTTCTACTACTACAAGGGAACCCCCTGAACAGGCAACACAAGTACCTCCAGATTCTAGCTGAGCTGGTGCATTTAATATAAATTTTAGCCTCATTGAAAAACTCAATGCGAGGGTTAATCAAGTGATTGATGGTTGTTCAGGTCTATGCAATTGCACATATTGCTATAAACTTGGGATTTCACATTTTCATTCTCTAAACTCATCCTTTCCTCACTTTCTCTGTGTATGAATGTGTGAGTGCATGTGATTATGTGTTAGATTAGTTTATATTGCCTTAGATTTATCCAATAAAGTCTTATTTATATTGAAAAGAGAAGTATCTTGTGTTTTGTGCTTACAAGTTAATGTCTTAAACTGCAGATCGTCTTACTGTGCTAATTAATAGTGTTTTCACTATATTTTGGATTTTAATATCCAGTGCAGAGTTGTTGTTATATGGCTCGTTCAATGAATCGCTGGCCAACTCAGTGATCAGCTGTAAAACAGTGATTCTGTCCAAATTCCCTATAAAATCATAAATGATTCCCTTTGAGCTAAACTGACCTGTTTCCCTTACACTGCGATGCAAAATCAAGAAATTCATTATAGGTTTTGTTTGTTTTTTTGTTTGTTTGTTTGTTTGCTTTTTCTACATGGTACCATTGTAGTACCATGGTATTCTCAAAATGTCCTGAAGAACCATGTAATTACAAGTAATAATCATTCTGTAACATCGCGTTACATTTCTGTCAGGGTGCGCGGGGAACGAAGGAGCGAGGAGACCAGGAGAATTCTTCAAACAGGGATTTTAATGAAACACGGAAGGCATTTAACAACCAACACAGGACACAGGAGACACTGGGCTTTTAAACAAAAGGAAATCAAACGAGGAGAACTGAAACAGGTGGGGAGCAATCAAAACACAGATGGAGACTAATGGAGACAAACGAGGACAGGAACAGGAAGACCAAATATGGGCACGAGAGGAGGGGAAACACGTGACATGGGGAACACAGGTCTGACAGTACTCCCCCCTCCCGAACGGTGCGTCCCGCACCGAACACCATCCAACGGGGAGGGGGGGTGGGCGCTCTGGAGGCCTTAAGGGACATGGAGACAGGACAGGACAGGACAGGAGGCCTCCAGGGCGGTGCCCATTCTGGGAGCCATGGCGGAGCGGGGAGGTCGGGAGGCCATGGCGGGTCAGGGGACTCGGGAGGCCATGGCGGGTCAGGGGACTCGGGAGGCCATGGCGGGTCAGGGGACTCGGGAGGCCATGGCGGAGCAGGGAGTTCGGGAGGCCATGGCGGAGCAGGGAGCTCGGGAGGCCATGGCGGAGCAGGGAGCTCGGGAGGCCATGGCGGAGCAGGGAGCTCGGGAGGCCATGGTGGAGCAGGGAGCTCGGGAGGCCATGGTGGGACCGCCTCCAAGACCGCGGCCCCAGCCCCCACCTCGGTCTCTTCGGCTGGAGCCCTACTTCCCCCCCCCAAAATTTCCTTGGGGTAAATAGGGGCTCCATCGGGCACTAGGGGGCGCACTGGAGGCATGGACTCTAGGGTGCGCTCTGGAAGCGCGGACTCTTGGGGGCGCTCGGCAGGCGCGGGCACTTGAGGGCGCTCGGCAGGCGCGGGCACTTGAGGGCGCTCGGCAGGCACGGGCACTTGAGGGCGCTCGGCAGGCGCGGGCTCTGGGGTGCGCTGGCGAGGAGCGGGCTCTGGGGTGCGCTGGCGAGGAGCGGGCTCTGGGGTGCGCACTGGAGGGCACTTGCGAGGAGCAGGCACTGGAGGGCACTTGCGAGGAGCAGGCACTGGAGGGCACTTGCGAGGAGCTGCCTCTTGGGGGCGCTCTGGAGAGCTGGACAGAACCAGCAGGGGCTCTGGAGAGCTGGACGGAACCAGCAGGGGCTCTGGAGAGCTGGACGGAACCAGCAGGGGCTCTGGAGAGCTGGACGGAACCAGCAGGGGCTCTGGAGAGCTGGGCGGAACCAGCAGGGGCTCTTGAGTGCTGGGCGGAACCAGCAGGGGCTCTTGAGAGCTGGACGGAACCAGCAGGGGCACTGGAGGGCGCAGTCGAGGAGCTGGCACTGGAGAGCTCTGGCGAGGATTAAGGATTATTTGGCTTGCCATATTCTTTGCCGGCAGGCAAGGAGGAGCCGCGGTCCGCGTTGGCGGGCTTGGGGGAGCCGCGGACGACGGCAGGCTGGTTCTGGCTCGGGCCCGGACACTCTCCAGACACCGGAGGATCCCTTCCCTCCATTTTAGTCCAGTGGTGTCTGGGAGGTCCACGGGATGATGGGAATTGGCCCCGTGCCAGAACAGAGAGAGGATGGTAGCATCATCTAATGCCGTCGCCGCGGCAAGCCTGCAGAACTCCCGCGAATACTCGAGGAAAGGGAGATCTCGGTGGGCAAGGGCGATGAAGTGGGCGGCGACTTCCATCGCCGCGGGAGCAAGGAAAAAACAGGAAATAAAAAACTTTTCAAAACCGGGAAAACAAAAACGAGGGAGGAGAAACGCCGCTTCTTACTGTTTTAGGTTGGTTGTTCTGTCAGGGTGCGCGGGGAACGAAGGTGCGAGGAGACCAGGAGAATTCTTCAAACAGGGATTTTAATGAAACACGGAAGACATTTAACAACCAACACAGGACACAGGAGACACTGGGCTTTTAAACAAAAGGAAATCAAACGAGGAGAACTGAAACAGGTGGGGAGCAATCAAAACACAGATGGAGACTAATGGAGACAAACGAGGACAGGAACAGGAAGACCAAATATGGGCACGAGAGGAGGGGAAACACGTGACATGGGGAACACAGGTCTGACAATTTCATACCATAATTGTAAAAATGTCACGTTCTGATCTCACCAGTATCACAAAATATAATAATATATAAAATATAATATCCCTCTTATCGCTATTCATTTATAAATATGTTTTAATCATATGTGTGTTCTGAACAAGAAACAAAAGGGCTACACAAGTTAGAACAAGACAAACTAGACAAACTACAAACCAATAGTCCACAAAGCAAAACAAAAAGCACAAAGACAGAACATGACAGTTATTCAGTTGAATGTAATCAGTAGAATTAAAATTGTCTACCAAAAAGGGAACAGAGAAATATCAACCAAAAAAAGATTTTTGGAAAATCCATCATTGAAGCAATTCAAGATGTTATGCATGTTAAATCTAAGAAATATGGAAAAATATCAACATATCAAAATATCAACTGATCAAGTAATTTACTATGAACCACTTACACCATGATCTGGTTCTGCTGGCCAGAAAGGTAGTAAGAGAATCATTAAAATAGTCCATGTGACATCAGTGGTTCAACCGTAATGTTATGAAGCTGCGAGAATACTTTTTTTTGTGCAAAGGAAACCAAAATAATGACTTCATTCAACAATTTGTCAGTCTTCAACACAAGTTCATGAGTTTTCATGACACATGCATGTGGTGCTGCTGATGCAGGAGACGTCGTTCTGACATAGAACCTGGATGTACTGTGCCTTGTTTACAGGCAGAGGAAGATGCAAGCTGTACATAAAACAGTCTTTGTAAACATGACTTGCAATTTTTTTGCCCAGCCTTACTTATTTTAACCAGAATATACAGACAATGTTCTAAGCGAGATGGACGGTGTACATCAGAACGATGTCTCCTGCCTCGGCAGCACCACATGAATGCATTGTGGTACAGTCATGAACACGCGTCGAAGACTGGCATGAAATTGTTGAGAAGAAATTGTTAAATAAAGTAATTATTTTTGTTTACTTTGCACACAAAAAGTATTCTCGTAGCTTCATAAAATTAAGGTTGAACCAGAGATGTCACATGGACTATTTTAAAGATGTCTTTACTACCTTTCTGTTTTTTATTCTTTTTTATTCTGTGAGTGATTGTGACAAACATGTATCATGTAAAAATGCATATCAGGAGAGAAAATACCAAATTTGAATTCTATACTCACCATAACATTGAATGTTTTGACTACTAGTGTATTTTTGGTGGTGATGTCTTCTCGATAAAGCCCAGAGTCTGTGGTTCTGATGTTTGTGATGGTGAGAGATCCAGTCTGATTGTCCATCTTCACTCTGTCTCTGAATCTCTCATCGGTAATATCACTGATATTTGCCGCTCTATTGATTTCAGCAATGACAATATCTGGGTTTTCAGCTCCAAACATCCACTGTATCACTGCATCATTCTCCTGTATGTCAGTAACATCAGTGTGTAGAGTGACTGAATCCCCCTCCATCACTGACAAACTCTTCATTTCACCTTCAACACCAAACACTCCTGAAACACATTCATAAACTCTTGAATCCTTTTTTTTTCAAACTAAATGCAAGAAAAGCAGTTCAGACTGATTTGAGGATTGCTGGGGAAAACACAGAAAGATGTGAAAAATCTGAAATATACTTTTACTAACCAAAAAAATTAAAGTGACCAAGTTTCTCATAAAAAAAATTACACATTAATCTGCCCAGTAATATGTCTGGCGAAGTTACATAACTTTATTTTACTCGTATTGCAATAAGCAAATACATAAAAACCTTAAATACTTACTACGAAACTACGCAAATGCCACAACCATAAAAGCAGCAAAACTAAAATGAGAATCATTTTCTTCAGCAGTTAAAGGTGTCAGAAACTTCTGTTACGATCAGCACAAACGTCGCTTGAGGTTCATAGACAGGACTCCATATCGCGTGAAAGCGCACAGGCGTGTAGCTGTTTTTCAGCCCTCTTATTTTATCACTAACAGAAAACAAACTTTACATTTTGAACACTTAGCTAATATTTAGCAGATATAACTGGGCAAATTGATTTTGCTCAAATTTTAATTAAGACGGCTGAAGTGTGTATTTGCTTGTTAGCCTTACTAGACTTCTGCACAAGATTTGTTTTTATATATATATATATATATATATATATATATATATATATATATATACACACCGTATATATATATATTATTCTTTTTTGTTATCAACATTTTTTTTTATTTTTTTTCACACACAACATCACAACATAACATCCACTCAAAACAAACAAAACACAAACAAAACTAAACAACAGACACATACTTCATATTTTAAAGGTCCAATCAAAGGGGAGAGAGAGAGGGAGGGAAAAGTAACAACAAAACAGGTCCTTCCTTTATATAATCATATATGTTAGAAAAAAAAAAATATAGAAAAAGTAATAATAATATGCAATCCAATATGCCCCTCCACACACGTGCGGCGCACACCAGTTCTGCATCATTGTCCTCCTCGCAGCCGCAAAACCATCAAACAGCCTTCTCCTTTGTATTAATCTTATAGAGAGACCAGAATCAACATCAAGAAGACACACACTTGTATTAGCAAAGCAATCAGTCCGTAGTGAGGAGGATAAAGCCAGGTTTACATGCGTCCATAGATCCATGACAACAGGACACTCCCGAAACACATGAAGAAAAATACCCGATGACGCAGTGTTACATATCAGGGCACCAGAAATAGATTTACGGTGTAAATATTCTAACACACAGGTTCGTTTAACAGCAGAATTTAAGCCAGTCACATTCAGTAATATAATATTTAGAGTATACATTAAATATTCATAATCCCGAAATTGCATTCAATAAATGAAGAGAAGCAAACGCACTCCCATTCTGTAAATGACATGTAAACGTTAGTGTGCGTTCTAGATATCAAACCACCTAGATAAAAAATCCCCTTAGAAACAAGGTAAAGTAAATAAAAGCATGAATATCTGTTGTAAAAAATAAAAGCAACACAGACAGAGATGACCAACAACTATAGACAAAAGACAACTCAGGCCGCACGTTACCGAGAACATAGGTCTGATTGAGCAACAAAAATTTGTGATGATCCATGACCGATCCACCTCAGCGCAGAACGAGCCTCCCAAAAGGCTCACATAACCAAAACATTATTGTAATGAAACCTACTCTCCATTAGTCCCCTACAAAAAAAAAGAAAGAAAAAAGGGGGGCTAGTCTTCCTTAGAAGGGGGGGGACAATTGCATCGAATAAATATGAACACTATCCCAGGAGGAGAGAGGAAAGAAGAAAAAAGAAAGACTACGCGTGCATCGAAGTTGAAGGGTCACGTGATCTCTATATATATTATTCTTACATGTAAATCACTACATCTTTACATTTTCTGCACATTAATATTTATTTAGCATATACTGATTATATCAAATGTTACACTTATGAAATAACCTCAGCTTACGGTGTAGCCTTGCACAACCGTTATGGCTGTTATAGTCACCCTTTAGAAATCTCTAATAGAACCATTTTCATAGCAAGGGAATCAGCTAATATTTATAATATTTATTTAATATTTAATCATCTAATATTTATCTTATAAATAGATTAACTTTTTTTTTTTTTTTTACTTTGCTGATGTATTAAAAAAACACTTTTACTTTCACTTTACAGCTGTTTTGTTCAGAGCAGAATGGACGTCAGACTTCAATGTTAAAACTGATTACTGGACACATTTTTTACTCACAAACTACATCATGTTTGACCCACAAACTAAGCTGGTCAGAGCACATAGCACCTATGTTTTCATATTAAGGTTTATAATTGGGCTTTTCTCAAAGAACTGACAACATCTGAACTGCTCAGGTGCATTTACAATATTTTACCATATTCTTCCTTGCTGAATATTTGAATATCTGTATATTTAGCATTAAAATGTATCAAGTTGAGCTAATAAACAGACATTTAAATAAATACAAAGTCTTTTCTCTTCTGGATCTTGATGTCTTGAACTAAAGCAGCAACAGTAGCCACGCCCACCAGAACCGCATATGACCAATCAGATCACAGTTTCAGTAAACTCACAACACTGCACACAAACTGAAGAAAAGACTTGGAGCCCTGACTGGTTTTGATTTCAGCATGATCATGCATTTTCCTTGAATAATACCTCAAGAAATACATATCATGAAAATAGTGTTTTGAAATTTCCACGAATGAGGCCCCATATATTATGTGAAGGATGGAGTTCACACTCCCAAGATGTAGAAGATTTATTTTTTAAATGCTTTAACTGACTGAAAACTCTCTCCACGTCTTACTGTATGGGAGTGCCAGCATTGCAATAGCAAGGTTACAGAGTTCTGTACAGATTTACTTCAGCTCATCAGTTTCTCTGTACTGGCCATATTTTGCCAACATAATACATAATAATGATAAATTAAATCGATAAACACAATACTGGAATGGAAACGTTACTTTTTTACATCCCACATATCAGGAACAATGCTACACCACCTCATAGTGACAAAATAATTTATGTCACTACATATGGTGAAATGTCCTCTGTTAAAAAGTCCACATTTGTGGTGGAAATGTCACACTTCACCCAATTGACTCAACAAGATGTTTCACTTCATCGGTCAACATGTCATATCAGCTGCTTTAGCCAGGAATGTTTTGTTTACTGCTTGTACTTCTGACGTATTTGCCTTGAGGTACTATATGTGACCATGGACCACAAAAGCAGTCATAAGTAGCACGGGTATATTTGTAGCAATAGCCAAAAATACATTGTATAGGTCAAAATTATTGATTTTTCTTCTATGCCAAAAATCATTAGGATATTAAGTGAAGATCATGTTCCATGAAGATATTTTGTAAATTTCCTACTGTAAATATATCAAAACTTAATTTGTGATATGTAATATGCATTGCTAAGAACTTCATTTGGACACCTTTAAAGGCGATTTTCTCAATATTTAGATTTTTTTGCACCCTCAGATTCCAGCTTTTCAAATAGCTGTATCTCGGCCAAATATTGTCCAATCCTAACAAACCATACATCAATGGAAAGCAACCCTGATCAAACTCACCTACCTGTGATTTTCTAATGATCTTGAAGACTCTGATTATCATGCTCAGGTGTGTTTGATTAGGGTTAGAGCTAAACTCTGCAGGAATGGTCCAGATTTGAGGATCCCTGCTATAGAACAATAATACTATGTTGTAATATGAGGTTGGAATCTCTCTCCCTATAATAAGTGTTCCTGTGGCTCAGTGGTAGAGCATTGTGTTAGCAGCGCAAAAGGTCGTGGGCTCAACACACATACTGATAAACAACGTATATCCTGAATGCACTGTAAGTCGCTTTGGATAAAAGCGTCTGCTAAATGTATAATAATAAAGCTTGACCTGGCAGCTTATCTTGGTCACATGATTTTTGTGCATTGGCATGTTATTCAATACTTATTCAGTAAGGTTGTAGGTTTAAATGTTCAGTACAAGCCAGTTTTAGACAGCCACGGTTGAAATTACATTTAAATACAGTTTTAAATTATTTCTCAATTAATTATAATTAAATAATTATAAGGTACAATTGTATTGTATTTATATCTATATAAATCCATGGACCACAACATGAATTAACAGTGTTTTTCAGAATAATTCCTCCTTACTTATGCAAAGCTGATTAATGTATATTTGTGTATATTATGTAAATATTTATATAACTTAAATGTTCCGATCCATGTTTGACTCGCATTGTAATTTGTAAAGCAGTTTATAAAGCTTCTTTTAAGACCATTTAACAGTGTTTATTTTAGCGAACACTTTCTGGACTAAATTTAGAGACCATGTTCACCTACACTGTTTCTCTCTTTTAATTTAATAACTGATGACCTAGTGTCATTTATTTCTGTTGTGTACAGTGTTTCAACCTGTCATGAAACAGTAGGAGACCACAATGCGAGTAACAGATAAGAGATATGGTGTTTATTAAACAACAGGAATCTGGTGCAGTGGAATGGAGAGTCAGCAGGTGTGCATCGACTTTTCTGGAGAAATAGTCAACTTAGCTTGGTGAGGTAACAAGCTCTTTTCTTCTTTTCCCAGGTGTCCTGGTACAAGGTTGGCAGCAGACAAAGGCGATCGGGAGGTAAGTATCCAACAAAAGGTGAGTCAGTCTATGGTAGGGATTTTAAGACCAGACAAAGGTTGGTGAGGAGTAAAGGTGGCTTTATACTGGTCATGATTACGTGGTGACAGGTGCGGGAAATCAGAACTCAGGTAACTGTGATCGTGCAGGATGAGTGCTGGGACCTGACGAGGCTGATGTTTCCCTGACACCACGTTTAATGATCAAGATCTTTTATTCTAGTGTATCTGATTTTGGCAAAAGAGATTACTATTTGTTTCTGACTGTTCAGAATCCATCTGCTGTTTTCTTTTGCAACTAACTTCCTTACAAATTAGAATATATATATTTTTCTTTTTTTTGAAGTGCCCTGCCTTTTTATAAAGAAACAAAACTTAAGCAGAAGGCTTGTCAGGGCACATTACAGTGGTTTAGAGCAGGGGTTTTCAAGCCAGTCTTGGATGCATTTTGTATGTTTCCCTCATCTAACACACCCGATTCAACTCATCAGCTCATTAGTAGAGACTGCCTTAGTAGAGATGACCTGAATTGGATGTGTCTGATAAGAGAGACATGCAAAACATGCAGTGCTGGAGGGCCTGATTTGAATGCCCCTGGTTTAAGGAAATTTTTCTGCAGTCAAATTGTTATCGCACATTTGCCTGTTTGAGCCAACCAAATTACGTGGAATTATTATTACACATGAAGCTATTTTTTTTAACTTTTTTTTGTCAGGGTGTTTTCTGTCAGTGAGCTTGACAAATAACATGACAGTCTTGGGTGCAGTATTCTTTCGCTTTCAGTTATGCTGAAATGGGTGTTTCTGTTTACGTTCTACCTGACAAAAGGAAACTGTTCCTCTCACAAGGTCAGAAGCTGCTGTCTTCAACAAAGGTGTGAATGAGATCTAAAGAACCAGCCAAGCAATCAACCTTCCACGTCAGTTTCAGACTGCACAGTTGGTCCAACAGAGGAAATATGAATAGCCTTCTTTCAATTTAAATTAACTTGTGATCTAGGATTAAAAACATGAGCTAAAATGTGTGAGCACGCGGTTTGCAAAGAGACAAATTTGGTTTCTGCATTATGTATTTTTGCAGTAATGATAGTTTTATAATTACAAAGTTGTACTTCACAGATCTCATATGCATCGAGACATGCATCAGGAATCTAAACCAATTTATTTATAGGGGTACTTCACCAAAAGTGTGTCTTCTGTGGAATAGAAATGTATTGTGTGTTGATTTGGACCTTGTTGACTTGCATTGCATGCACAAAAACAATTGACACATACGTACCTCTGTGGAAGAAAAAAAAAGACAATATTCAGAAGACATAAATTCTTGGAATGACATGAGGGTTTGTAAATAATGACACATGAAAGAACTAACATTAAAAAAAGACCTATCAGTTAAAATACAAACAAGATACCATTAAAGCAGGTTCTTCTAGTCCTTTCAAAGAGTATGCATCTCTTTCTTGGATAGGTTGTCATTATCCTGAGGGTGTGGCACTGTATGTTTGTTTGTCGTTAAACACTACTGTGCGACCTACACGCACTGTTCTACACTGGTAAAAAAAAGAAAAAGATTTTCGAGAAATTATAAATAAAAGAAAGATCTCTGCAGTGCGTTTTACAAGAACATACTATTCCAGTGTTTGTACTTAATAATTTCACAGTTAATTAAATTTGCTACTGATCGATGGTTAAAGTAGTTAGTATATTTTGACAATTATGGAGAGTGTTGTTGATAATGTGAGTAAAAACATTTTAAAGCTTTGCACTAGAAATTATTTACAGACAATAGTGTTATACTTAACTACTCATTACTGTAATGACAATGTTAATTATGTAATCATACACCTGGAAACCATTGTTTTTGTTCACTAGGTGTGTTTGGTGTTGAGACAGAAGATGTGTTGGGGACGGAGGGAGTTCCCTGTCGATACTCCACTCGTACTGCGTCTTGATAAAGACGCATATGGGAAAAAGCCTTTTTTCTCCTGAAATTAAGTCTTATTCAATCACGCAGTGAAACTGCACGACTATTGGTTCGTGCAGTGAGTAAAAAACGAACCAATGGGTCAGCAGCGGAGCTGCACAAGCCTATGGTGACGAAACCCGCCAGAATGGGCAGGGCCATCTGGCTATATAAGCGGCCGTTTCGCCATAGGTTCCTCAGATTTTCTCTCCTTCAGCGACGACAATTTCGTCTACACTGATCCCAGAAGCCTACTCGCCGTTGACACGCCTCGCAGCTGGACCCAGCGATCTCAATCTGCTCGGCTGATCCGCCTTTTCTTCGCGCTCCAGCATCGCAGCAGTTCCGGTCTCATTCGCTGCCGCCATCCGGCGAATCTCACGCATCTAAAAGAGCAAATCCCGCGTGCCTCGCTCTCGCCACACAGAGAGGTTTCTCCCGTCCTTTTTTCCTAACCTGACAAGCGTCCCTCTTCAAGCGCGAGTGATCTGGTCTCGTTTGGGGGAATTGATGAAGAGCTGGCCGATGACAGCATGTCATTGGCAGCTTCGGACGCTGAGGAGCTGTCGGGCTCGGTAGCTGACCCCGCCCCCTCGCATTTGTCCGCCCCCAGCGCCGCCAAAGCCGGGATGGATGCCAAACTTTTCTGTGTCCTCTCAAAAGCGGTTGAAGAGCTGGGATTGGAGTGGTCTCCACCAGAGGAGCCTTCTCGCAGCCGTCTCGACGAGTGGTTCCTGCCAGGGCACCGTCAGGCCCCTCAACAGCGACCCTCGCCGTTCTTCCCTGAAGTTCACGACGAGCTCACGAGATCTTGGCGCTCCCCCTACTCTGCTCGCCTCCGTACTTCTGCTTCATCCGCCCTCACTACAATTGACGGCGCTGAAGAAAATGGGTACGAGAGGATGCCTCAACTAGATGAGTCAGTGGCTGCACACCTCTGCCCACCCACTGCCATCAGCTGGAAGGCAAAGGCCACCCACCCGTCCAAGCCATGCAGGACCACTTCAGCGCTCGCTGGACGCTCCTACGCTTCAGCTGAATAGGCGGTTTCGGCGCTCCATTCAATGGCGGTTCTACAGGTCTATCAGGCCAAACTCCTCTCTGCCATAGACGAGTCTGAGCCTGATCCTGCGACTCTCAGGGAGCTGAGAAGTGCAACAGACCTGGCTCTGCGCGCCACCAAGACCACTGCCCAGGCGATAGGAAGGTCTATGGCCAGCCTAGTGGTGCTCGAGCGCCACCTGTGACTCACGCAGATGGAAATCAAAGACTCAGACAAGGTCTCCTTCCTTGACGCACCAATTTCCCCCAGCGGCCCCTTTGGACCTGCGGTGGAAGGATTCGCTGAGCACTTCACAGAGGCGCAGAAGGCGTCACAGGCCATGCAACACTTTCTGCCCAAACACTTCAGCTCCGCAGCTGCTCATAGTCGCCCTAAACCTGCGCTGACTCAGCAGCCCGCGAAGCCTGCACGTGCCGTCCCCGCCCCTCAGCCTGCCAAGACTCAGCAGACGCGAGGGCGCTCCTGCTCGGCCAGATGCCACCCCTTTTCGAAGCACCAGGGCCCCGACCCAGGATAGTGTTGGACCCTGCGCCTCCGGCGTCCTCCTGATCTGCAGAACAGGAAGAGGAGAGGGCCAAGTCCCGCCACGGCCGGACCGCCCACCAAACAGCCTCTCTTAAAGAAAACTATTTTCACCCCGTTCATTTCCGGGTGCAGAGGGAATTGTGTTTGTTGCAAATGCAGGGCCCGTACAAGCACCCAAGCAACCATCCACTGTGATAGTGGAAAAAATAAAACACAAACATTCTCAAAAAGAGAGCAGATTTCCTCTTCCGTCACTCACGAGTGCCCTGCCTCCGTGCAGTCGGTCACTCGAGTTTATCCAACAACCCGGAGTGTCAGATTGGGTTATGGGATAATAAAACGAGGTTATTCACTCCAATTCGCTTGAAGACCCCCGCGTTTCAGCGGTGTGGTCTCCACCTTGGTGCAGGGCGAGAACGCTCGCATTCTACGCTCAGAGGTGATGACATTGTTGGAAAAAGGAGCCATAGTCTCTCCAGCAATCCTGAAAACTTTCTATTCAGGGACCATAGAAAGTGTATTGACTCAGTGCATCTCAGTGTGGTATGGAAACAGCTCCAGCCAAGACTGCAAGGCCTTGCAGAGAGTTGTGCGCTTAGCTGAGCGCATCTCGGGGTCTGCTCTCCCCTCTCTCCAGGACATCTACCTCAAACGCTGCAGAAGCAGAGCTGTCAAAATCACCAAAGACTCAAATCACCCTGGAAACTGTCTATTCACTCTGCTGCCATCTGGTAAGCGCTTCCGCTGCCTGATGGCAAAAACTGAGAGACTTAGGAGTTTTTTCCCCCAGGCCATCAGACTCCTTAACTCAACTCAGCCTCTTAACATCATCTGACATACTTCATAATCACTAATCACACACTCATTATTCTCTACCGCATACTGACAGTGTAATTTGCACACAACACTTTCTGTGTCTTGATATCTTATTATCTTATTTTTTATATTTATTTTTTTGTGATTGCTGCTTCATGTCAACCATGTTCAACCTGTTTGCACATTCCTCTCTCGTACAGTCATGCTTATCTTAATATTTAATTCTACAGCATACTGTCATGCACATTCTTTTATACTTTATATTTTGTTCTTTATATCTTATTTTTTATTCATTTTATTTTATGCATACTTCCCTTGTGTTGTATTCTACAATATTTGCACTCTCCATGGAGCGGACCTGACTCACATTTCACTGCTGGTTATACAATCTCTGTATAGTCGTGTATGTGACAAATAAAACTTGAAACTTGAAACTTGAAACTAGAAAGGGTTCTTCCAGCTCAGAGCGAGTCAGGCTTTTACAGCTGTTACTTCCTCGTCCCCAAAAAGGATGGTGGCCTCCGGCCCATCCTCGATCTCAGACGCCTGAATCGCGCCCTCATGAGGATGTCGTTCAGGATGATCACGCTGAAGCAGATCCTCTCGCAGATTCGCACAGGGGACTGGTTCTGTTCTCTGGACCTGAAAGACGCATACTTTCACATCCAGATAGCCCCCCATCACAGACGATTCTTGAGATTCGCCTTCGAGGGAGTGGCTTATCAGTACACGGTCCTTCCCTTTGGGCTGTCTCTGGCCCCCCGCACTTTTACGAAGTGCATGGACGCGGCTCTTTCCCCTCTAAGACAGATGGGAATTCGCATTCTCAATTACCTCGGCGACTGGCTCATTCTGGCCCAGTCAGAGGTGGAGCTACTTTCACACAGAACACTCCTCCTCAGCCTCTTAGAGCGCCTGGGGCTCAGGGTTAATTTTGCCAAGAGTGCACTGTCCCCCAGCCAACGAGTATCGTTCCTGGGAACAGTTCTGGACTCAGCTCAGAGCTCAGATGAGAGCTGTGATAGCGCCAGAACGCACCATTTGGCCATTCAGAAACTCGCGGCCACCTTCAAGAGCGACACCGCTCGCCCACTCAAAGCGTTTCAGAGAATGCTGGGCCTCATGGCCTCAGCATCGCCAGTGCTACAGCTGGGCCTGCTTCGCATGCGGCCCCTCCAACGCTGGTTGAAACTACGGGTTCCACCCAACGCATGGTGTCACGGACGCCTACACATCAGGGTGAGCCAGGCCTGTGTGACAGCCCTGGCACCCTGGAAGAACCCACGATGGATGGAGAAGGGCGTGGCCATGGGAATGGTCTGCAACAGGAAAGTTGTCACGACAGACGCCTCCAACACAGGTTGGGGGGTGCTGTGCGAAGGCAAACTGACCTTTGGCCATTGGTCGAATTCGGCCATTTGCCAGACCTAATAGGACGCCATGTGCTGATTCGCTCAGACAGCATGTCCTTGGTGTCATATATAAATTATCAGGGAGGTGTCTCCTCGAAGCGCCTCTTCATTCTGGTAGAGCGCCTTCTGGAATGAGCTCAGCTCAACCTGCGCTCGCTGAGAGCAGCACACCTGCCGGGCAGATTGAACCAAGGAGCGGATATGTTATCTCGGAGCAATGTTCCCTCGGAAGAGTGGATGCTCCATCCGCAGACGGTTCGGATGATCTGGACGATCTTTGGCAAGGCCGAAGTAGACCTTTTTGCCTCCAAAGACAGCTCTCACTGCCCAACTTATTATTCGAAGTTCAGGGACGCGTTGGCCCACGATTGGCCCAACCTCCTCCTTTATGCATTCCCCCGATCGCCCTGATTCCACAGGTCATCAGGCAAATCAGGGAACAAGGACACAAGGTGCTATTGGTGGCCCCCTTGTGGGAGAACCAACCTTGGTTGTCAGAGCTGACTCAGCTGCTGACAGCAGCCCCCTGGCCCGTGCCCCTGAGACAGGATCTCCTCTCTCAGGCGAACGGAACAATATGGCACCCTCGACCCGAGCTGTGGACTCTCCACCTTTGGCCGCTCGACGGGAGCCTATCAGCCTCCCAGAGCGAGTGTTAAACACCATTTCTGAGGCTAGAGCCCCGTGTACGAGACGCCTCTATGCCCCCTTAAGTGGTCTGTTTTCTCCACTTGGTGCCTCGACCGTGGTGAAAACACCTCTACCTCTGAGTTAGCGGTGGTTCTGTCCTTCCTGCAGGAGCTGCTGGATAAAGGACGTTCCCATTCCACGCTCAGGGTGTTCGTAGCAGCTATAGCGGCCTTTCATGCCCTTATAGCAGGCCAATCGGTGGGCAGAGACAACTCCGTTGTCCATTATCTGAGGGGAGCCAAGAGGCTGCATCCGCCTCGGCCCCTTACCGTCCCTACATGGGACATGCCCACCGTACTGAGGGCCCTGAAGGGCCTTCCCTTTGAGCCGCTACAGTCTACGAACCTCCGGTCACTGTCGCTGAAGACTGCTCTGCTATTAGCACTAGCTTCGGTTAAGCGAGTTGGAGACCTACAGGCACTCTCTATTAGCCCTGCCTGCCTGGAATTCGGGCCCAACGACTCCAAGGTCATCCTGAAACCAAGGCATGGTTACGTACCTAAGGTACTTTCAACCCCGTTCAGAGCTCAGGTCATCACACTCTCCGCGCTTCCTCCTTCTGAGGAGGACCGGGAGTTATCCTTGTTATGCCCTGTCAGAGCTCTGAGGATCTAATTTGAGCGTTCCGCCTCCTTTTGGCGTACGGAACAGCTCTTTGTTAGCTTCGGTAACCGCGCCAAAGGGCATCTGGTCACGAAGCAGAGGCTCTCTAAGTGGATAGTGGATGCTGTGATGCTGGCGTACTCTTTTTTGGGCCTACAATGCCCCACTGGAGTATGAGCCCATTCGACTAGAGGCATCGCCTCGTCGTGGGCGTGGTCTAGCGGTGTGTCCATTACAGAGATTTGTGCTGCGGCTGGTTGGGCCTCGCCGTCCACATTTGCTAGGTTTTATAACCTGGACATACCGGCCTTACAGGCCAGGGTCCTCTCTGCTTAGTTGAGCATACATGCATACGCTGTGGGAACAATCCTGAAGGAGAATTCTTGACCGCAACGCGCTCAAGCTCTCTGGTTGGTTCCTTGCATTCTTTGGTCCTGGAAATACTGAGTATGTAAGAGTCATATGGAACGATCACCCAGGCCGAGCATAACCTCTATGAGTTTATCTCGCTTTAGCCGGAGTATACTATTGCACTTCCCTATGGGCATTGAATGCTTACGGAGGTATATATACAGTCGTTCATCTACCCTAGCACGGCGTGATTGAATTGAGTTCCCATGTGCGTCTTTATCAAGACGCAGTACTCGTTCCGTATCTCAGGGAACCGAGGTTACGACAGTAACCGAGTACGATTCTGTCACACTACACACAGGTGTTGAAAAACAGAAAGATGACCTGATAGTATGGTATTATGGACCTGAAAAAGCTCTAGATGTAGAAACTCTTCACAATGTTCTTCATCATCTGAACGTTCATCAGTGTCTAAATGTTCACTACTGTGTTCAGTGCTGAATGTGAGTCATGTGACTCTCTCCTGGTTCAAAGGAAACAGTTTAATCTCCAGAATCAGTGCGTTTAATCTCAGCATCAGTCTCTCTTTACCTCTGGAGGTGGAACATCAGGATAAAAACACCTACAGCTGTGTGCTCAACAACAACATCAGCAACCAGACCAAACATCTGGACATCAGTCAACTCTGTCAGCCACGTGCAGGTACATCAGTGATGATATTAGTGTTATACACTGAGCTGATCTATGTCAGTCATGTATTTAATAAATGTGGATTTAAATCATGCAATAATTTAATTACTTAAAACTAAATGATTGATTAGCATTACAGAAATGTAAGTGTTATGGATACTGTTATGTCCACGCAGGCAAGGAGTGGAAGCAGGATCTATGTGCAACAAGGCTTATTAACACTGCAAGAAGAAGATAATCCAAAAAGCAGTAAAACAAGTGAACTAAAACAATAACCAACCCAGACAGTGGAAACTAGGCAGTATATGTATACAGAACAAAACAATGAGCAAAACACAGATGAAAATAATGAGTAACCATGGAAACAAACAAACTAAGAACAATAAAAAATCTAGGAAACCAATAAGAACACACTAGAAACACAGGCAACAAAGGACACAGGAACTAAACACAGGATCTATGAACTCAGAAACAAAATCAGAACTAATTGGTAATTAGTTACTAAACTATTAGTATCAGAACTAATACACCCTACAGCACACTCCCACTTTACGAAATGCCACGCACTGCACTTTAACTCCAACACAGTTCAAACTGGACTACACGTACACAGTGCACTAATACAACAATCTATCTGCTACCACTGGATACCATCCATTGCACATCCATGGCATTTGCGTATCCAGCTTATGTATAATCTACTGCACCGTTGCATATTATTGTGTGTGTATATATGTGTACATAATGTAGAATGTGTACATACGTGTATAATGTGTATTGATAACTGTAAGTATGTCTAATAGTACACTGTGTGTACTGAGTATATGTATGTGTATATTGCACATTGCCATCTGTATAAGTCTGTAAGTATGTAATGGTACTGTCTATATGTTAATTGTTTCTGCACTGTATGGAGCATGCTCTCAAGAATTTCACTCACCAAGGCACATGTTCTGTGATGATGTGACAATAAAAGTGATTTGATTTGATTTGAAATGAACATCAAATATAGTTGAGCCCATATCCACATGATCATTAATAGTCATTTCATTATTTATATTTATTAATTAATTTATTGTGTATCTTTAATTACATATTGCTATACAGTGTTGGGAGTAACGCGTTACAAAAGTAATGCATTACAGTAACGTATTACTTTTTGCTGTAACGCAGTAGTGTAAGGCATTACTGATCAATTTTCAGTAATATTTTACTCGGTACATGTTCAGTAACACTTGCGTTACAACACACTTTTTGCCCAAAATTTAATTGTTCAAAGAAAAAAGACCGTGAGACATTAATGAATCAAAAATTCTGCAAGTAAGTTCTATTTCCTGTTCGTGGTCAGTCAATAGCCTCGTGTGGTATACAAGATTGTAAATAACAACAGCTTCTAATATATTTGTTTAGCGATTTATTTAATTCATCTCCCTCTCGCTGGTGGAACTTTGTATTGTGTGACGAAGTCCAGTGAAGGCCCAGTGAAGGCGTGTTTAGGGCGGGTTTTACAGGAGTGCCGCGAGGCTACTGGCCCGACCGTGGAAACGCGGCATGATTTCGGCCTCTGTGCTGGAGGTCCGAGGCTATTAGCCCCGCCCGGCTCACTGTAAGCCAGTGGAAAAGCGGCTAATGGGTGAAGATGGCAGAAGACTGTACATTCGCGAGATGCCTGGATAGCCCACAGTCATTATGCTACACCATATCGCCCCCTACTGGATGTAAAATGCTCTGCAGTATATTTTGTCATTTTGGAATGTTAAAGGGATAGTTCACCCAAAAATGAAAATTCTGTCATCATTTACTCACCCTCAAGTAGTTCCAAACCTGTATGAATTTCTTTGTTCAGAACACAAAGGAAGATATTTTGAAGAAAGTTTGTATACCAGGCTGTTTTGGGGCAACCTTGGGGCACAAAAAAAAATACTATAGAAGTCAATGGTGCCCCAGCGCTGCTATGTTTCCAATATTCTTCAGAATATCTTCCTTTGTGTTCAGCAGAACAAAGACATTCATACAGGTTTGGAACTACTTGAGGGTCAGTAAATGATGACAGAATTTTCATTTTTGGGTGAACTATCCCTTTAAATTCTACTTCTGTAGGTATTTTGGTGAAAGTAACTCAAAAGTAATACAGGAGTCATGTAACGCATTACAATTCCGAGACAGTAATATTGTAAGGTAATGAATTACTTTTAAATAACAGTAACAAGTAATCTATAATGTATTACAGTTTGGAAGTAACTTGCACAACACTGTTGCTATATGGACAGTCAGTCAGCAACAATATTAATTTATATTTGACAAACTTAAACAAAATAGGCTTTCGTGAAGAATGTGATTTCGAGACAGATGTCACTGAAACTAACTACTTGTCTGATGAAGTCAGAATAAGGTTGTTTGAATTAAACCCCACTTTGTATCCCGTGTTATTATTATTATTGTACTTACACATTAGGCCAAAAGAGACAACTGAGTGTGTCATGGGAAGTAAGTTGACACTTTACTTTCAGGTGACATACAGTAGTTACACATGTACTTACTTTGGTAATAACAATAAATTATGTATAATAGGGGGATCACGTGACCCCTCGATGGCGATGCAGGCTTAGTCTTTTGCTCCGCTCACTTTGCCACATATTTTACGATCCTGTCAGTAAAATTTAAACCACTCTGCATTGGACCCATCATGAGTGCTAAGGCAGACAAAGGGGATCGGAAAAGAGAGATTGTGCAATCGCCAATGAAGAAAAAATTCAGAGATTCAGCCATCTCCAGTGAAGACCTCGACGATGCTATTGCTAGCCGCATTGAACTAGCATTTAAAGAACACCAAAGCACTTTGAATTCGGCAGTGAGAGATGCTATGGACTCGGTGCTGATTCCCGCATTGTGCGGACTGCGTGAGGACATACAAGCGACCAACGAGTCTGTTAAAGAGCTAAAAGAGGAGTTTGAGGCCATAGTTACCACGGCGAAGCAGACACGTGACCGCGTTGATTCTGTTCAGGCAGCGGCGCGTGAAGATAAGAGAACAGTCACGGACTTAAAGGATCAGCTGGAGAGTGTTCCTCTTTCCGATGTTAAAGCCAAGTCCCCTAGATGGCGCTTTAACATATCATTATTAAGTAATCAGACTTTCATTACTTCTCTAAAATAATATATTAAGGAATTTCTTGAAATTAATATGCCCTCTGATGTGGATCCTCAAATACTGTGGGAAACGACTAAGTGTGCTATACGAGTGTAACGAAGGGTCTGAGGCATGGGGATCCATTTGCAGCTTTTATTAGAAGACAACGTTAAACAGGCGAAGATCAGATAACAGCGACAGGGATAATAGAGACAGGACCAAACTCATAAACGTTTACCAGGCTTAGGTCGGGGCAGGCGGCAGACAGGAGAAGTAATAGATAGTCCAGAGATCAGATCACAAGGGCAGGCGGCAGAGAATCACAGGGTCAGATAAACAGTCCTAGGTCGTACACAGAAGATCAATAATATCAGGGTTAAACGCTCAGAAATGTTAGCCGGTGCAAAACAAGACTTCGCAAAGAGTGCCTGATGGATAGCAGCTTATATAGGCCACAGAGATGAGCAACACCTGTGCAGCAATCAGTCTCAGGTACAGGGCATTGTGGGAGATGCAGTTCATGAGTTAATACTCTGGTGACGGTGCCCTCCGGTGGTGTTCGGGGAGGGCCACAGAGACCGAGTTTGTGACAGAGCCCCCTCCCTGCGAGCGGCTCCTGAAGCGAGAGGCGGTTCTACGCCGAGGCCTTCCACGGGGTCAAGGAGCGGGTCTGTTGGGGTGATCGCGATGGAAATCATCCGTGAGCGTGGAGTCCAGGATGTCCGGGGCATTGATCCAGGACCTCTCCTCAGGTCCATACCCCTCCCAGTCTATGAGGTATTGTAACACCCGGCCTCGGCGTCGAGAATCCAAGATCTCTCTGACTCGGTACGCCTCCTCGCCATCCACCACGATGGGAGGGGTGCTCTCCTCAGCGGTCTCCTCCTGGTCCCCCTCCCCTCTCGGACCACCGGCGGGCTTGAGCAAAGAAATATGGAAAGTGGGTGAGATACGGTAATTGGCAGGAAGTGCTAAACGATATGAAACTGGTGTAATTTGACGAATTATTTTAAATGGACCCACGTACCTGGGACTGAGCTTTTTGCACGGGAGACGAAGACGGAGATCTCTGGTGGACAACCACACCCACTGGCCCGGAGCGTAGGGAGGACCTGGTCTCCGATGACGATTGGCCTGTTCTCTAACCCGGCGTACAGCATGTTGGAGATGAACGTGAGCGGTATTCCAGGTCTCCTCACTGCGGTGTAGCCAATCATTGACAGCGGGCAGATCTGAGGGTTCCCCTGACCAGGGAAATAGCGGAGGTTGGAAACCAAGCACACACTGGAACGGGGTTAGACCAGTGGACGGCTTGCGTAGTGAGTTCTGCGCATATTCAGCCCAAAGCAGATAACGACTCCAGTCGTTCTGGTTGTTGTGGCAGTAAGATCTTAGAAATCGAGTCAATTCCTGATTAAGTCGTTCCACTTGACCATTGGATTCGGGGTGATAGCCGGAGGTTAGGCTGATGTTTATGTTAAGCTGCTGACAGAAAGCAGACCAGACTCTGGAGGTGAACTGAGGTCCACGATCTGAGAATATGTCTTCGGGTAGTCCATAGAATCTAAATACCTGTTCCAGTAAAGCCTCTGCTGTTTCAAAGGCTGTGGGGAGCTTAGTGAGAGGAATGAGGCGGCATGCTTTTGAGAAGCGGTCGATGACTGCAAGTATGGTGGTATGATTTCTGGAACGGGGAAGATCAGTTACAAAGTCTATGGCGATGTGAGACCAGGGCGTTGAGGTATAGGTAGAGGTTGAAGTAATCCAGCTGGGCATTGACGAGATGACTTGGTAATACTGCAGGTAGCACAGTGTTGGATAAACTCGGTAACGTCCTTTTGTAATGATGGCCACCAGAACCGGTTGGTAACGAGATGAACCGTGGCTGTGATGCCAGGATGACCAGAACTGGGAGAATCGTGAACCATCTGTAGAATGCATTGTCGAAGATCTGCAGGAACATAGGTTAAGTTTGGTGGGCAGTCAGGTGGTGTGGGGTCATTGGTTTGTGCCTCTGTAATTTCGGTTATGATGTCCCATTGTACAGGAGCGAGGATAAGAGATGTGGGAATGACCGGCTCACTGGGGACCTTCGAGGATGTTGTGAAGTCGAACTGCCTTGAGAGAGCATCCGCTTTTCCATTCTTTGATCCGGGGCGGTAAGTGACATGAAAGTCGAATCGGGAAAAGAACAGTGACCATCTTGCTTGACGGTGGTTGAGACGTTTGGCTGACCTGATATATTCCAAATTTTTGTGATCTGTGAGTACAATGAAAGGTAGTTTGGCGCCCTCCAGCCAATGTCTCCACTCCTCGAAAGCTGCTTTCATGGCTAGCAGTTCTCGATCTCCAACATCATAATTCCTTTCGGCGGCATTGAGTTTTCTTGAGTAATAGGCACAAGGATATAGCTTAGCGGGTTACCTTAATGTTGAGACAAGATGGCTCCAATGCCTGTGTTAGAGGCATCCACTTCAACTGAGAACTCGAGTTCAGGATCGGGGTGATGAAGAATCGGTGCGGAGGTGAAACGCTCCTTGAGTTGCTGGAAAGCCTCTGATGCTGCTGTGGACCAGATGAAACAGCGCTTGCCTCCCCTAAGCAAGGACGTCAATGGTGCGGCTATGGTGCTGAAGTTGCGGATGAAGCGTCTGTAGAAGTTTGCAAACCCCAGAAAACGTTGCAGATCTTTAGTGGTTTTAGGTGTGGGCCAGTTGAAGACTGAGTTGATCTTCTTCTCATCCATAGCCACCCCGTCAGCACTGATGATGTATCCCAGAAATGACGTTAGTGTCTGATGAAACTCACATTTCTCCATTTTGGCATACAACTGGTGATCGATGAGGCGTTTGAGTACTGCCCTTACATGTTGCACATGGGAATCAAATGTGTCAGAGTAGATTAATATATCGTCCATGTAAACAATCGTCCACCGACCCAACATGTCCCGAAACACATCATTGATAAATGCCTGAAAGACTGATGGACTGTTGACAAGCCCGAACGGCATAACCAGATATTCGTAGTGCCCATTGGTGGTAGAAAAGGCTGTTTTCCACTCATCCCCCTCTCTGATGCGGATAAGATTGTATGCATTGCGGAGGTCAAGCTTGGTAAAGTACTTAGCAGAACGAAGCATTTCAAGGGCGGCTGGAACTAATGGCAGAGGGTAGCGGAATTTAACTGTAATCTCATTGAGATGACGGTAATCAATGCAGGGGCGTAATCCTCCATCCTTTTTCTTAACAAAGAAGAAGCCTGCTGATGCTGGTGATGTGGATGGTCTGATGAAGCCCTTTGATAGCTCCTCCTCTATGTAAGCTTTCATGACCTCCGACTCTTGTTGTGTTAACGGGAAAATTCTGCCTCTGGTGGGTACTGCCCCAGGAAGGAGATCGATGGCACAATCGTTAGGGCGATGAGGGGGAGGTTGTGAGGCTTTGGACTTACTGAAGGCTTCACCCAAATCATGGTATTCCATTGGTAATCCCTGAATAACTGGACTTTCTTTGGGAAGAGATTTAAGTGGTAGAGGTGAGTGAGAGTGGAGCAAAAGGCAGTGCTTGTGACATGTCTCAGACCCCTGAACGATCTGTCTTGTGGTCCATGATATGCAGGGATTGTGTTTCTCCAGCCAGGGCAAGCCGAGGATTATGGGTTTCTGGGGTGATTCAATAGCAAACAGGTGAATGCTTTCCGTGTGAAGTGAGCCGGTTCTCAGTGTGATGTCCTTGGTGATGAATTTGACGTGCCCCGTGCCCAAGGGACGGCCATCTAACGCTGCCACTGCCACACTGGATTCACATGAAACAAGAGGAAGAGAGTGTGTCTTAGCAAAGTTCACATCTATGAAATTGCCTGTAGCCCCAGAGTCGATTAATGCCAGAGAATCAAACTGTGAGTTATCAAACATTATGGTTACTGGAACTTCGAGTGTGGATAAGGTAGACGGATTAGAACTCACCAAGGATGAACCCCTAGAGGTTGGTCTTGTGGGGCAGGAGATTCTCATATGGCTGGGCAGACCGCAATATAGGCATAGATTCTCACAGCGTCTGCGCTCTCTCTCTTCTGATGTGAGGTGAGTCACGCCCACTTGCATAGGCTCAGGCTCTGGTGTGGTTCTCCCTGTGACAGCAGAGGGCAGTGTAGCGGAGCGACGTGAAGGGCGTCTAGAGCGCATCAGGTTGTCAATACTAATGGCGAGTTTGATAAACTGTTCCAGTGATTTCCCCTCATCGCGGAAAGCCAATTCAGACTGGAGTTCGGTCGTGAGGCCCTTGCGGAACAACAGCTTTAGTGGATCGTTATCCCAGCCTGTTTGTGCAGCGAGAGTACGGAAGGTGAGTGCATAATCAGCCGCCGTGCTGCTTCCCTGGCGTAGTGCTAGTAGTTGTTCCCCAACTTCCTTTCCATCAACTGAATGTTCAAACACCTCTCGAAATTGTTGCATAAAGTTTCTGAAGGAGGGGAAAGCCATATTACCACCTTCCCACACCGCTGTAGCCCAGTCTAGTGCTCTCCCCGTCAGCAATGAACACACAAAAGAGACACGACTGTTATCAGTGGGGTAGAGAAGGGGTTGTTGGTCCATGAATATTGTGCACTGGAGGAGAAACCCCTTACACTTGTTAAGGGTGCCATCGTATTTCTCAGGAAATGACAAACGTGGGCTGGTCATAGGTTAGCTGGCGCTTTGGCTTTGAGCGGCCGGTGGTGGTGTCGGAGTGGGTGGAGAAGCAATGACACACAAAGCCTGGAGTGTTTTGCTCAGCTCCTCTGTGAGTGAAGTGAGACGCTGCAGTTGTTGGTGATGTGCTGCTAGCATAGAGGCTTGGGCTGAGACCTCGGTGGTGAGCTGGGAAGCACCTGCTGGATCCTGAGTTGGCGAAGTCTTCTCTAAAGAAGGGTCTGAGGCATGGGGATCCATTTGCAGCTTTTATTAGAAGACAACGTTAAACAGGCGAAGATCAGATAACAGCGACAGGGATAATAGAGACAGGTCCAAACTCATAAACGTTTACCAGGCTTAGGTCGGGGCAGGCGGCAAACAGGAGAAGTAATAGATAGTCCAGAGATCAGATCACAAGGGCAGGCGGCAGAGAATCACAGGGTCAGATAAACAGTCCTAGGTCGTACACAGAAGATCAATAATATTTGGGGTTTAACGCTCAGAAATGGGGCAAAACAAGACTTCGCAAAGAGTGCCTGATGGATAGCAGCTTATATAGGCCACAGAGATGAGCAACACCTGTGCAGCAATCAGTCTCAGGTACAGGGCATTGTGGGAGATGCAGTTCATGAGTTAATACTCTGGTGACGGTGCCCTCCGGTGGTGTTCGGGGAGGGCCACAGAGACCGAGTTTGTGACAACGAGGTTTCTGTATATCTTTCTCTTCTACTCTCGCCAAAGCGAAAACTCACCAGTTTACACAATTAGAAAATAAAATCCAATCATTACAAAATCTACAAAAACAACATTTCACTGAGCAACAGGCTACACAGCTGTCCTCTTTAAAAGAAGAATATGATTTACTTTCACACTCAAAGGCGGAATTTATTTTACATAGGACTAGACAAAAATATTATTTTGAATCAGAGAGACCTAGTCATCTATTGGCCCTTAGGTTGAAAGAATGCGAATCTAAGGCATATATTAGCACAATAAAATCATCGGATGATCAGGTCACCACGAACCCTGTGGCAATTAATGACATATTTAAAGGTTTTTACACAAATCTGTATAAAGCCGAAATAGATTTTGATGAACCAATTTGTAAGCAGTATCTAGATAAATTGGAACTGCCTCAGATCTCACAGATAGATAAAGAATCTTTTGAGGCCCCATTAAGTTTGGAGGAACTCCACGTCTCTTTAAAAAGCCTTCAAAAGGGCAAATCGCCGGGTCTAGATGGTCTCCCCCCTGAGTTATATCTAGAAATTTGGGATTTGGTAGGGATACTTATGCTTAACTCATTTAATTTTGCAATTCAACATGGGGTATTTCACAGAAATCAAAAAACATCACTGATTTCATTACTTCTTAAAAAAGGGAAAGATTCATTAGATTGTTCCAGCTACAGACCGATTTCGCTTATCCCATGTGATGTAAGAATCTATGCTAAAGTTTTTGCTTCTCGTATGGAGAAGGTAATTCACAGTCTGATCAAGGAGGACCAAACTGGTTTCATCAAGGGGCGCAATGCGTCTGACAATATGCGTCGACTCCTTCATATTCTTGACTTTGCGGACTCCCACCCAACACCTTGTGCGGTCTTTTCACTTGATGCAGAAAAAGCCTTTGACAGGCTAGAGTGGAATTATATGTGGGCAGTTCTGCAATGTTTCGGCTTCGGTGAACACTTCATTTCTATGATTAAGACATTATACCACTCACCTGCAGCATTAGTCATAACTGGTAATATTATTTCCCCCTCATTCCCTTTACAGCGGGGAACGAGGCAGGGGTGTCTGCTTTCCCCCTTATTGTTTTGTCTATCTCTTGAACCCTTAGAGCAAGCCATCAGGAAATCTGAAGTATCGATTAAGATTCATGATCATAATCATAGTATTTCATTATACGCTGATGATATTATTCTATATTTAGACCACTTTGATGTTTCAGTCTCTAGTATAATTAAGGAATTTGATAATTTTAGTAGCCTATCAGGATATAAAATAAATTGGAGCAAATCTGCTTTAATGCCAATTAACAATGTTAAAGTTAATTTTTCTATTCCCTCATTTATCCCTATTAAGGAATCTTTCATCTATTTGGGCATTACCATATATAAAAACATTCATAAGATTGCCAAAGACAATTTTAGTAACATTTTAGTTAAGGTCAAAAATGACATTCAAAGATGGAAGAATCTTAAAGTCTCTCTCCAAGGAAGATTCTCCACTGTTAAGATGAATTTGTTGCCTCGATTTCATTTTTTTTTCTCTATGCTACCACTTTCTCCCCCTCCAGGTTACTTTAAGGAGATCAACTCCATAATTTCTAAGTTTATCTGGAATGCTAAATGTCCCAGAATTAAACTTACCACATTACAACATCCTAATAGCGCAGGAGGACTGGCTGTACCAAATTTTGAATTATATTATTGGTCGTTCCAGCTTAAAGCTCTTCATAATTGGGTTGATCCTCAATCTACAGTTTCATGGAGAGTGATTGAAGCTGACAAGGTTAAACCAAATAGACTTCAAGATATTCTATTTACTGGCACAGGAAAAAAGGGGATAATTATAAATTTGGTCCGGTTGTAGCCAACTCTATTAAAATCTGGAAAACGGTTGAACGTCGGATAGGAGGACCCTTCAAATTTTGTAACAGTACACCTTTATGGCACAATTTTAATTTTGTATGCGGAAATCGTCCATTTGTCCAACCCTCTTGGTCTTCTTTAGGTGTAAACACGTGCGGTGATATATATGATGACCAGGGCCTCTGCTCATTTCAGACATTGAGGGCCAAATTTTGTCTACCAGTTTCCGCATATTTTGTCTTTCTTCAGTTGCGTTCTGCTCTCAAAGCGTATGGCGTTCCTTGGTCTTCTTCCATTTCCTCTCATCCTATGCGGGACTGGATTGCACCATCTGCTTGTCGGCCATCTGTTTCCTTAATATATACTAAAATTATTGATTGCATTACAAAACCTCTTTCTATTAAAACTATTTGGAATAGGGAATTATCTGACCTTAATTTATCTGTCGACTGGGAGAGAGTGTGGTCTAATCTCAGTTTAACATCTAAAAATCTGGCTCATCATCTTATTCACTTCAAAGTCATTCATAGAGCATACATAACTCCTTACAAAAGATTTAAAAATGAAACTACAGTCAAATTTGAACTGCCATATACAGTATGTAACACTGCATCATCAGGCACTTTTCTGCATATGTTTTGGGAATGTCCTGTCGTCATCAGTCTATGGACACATGTAAACCTGGTTTTGTCATCATTACTGCGAAGCCTTCCAAGCCTTCGACCGTTGACGCTTGGCAGTGTTTTCTTTTTGATGTACGTGATTGTATGGAGGAGTGACTTGTTTTGTGTTTTTATTGTCCTTCCCTCTCTCCCTCCCTTTTGACTTGACTTTGAGCTATTGAGTATATGTCTGTTGTTTTGTTTTGTTATATTTTGGATGTTATGTTATGTTATGTTATGTTATGTTATGTTTGAAAAAAAAAAAAAAAAATGTTGATAACAAAAAATAAATTAATTATAATTATAAGCAACACACCCTAAACCAAACCCTAATCTTAATCCTACAGTGAAGTAAACTTTAACCTTTTAAGGATTTAATCCGAATGGTTATAAAAAGAAAGTTGCAAAAGTTAGGAACAATAAAGAAAGAGGAAATGTTATTATCAAAAGAAAACAATTACTAAGCCTAAATTACTAAAACTAAGCCTGTCTACTAAAGTGGTGCAGGGACATCGCATTTTATGTGAACCCTAAATTAGCATCGCCCTGGTTCCCTTGACAAAAATAAGATATGTAATAAGAGGTAAATCCAGCCCTGACCATAAAGAATATGGCATTAACTGATATAATGTCAATTAGACATTAAACAGTATTAAAATGTAATATCACGATTATAGTGACCAATGTTATCACCATTATCAGTATTACTGTGGCACTGTGAAATTTGTTTGAAATAAAAAAGAAGCATAATTGCTTACATTTAGGAGCCTGTTGTAATTACAGGCATAAATAAATACTGTAGCTACTAGGGCTTTAAAGGGGTCACAGCATACTTTGGTTAAAATTTCTCAATGTTATTGTAAAACAACACCGTTTTTACCCTGTCAAAAACAGCTCTGTTCACAGCGACCCGTTTCGGTGCATGTCATTTTAAATGCTAATGAGCTCTGCTCGCCCCACCCCTCTCTTCTGTGGGGTGACGAGCCGTGCACATGAGACTGTAAACTTTAGCCGCATTCAGCCGCAGAACTTGCTAACTAGCACATTATTAGGAAAGGCAATTTGCCTAAGAGTCATAAAAAACAGTTGCACTTTATTTTAGGGTGCTTTCACACTAGCACTTTTGGTGCGCACCCGGGTTCGATTGACGTCAGAGTTCGGTTCGTTTGGATGATGTGAACGCTGTCATCCGACCTCAGGTGCACACCCGCGAACTGCACCCGAGTCCGCTTAAAAAGGGTGGTCTGCAGAGCCGGCGCCAGGGCACCTCCATCAGGGGGGCATTTGAATTTCTAGGGGGGGCACAAATCACGTTGTGTGTGTGTGTGTGTGTGTGTGTGTGTCGGGGGGGGGGGGGGGTAATCGTGCAATCTGTGATCGTGTGCAGTTGCTGACGCTCGCTAAAGCATGAAATCGCGTTCTTATGTGCGCTGTTTCGAAATCGATCATGTTCAGCAAGGAGGGGAGAGGATGAAAAGTGGGTGGGGGGGGGAACAGTAGCTCGTTTGGGGGGGGGCACGGCCCGCGAATGCCCCTCCTTGGCGCCGGCCTTGGTGGTCTGGGGTTCGGTTCAAGTGAACTCTGGTACGGTTCGCTGCTGATGTGAATGCAATCGCACCAAATCGCGGAAGTGAACCACTATTAATGCCGTATTATTTGATAAAAATGTGTGTTTGTGTATGTGTTTCACTCACTTTCCTGACGAGCGTGACTTACGCGCTGCAAGCAGAAAGCTGTAGGTTTCATTTCTGTTGCATTCAGCGTTCTTTAGAGCATTTGCAGACATTCCTGTGGCAGACGTAAGTGCCGTTATGTACCGAAGCTTTGTAAATGAAGCGAACGGTTCAAAAACGTAAATATATAAAAGTGCAGATAGCAATCTTATGCATTTTGCCGCCTTCTCCCGCGCCATCGTTACTAAGCAACGGGGTAAACAGCTGCTGGCTTGATGATGCAAACGAACCGCGGTTCGGCCCCAAATAAAATAATATGAACACAGTCCAGCGGGGGCAGGGGGAGGGGGGAGCAAACGAACTCGGGTTCGGACCAGTCAATCGAACCAAGTGTGAAAGCACCCTTACAGTACATGTACTTACAGTGTACAGTGTACCTAAGAAAGAACTGGTAATATAAGGTAACTACATAAGGTAGGGTTAGATTTAGGGGTAGGTTCAGGGTTAGTATTTACCTAGTTATTGTAATTACTATAAGTACATAGTATGTACATGAGTAACAGGACTGTAAAATAAAGTGCTACCAAAAAACCTTATACTCACTTTTTCTGTAGGTGAAGCTGGATCACGAATGTTTCATGCAAACATAGACGCATTTAGGCAGATCGGGGGGTGGGGGCGCCTTCCCTTCAAAAACAAAGGTAATCCACTGCATCTTCAGCGGCTCAGATGTCGGGAGTAAATGACGATTGCTATGTTCATTATTACATCCAACAACAGAACGCCTCAATCGCTTAATCGGAGACATTCTTGTCTACATCTTCAGCGGTTATGATTTATGGAGATTTAAGAGTGGATTTTTATCATTATAGGGTGGTTGTGTACCAGTGTTAATTTCGTTAACGAAGACGACGACGAAAAATAATCGTCAATTAACTTTTTTTCTGTGACTAAGACGAGACGTTGACGAGCTAAAACTAATATCTGATGATAAAAAGTATGACGAAATGTATGCCGCGTCTTCGTTAACAAGACGAGATGGGACTAAAATGTTATTTGAGGACTACCGGACATTCAAAATACATCCTATAGGCTAAGTTAACTGTCTTGTCTTTAAAAATGTGCGTCTCTGTCATTGGATTGCAATCAGATGAGGGGCGTTCGCATATCTAGTCTCAGTATGGCAGCCGCAGCGGACAGAAAGGCTACCAAAACACAAACTAGCGATCTGAAACAATGGCCTCAGCACACGAAGGGTTAGGGATAGGGTGACCAGACGTCCCGTTTTTCCCAATAGTCACAATTCGTTGTCAACTAACTTAAAGTTTATGAAGGCGGGATAGGCGGAATCGCGCTGATAGAAGTGCTCTCTCTCTCTCGCGCGCACACTCCACTTCTTCAGTTCTCATTCAGAGCGCGATCAGTTCTCAGTGCTCAAATACACACACAGCAGTCCAAATGTCTGTACAGTATCTCATGTAAATACAGTCGGTTATGGCTTAAATGTGCATATAACAGGTGGGTGAAAACTCAATGCGTGCCAGTATTAAATGCATACCTTCCGTCTTAAAGGGACAGCGTTCCTAAATAAATACCTACCCGTGTCATCAATGTTAACCAACAAAATATGTTAAATAAATGTATACTTGTTAAGTAAACCTACTGTATCTGAAAAATTAGTTTAATTTGTATTTCTACCAAAAAATGAACATTAATTCCAGTTTTCCAAATTCAATCCTTGATTCAAATTTCTCATATACTTAATTGATTTGGTCTAAAGAGAGAAGAATTAATGACTATTTTTGTTTGAATACTACATATAAAATAGCTACCGAAATAAATGTTTAAAAGTTTAAAAGTTGTATAAAAGTCTAAAAGTTGACAAAAAATGCAATGACTTTTCGTCGACTAAAACTAGACTCAAATGACTAAAATGTGACTAAAGCCCGATTCGGATGGTAATTGTTTCTCATATGGACGTCTGTAAAAATAAATTTACATATCACCTCAGTGATAAAACTCATGCATTCGGATGGCGATTTATTCACAGAGGAGGAGCGAGTTCTGTGATCCTGCTCACCCGGGAATGTGCTGCTCACATGGCCAATCACACCCGCTTCGAATGATATCACTCGATTGAATGGCGTTATCAGTGGATATCAGGTCACATATATCGGCCAGAAGAGGGCTGCTGCGCCTTCTGTTAGGATGAGAAGGATGTTATCATCGATCCACAAGGTTAATCCCTGCACGCATGTATGAAGGTGAAGTTACCACTGGAGTACCAGCAGAGGCGATCGTTTCCCAAACGTCAACAACTGCACACGGACCGAAGACCAGCGAAATAGTGCATTAAAAGATGGATTTAAATGACTTCAGGACACATATACAGGTACTGTCTCATAAAATACTCCATTGTTCCGTGTTTATGAATGAAGTTATTAATTTAAAATTTGCTAATGGTGGGAAAGGGATCGTGTAAAAAGTCCACACATTTACCATATTGTTACCAGAGTAACTGTCGCTCGACGATGTCATGTGTAGTCAATGCACAGTGACCACAAAATATACCATGCTTCTCCCACCGTAACCGTAGTTTTACTGTGGTATTTCTAGTAAAAGCCCAATAACTTCAATATTTACTATGAGTTTACCTCAGTAACCATAGTTTTACTGTGGTATTTCTAGTAAAAGCCCAACAACTTCAATATTTACTATGAGTTTACCTCAGAAAACCATAGTTTTACTGTGATATTTCTAGTAAAAGCCCAATAACTTCAATATTTACTATGAGTTTACCTCAGTAACCGTAGTTTTACTGTGGTATTTCTTGTAAAAGCCCAATAACTTAAATATTTACTATGAGTTTACCTCAGTAACCATAGCAATTTGCTATGAGTTTACCTCAGTAACCATAGTTTTACTGTGGTATTTCTAGTAAAAGCCCAATAACTTCAATATTTACTATGAGTTTACCTCAGTAACCATAGTTTTACTGTGGTATTTCTAGTAAAAGCCCAATAACTTCAATATTTACTATGAGTTTACCTCAGTAACCGTAGTTTTACTGTGGTATTTCTAGTAAAAGCCCAATAACTTCAATATTTACTATGAGTTTACCTCAGTAACCGTAGTTTTTACTGTGGTATTTCTAGTAAAAGCCCAATAACTTTAATATTTACTATTAGTTTACCTCAGTAACCGTAGTTTTACTGTGGTATTTCTAGTAAAAGCCCAATAACTTCAAAATTTACTATGAGTTTACCTCAGTAACCATAGCAATTTACTATGAGTTTACCTCAGTAACCAGTTTTACTGTGGTATTTGTAGTTAAAGGACAGTAACAACAATACTTACCATGTTTTTACCACAGTAACTGTTTTTACTGTATACTATTTTTAAAGCACAGTAAACACAACGCTTTCCACACCTTTAAGATGTTTTTTTGAAGTAATTGTAATTCAATATTTTTTTTTCTGTCTTGCAGTTACGTCAGATTACATACTCCAGCAGCTCTTTTAAGAAGCCATCTCTTGTAAAGGTTGTCTCTCTCTCTCTCACACACACTCTCTCTCTCTCTCTCTCTCTCTCTCTCAGCTTTTCCTTTCCTATTTTTCCAAACTGTAATCTGTAATTCATTTACACATATTTTGCTCTCTGTGGTTTATTCTGTGGTTCATCAGGGCATATTTTTAAAACTCAGAATCAAATTTTGACCAGTTCTTTCAGAAAGCTGCTGGAATTAACAGGGAACTTGAACTCGAAGCTCCCAATGCTGATCTTGAAGAAAGGTTGAAGAAAGGGTCCCTCAAAGGTTCAGCCCTTCACAGGTTTTGTTGAACACTTTTAGTAATAACTGATTTGCTTTAATGAACACATCCTTATATTATGTGTTGATCATATCTTTCGTTATAGTCCTTCTCAAATATTTTGCTCACAGATCATTTTTAACACATTGTCTCAACATGTATATATTTCTCTTCGTTTCAGTTGAAAGGGAAGACCAAAGAAGGCCTGTCATGGGATTTGAATTTGGCCATACTGTGTGTTTACGGAGAAGACCAAAAGCTGCAAAGGAATACACTTCCAATGGTACGTCTGTGTTGGTCTGAGCACCTTTACTATTTGCACAGCATTTGATATTTCTTTAACTTTGGTTTACATACCCCACGGCCCCGCCACGAGGAACCCTCAACAAAGTGTCATGTTGAAGTAGTAATAATTCATACAATTGACCAAATCAGCAAATTCATATGATATTGTACAAGCGTACTCATACAAAATTCTACAACTTTTACTCCTACTGCTGTTATTGGCCTTTGCCTCAACTCTCATGCAGATTGTGCTCATAGTAAGTAGTCAGAGTGTTTATATCATTAAGTTTATATTAAGTCCATTGTATTCTTTATTAACCTTTACAAACTGGTGCTGTCTCTTCCCGTTCTAACAGTACATAGTACAGACACATTCTTTCTCTTTGGCACTCAACGGAGGCGGTCACATTTTTTCTCGCTCCCCGTCCTCGCCCTTTTTTCCCTCCCTGCCTGCTCTCTTGTCTCGTCTCGTGTAATACTTGAGAGACTCTCTCTGCATTGCTCTCCAAAACTGAAAAAATCATGGATTTGATCAACTGGTCTCTCAACGCAATTGACACCATCTTCTCAACGAGAAGCTCGGGTTCTGGGGAACCTATCTGCCCTGACGGAACGTTCTCCGCTGGCTACACGATGGACGCGTGGGACAGTTGGCGTGTCGTGTGTTTAGCGGCTCTTTCCGTGGAGGACATTGAAGATATCTACCTATTCGGAACCATGATAACAGGTCTTCTGCTGATGGGATTAGGCTTTGCCCTGGGTTATCGAAGAATTCAGAAAACTGAAACAGCTGTTCAAAGCCTCACAAGGCTGCCCGTCATGATTGAAGTAGTGGGAAGAGCGGTCAGCATTGAGACTGAGACTATTAACCGCAATATGGATTCTATCATGGAGAAGCTCACGGCTTTGCAAAGGAAAATTGACGGAGACCAGAACGGACAAAGAGAGTAGCCGTGGAATTGGAATGCGGTTACTCGCCCTAAGACTAAACAAGCACAATCTTATCTTTTCCGGCTCCCCTCTACCAGCACTGGCCTTGGCCAAGGCCGCTGTTGGAAAATCAACCCTGAGAAGAGCACCGCAGGGAGACGCTCCCTGCGTTCCTCCCTAATTCTTCAGACACCTGCTGATTACACATACACACAAATACACACATACTGATTACAAACTATTACACATACACACACACATATGCATTCACTTCCCCAAACCCCCCGATCCAACGCCTCCGTCGCTTTGAACCGCCAGCCTGACAAGCGGGTCTGTGACTAGCGCCGGGATATGGCTGCCTGTCTGGTTGGCTGATTGCCAGAACTGGATTACCTCCCCTGTTGCAAAGTCGTGTGTCTATGGTGTATTATGTGCTTTTTGCTGAGGTGTTTTTCCTGTTCTCACACTGTACTCCCCAAGGAGTATAGTCTGGGGGTTATTTTTTTCCTCCTCTCTTTCCTCATGTTTGCTGTATTTTTCTTCAAAAATCAATGCATTTCACTGCTGATTGTACTCTGTATGATTGTGTATGTGACAAATAAACCTACTACTACTACTACTACATGATATCTGTCCACACCTCAGAGTCTGTCTTTATTCCGTGTTGATTTTTATTGAACATATCTGTCTAAGAAACAAAAGTCTGGAAATGCTAGTTTAACTTATCATGTGACAAATCAGATCTTCAATTAATTTGGCCAAATCAGATCACTTAAAGCTGTTCACAGCAAGAACAAGAAATATAATGGTAAATATTTTAGCATCCACACCAACAGACGATAATGGTCTGTTTACTGTTATACACGCTGCAGTTACAGTACGTTGTTGTCTGCTATTTGTTGTTGTCAATGTTTTTATTGTTCATCAGCTTGAAAAAGTTGTTCTGGAAGAGATTCCAACGATATTGTTCCTCTGTGTCATTAAATGTTAAATAGCTGTGGTGTGGACTCATACTTGGTGTGAAGAGGCCTTTAAATTGCTTACAACAATACCGGCAGCATGTAATCATATTTTAAAATAATTCATATTAATATAGGTTGCTATTGAAGAATACAGCATTTTCTAATGCTGCTTTCCTCTCATTTTGTTAAACTTACACACAAAATTTAGCCTTTCTCTGCCAAATTCTCTTCATCTTATTCCTTTACTCCGTCACTCACTTACACATTCTTTCGTGCTCTGTTGTAAGGTAGAAACTGAGAGTTTGCATGATGGCCTTTTCTCAGACTCTGAATCTGATGTATACAGATGAACTGAGGAGCCCGCTAGAGTTGCCAGGGAACTTGAGCTTGAAGTTTATTTTTATAACTGCTTAACTTATGTTTAAACAACAATAATAATTAAACATGGGGTCAATAGATATTTTCTTGTTTTACAGCTGAAGACCAAAAACGAAAAAGAAAATCAGTCACAGCAAGCCAGTCAAACCAGTCCTGATGAATGAGGAATGAACATGGTCTTCTTGTGCCCAAACAGAAAAGACAGAGGTAAAAGTTGCATATTTCCATTGGTATGTCTGTATTCAATGCAGTTATGTGTGGTACAGCATTGATGTTGAGCTCTCAAAAGACAGCAGTTATAGTTACTTCAAGTCAGCAGTTATAGTTTTTCACACATAGATATTTTTATTGCTCCTAGAATGAGCAAATTAGCTGTGCATCATCTCTGGGATTTGGGCAGGAAATGACTGAATATGGTCAGTTCTGACACCTGCACCTGTATTCACCAACACTATTTCTCTAGAGTTATAGTTGACTTATTGTTTTGTCTGTTTGTTTGAAGGAGGATTAAGCCAGTTGATGAAGATATCAATTCAATGGCCACCAAGTGAAGCACTGCTGCCTGAACCCATCAGGTATCTGCTGTGAAGACTGCATTCACGAACAGCTCTACTGTGACAGCTCAGATGTTACGGCACATAAAAGAAACTTCACAACTGCAAGATAGTGGTGGAGGGATTCTTTTAGCCTATAACTCCAAAAAGAATCAATGGTAAGTCCAGTGCAACAATTATAAATAAAAATACTATATATTGTTTGTTAATTTACAACACCCTAAATACATATTTTGTCCCATTTAGGGCATCTACACCAGGTGGTGTGTGAGGAGGACCATCAGAGACTCCAGCCACCCGAGCCATGGATTGCTCTCACCGTTACCATCAGGCAGATGTTATTGCAGAACCTTCACCAGCAGACTGCGAGACAAGTTCTTTCCACAGGCAATCAGACTGAACTGAACTCGTACCAGTAACACCACACACACCCCACCAACCTCTTATGTACTGCACTCTATCAGTTACACTGACTGGACTCTGAATCACTATTATTCTGTGCCCTGACATTCTGTTTGCACTAATTCATAACGTACTGCACTGCAAAGGTATATGTGTACTGTGATTATTGTGTTTATTATTGTTTTCATTTCATGCTCTCTGTATAATATAATATTTACCATATGTTGTTCTCTGTCTGTATTGAGTCCCTTATATATATGTGTTGCATATATATTCATTACTTGTCAATCATACTGTCGTGCTGCAGTTTGCATAAAAGACTTTCACCACCTGTACACTTGCGTTCATGGTATTGTGACAATAAAGTAATTTGATTTGAATCGGTCACATGTCTTTTGTTCCTCAGTTGTACTGTACGGTGCTGGATAACAACTGCAAATTGTTTAAGTCATGGAAGAATAAGATTATGATAGGGACATGGACAAGCAAGCAAGAGAAAGAAAACCAGGAGAGCTCTGATGATGAGAAGGAAACTGAATGTAATTCTATGATGCTCAGGAGATTTCACTATGCATGCATTCTGGTGGCTTCATCTGATTAAAATAATATGGTTTTAAATTACTCATTTTTATTTATCTTCAATATGATCTGTCTTTATATGCTACTTTAGCTGTCTTTATGCTGTATCCTCCAGCAAAGTATTGCACATTGTGTTGGATAATAAAGTATGGTGAATATTCTGTATTAGGGATGGTGTTTGGTGAATACACCATTTAATTTTGTAAACAATACATATAATTACTATGATTGTTTTAAGACATGAACATGTGGTCATATTAATGACTCCGTTATGAAGGGAATGCTGAAAGATGCATTAGAAGAAACTGCACGGACTATATTGCTACAGACACTTCATGCACAACTGAGGATGATTTACCAGGGAAAGATCAACATGAATCTTGTACTGTATTATAAGCAAGATGAGCATGGGCATTACTGATGTTTAGCACCTGCAGAGGACAAATATGAGACATTTCTGTCACAGAGATACAAATTAGGTCTTTTGTATTATGAATTGCATGAATTGTATGGTTTTTGCACCACAAACCACACACTGTCTGTACCTTGTCTTACTGAATGACACATTGCCATTGTGTGATAGTACAATAAAGTGTCACAGTATGCATTGGCTGTTTAAATTGGTGTCTTTGTTTACTGTCAACACTGTATTCTTGCTCCTGATCTAATGAAATAAATGGAGCACATTCCAAATAGGCACTGATGTAGATTTTTTGGGGTCTGTTCTTATTCTAAGATAACGTCTCGGTTACGTATGTAACCCTCGTTCCCTGAAGGAGGGAACGGAGACGTCACGTCGGATGACCGACAAAATTGGGATCTCGCCAGAGAGACCTATCCACTTCGAGTGTAACTAAACGAGCCAATGGACATTGGCATGCGATCATTGCATCCAGCTGCCGCTGATCACCGCGTCAGTATAAGAGGCAGCAGGTGCACCGCATTAATTCATTAATTCAAATGACCCGGCAGCTCAGCGGTGGTACAGCGACTGTGGCGACGGGACGTGACATCTCCGTTCCCTCCTTCAGGGAACGAGGGTTACATATGTAACCGAGACGTTCCCTTTCAGTCGGTCACTCCGAGTCACGTCGGATGACCGACGAAATTGGGATCCCTACCAAAGCGCCACAGGAGCTGCCCCTTCCAGTGCCCTGTGTAGGCCTCCTGATCCTTCCTATAAGGCAGACGATAGGACCGGGCTCTACACAGAGAAGGTCAACTACTGTTGTTCCTTGAGCAACCCAAACAGTAGGACTTGGATAACACTGGGAAGCGTGCCCTTCCGCTTGGAAGAGGCACACTACGGAGTCACCTCCTCCCAGAGGGGGTTAAGTGACATTACTCATGTGAAGTAACCCCGTAGGGCCCTATGCACATGGAAGTCTCGGAGATGGCTTAGGCTGCATCATTAGAGATGGCAGAACGTGGTCTGCCAGGGAAAACACGGCTCTAATAAGCATACCGTGGAATACACATATGGGATCCCAGCAGGCTCTTTCATATGGGCACTAGCCTCACACCAGATTTCAAGAATTCATTGGCTGAAAAGGTCTGGCGCCGGACGCTCCGCCACGTCTGGACGCCGGAGTGCTGGAGGACTCGACAGGGTTTACCTGGTTAAGGAACTCTCTGGAGAATTAGGCGTAAGGACGCCGCAAGCCGACTCTGAGCCGGGCCTCTCAGTGCCACTACCCGTTTGAGGTGAGAACACAGGAGGAAACCGGTTCGACACGTAGGCTATAAAACCTAGCGAACGTGTTGGGAGTCACCCAACCCGCAGCTCTACAGATGTCTGCTAGCGAGGCACCACGAGCCAGCGCCCAGGATGATGCGACACCCCTAGTGGAGTGAGCACGCAGCCTGAGCGGGCAGGGCACACCTTGTGCTTCATAAGCCAAGGTGATGGCGTCCACTATCCAGTGGGCCATCCTCTGCTTGGAGACAGCATTCCCCTTCTGCTGCCCTCCGTAACAAACAAAGAGCTGTTCTGAGGTCCTGAAGCTCCGAGTTCTATCCACGTACTGTCGCAATACAGGACAGAGCGAAGCTAGGGCTGGGTCTGCCTCCTCCAGGGGCAGCGCTTGCAGGTTCACCACCTGGTCCCTGAAGGGAGTGGTAGGAACCTTGGGCACATAGCCAGGCCAGGGTCTCAGTGTTGCACTGGAGTCAGCCGGCCCAAACTCAAGGCACGATTCGTCGACCGAAAATGCCTGCAGGTCCCCCACCCTCTTGATCGAGGCCAACGCAGTCAGGAGTAGGGTTTTCATAGAGAGAAACTTCAACTCGACTGACTGCAAAGGCTCAAAGGGGGCAATTTGTAGGGCTCTTAACACCAATGCCAAATCCCAAGAGGGTAAAGAGGGAGGCCTAGGAGGACTTAACCTCCTAGCCCCCCTAAGAAACCTGACGACCAGATCGTGTTTCCCCACCGATCTCCCCTCTGCGGGGTCGTGGTGGGCTGAAATAGCAGCAACGTAAACTTTAAGGGTGGAGGGGGACAGCCTACGCTCCAACCCTTGCTGCAGGAAGGACAGCACGGCTCTGATCGAACATCTCCGGGGGTCCTCACGGTGAGAGGAACACCATTCGACGAACAGGTTCCACTTCAGCGCATAGGCCCGTCTTGTGGACGGTGCTCGTGCTGAAGCAATAGTGAGAGCTACCTCCTGGGGCAGGTCACCTAGAACCTCCGCGTTCCATCCAGGGACCACACATGGAGTTTCCACAAGTCTGGACGCGGGTGCCGGTGGGTGCCCCGTCTCTGAGAAAGCAGATCCTTCCTCAGAGGAATCGGCCAGGGAGGGGCTGTCGCGAGGAGCATGAGTTCCGGGAACCAAGTCCTGCTGGGCCAATATGGAGCCACTAACAAGACCTGCTCCTCGTCCTCCCTGACCTTGCACAGTGTCTGTGCTAGTAGGCTCACTGGGGGGAACACATATTTGCGCAGGCCCTGGGGCCAGCTGTGTGTCAGTGCATCCGTGCCGAGCGTTGCCTCGGTTAGGGAGTAGAACCACTGGCAGTGGGTGGTTTCCGGAGATGCAAACAGGTCTACCTGAGCAGCTCCGAACCAACTCCAATCAGCTGGACCGCCTGGGGATGGAGTCTCCACTCCCCAGGAAGTGCCGCTCGAGACAGCTCGTCAGCCGCCTGGTTGAACACTCCTGGGATGTGGATGGCACGAAGGGACCTCAGATGCTTCTGACTCCAGAGGAGGAGGTGGCGGGCGAGTTGCGACATGCGACGGGAGCGTAAACCGCCTTGCCGGTTGATATACGCAACGGTCGCCGTGTTGTCTGTATGGACCAGAACGTCCTTGCCCCGAAGGCGCCCTCTGAGGCGGCTCAAGGCAAGGCGTACTGCCAGCAACTCGAGGCAATTGATATGCCAACGCAGTTGGGGACCCGTCCATACCCCTGACACTGCGTGCCCGTTGTACGTGGCTCCCCAGCCGGTGGCCGAGGCATCCGTGAATACCACAGCATGCCTGGAGACCTGTTCCAGGAGCACTCCTGCCCGACGGAACAAAGGATCTGTCCACGGGCTGAAGGTCTTGCGGCAGGCCGGTGTAATCTGAACCCGGTGAGTACCGCATTTCCACGCCCACCTCGGGACTCGGCCATGGAGCCAGTGCTGAAGCGGTCTCATATAGAGCAGACCGGGCGGAACTTCGCCGCAGCTGCAGCCATATGCCCCAGGAGCCTCTGAAAGAGTTTCAGTGGGACCGCCGTCCTGCCTGATAAAGTCTTGAGGCAGTTCAGCACCGACTCAGCACGTACTGGGTGAGGCGTGCTGTCTGGTTGACCGAATCCAACTCCATGCCGAGAAAAGAGATCCTCTGCATTGGCACGAGTTTGCTCTTTCCCCAGTTGACCTGAAAACCCAACTGGCTGAGGTGCCCGAAAGGCAGGATCTTGTACTGACATGCATGACCCTCGAACGCGAATTGCAGGAATGCCCTGTGTCGCGGTAGGATTGAGTCATGAAAGCACACGTCCTTCAGGTCGATCGCTGCAAACCAATCTAGGGGACGGACGCACCAGAAAATGCGTTTCTGTGTCATCATCTTGAACGGCAGCTTGTGAAGTGCACGGTTCAAAACTCGCAGATCCAAGATCGGTCGTAACCCACTGCTTTTCTTGGGCACAATGAAGTAGGGGCTGTAAAACCCCGACCTCATATCGGCTGGAGGGACCGGTTCTATCGCATACTTCGCCAGCAGGACTGCGATTTCCGCACACAGGACAGGGGCATCAACAGCTTTCACTGAAGTGAAGTGGACACCCCTGAACTTGGGGGGACGCCGGGCGAACTGAATCGCGTAGCCGAGTCACCATCTCCCAATGAGCAGTCTCCTCCCTCTCTGGGTCGCCCGTCTCAGGGCCTCTTGCACTTGCGCTTGCCGCCAGGTTTGGCAGGGGCCTGGACGTGCTGGGCATCCTGCCTGCGACCGGCTCCACAACGCTGCCTGGTGAAAGGCTGCTGCGGCAGCGTGGGAGCGATGGCGGCCGCAGGGGGCGCCCAGGGCGACGAGCAAGCTGAGGGCTGCAGCCGGGGTGGAAGCAGCAGGTTTCCTCCGGCGCATGATGTGTTTGAACACCTCAGTCTGCTTCTGTGCTTCTGTACAATATTTAAACTCAAAAGTGTGCATATACTGTGTGAAAAATACATAATAAATGTCAAAATGTTTAATTTGCTTACAAAAAAAAAACACCTGATATTTATTTAAACATGCAGTATTTTTCTGCTATTAAACTTTGCTTCTGTAACATTTACAGTGTATTTATAGTGTGTTAAAAGGTATACAATTAATCACTTTTATGTTTCCTGGAAATGGACCCTACAAACTTGCCATTCTTAGCTCTGCCAGTTGAACTACATGAATATTAAAAGAAAGAAAGAAAAAAAAAAACACACACACATTACGAATTTCCCAATGTTTATTGATATGTCAAACTTTTCCAATACAAACATAGTGCCCAGAACAGCACTCTCTCTCTCTCCAGTTTGTGCCACTATGAAAAAAAAAACAGTTATAGTGTAATATAACAACTTAAAACAATTACTGATTGATAAAGTAATTCATGGGTACATGGACACAAACATGTAACTAAAAAATATGCAATATAAAACCCATTTTAAAAAACATTGTCTAATATTCAAAAATAAAAAGAAAATTTGTTTACAGAAAATGTCATAAGATGAAAAATACTATTTTACAAACTGGTAGTTTTGAGGCTCCGGTTGAAAATATATTATTTTTTTACCTTTAATGAACAAATAGGCAAAAATTATTAAGATTATTATTATTCTCCTGTAATCATTGTTTGCTTCTACTGTGACTAAATGCAGAACCAATTAAAATGGTTAACAATTATACACATATATATATATATATATATATATATATATACAGTGACAGGAGTGTGAGATGGGAGTGTTGACTGTAAAGTAGAAATTAAAGTAGAAATTAAAACAAGTAGACATGCAGTAAAGTTGGCAGTAAAGGGCTGAGAGCAGATGTGCCACACGAGAGAGAGGGAGATGTGGAAGCTTTTGGAAGGGCTGATATTGTGGAGAGCTGATGGAGTAATCTGTGAGAAATCCTGCAAGACAGGAAGAAAAATAATTTATCACATGATGAACAATAAAAACATTGACAACAACAAATAGCAGACAACAACGTACTGTAACTGCAGCGTGTATAACAGTAAACAGACCATTATCGTCTGTTGGTGTGGATGCTAAAATATTTACCATTATATTTCTTGTTCTTGCTGTGAACAGCTTTAAGTGATCTGATTTGGCCAAATTAATTGAAGATCAGATTTGTCACATGAGAAGTTAAACTAGCATTTCCAGACTCTTGTTTCTTAGACAGATATGTTCAATAAAAATCAACACGGAATAAAGACAGACTCTGAGGTGTGGACAGATATCATGTACTGTTAGAACGGGAAGAGACAGCACCAGTTTGTAAAGGTTAATAAAGAATACAATGGACTTAATATAAACTTAATGATATAAACACTCTGACTACTTACTATGAGCACAATCTGCATGAGAGTTGAGGCAAAGGCCAATAACAGCAGTAGGAGTAAAAGTTGTAGAATTTTGTATGAGTACGCTTGTACAATATCATATGAATTTGCTGATTTGGTCAATTGTATGAATTATTACTACTTCAACATGACACTTTGTTGAGGGTTCCTCGTGGCGGGGCCGTGGGGTATGTAAACCAAAGTTATAGAAACATCAAATGCTGTGCAAATAGTAAAGGTGCTCAGACCAACACAGACGTACCATTGGAAGTGTATTCCTTTGCAGCTTTTGGTCTTCTCCGTAAACGCACAGTATGGCCAAATTCAAATCCCATGACAGGCCTTCTTTGGTCTTCCCTTTCAACTGAAACGAAGAGAAATATGTACATGTTGAGACAGTGTGTTAAAAATGATCTGTGAGCAAAATATTTGAGAAGGACTATAACGAAAGATATGACCAACATATAATATAAGGATGTGTTCATTAAAGCAAATCAGTTATTACTAAAAGTGTTCAACAAAACCTGTGAAGGGCTGAACCTTTGAGGGACCCTTTCTTCAACCTTTCTTCAAGATCAGCATCGGGATCTTCGAGTTCAAGTTCCCTGTTAATTCCAGCAGCTTTCTGAAAGAACTGGTCAAAATTTGATTCTGAGTTTTAAAAATATGCCATGATGAACCACAGAAATAAACCACAGAGAGCAAAATATGTGTAAATGAATTACAGATTACAGTTTGGAAAAATAGGAAAGGAAAAGCTGAGAGAGAGAGAGAGAGAGAGAGAGAGAGAGAGAGAGAGAGAGAGAGAGAGAGAGTGTGAGAGTGAGAGAGACAACCTTTACAAGAGATGGCTTCTTAAAAGAGCTGCTGGAGTATGTAATCTGACGTAACTGCAAGACAGAAAAAAAATATTGAATTACAATTACTTCAAAAAAACATCTTAAAGGTGTGGAAAGCGTTGTGTTTACTGTGCTTTAAAAATAGTATACAGTAAAAACAGTTACTGTGGTAAAAACATGGTAAGTATTGTTGTTACTGTCCTTTAACTACAAATACCACAGTAAAACTGGTTACTGAGGTAAACTCATAGTACATTTTGAAGTTATTGGGCTTTTACTACAACCCCAAATCAGAAAAAGTTGGGACAGTATGGAAAACGCAAATAAAAAAAGAAAGTAGTGATTTCTAAATTTACTTTGACTTGTATTTCATTGCAGACAATATGAACACAAAATATTTCATGTTTTGTCTGGTCAACTTCATGTCATTTGTAAATATACATCCTTTCCTGTCATTCAGACCTGCAACTACATTCCAAAAAAAGTTGGGACAGTAAAGCATTTACCACTTTGTAATGTTGCCATTCCTTTTCACAACACTTAAAAGACGTTTAGGGACTGAAGACACCAAGTGATGAAGTGTTTCAGATATAATTTTGTCCCATTCTTCCTGCAAACAATTCTTAAGGTGGGCAACAGTACGGGGTCTTCATTGTCGCATTTTGCGCTTCAAAATGCGCCACACATTCTCTATTGGAGACAGGTCGGGACTGCAGGCAGGCCAGTCAAGTACCCGTACCCTCTTCCTCCGCAGCCAGGACTTTGTAATGTGTGCAGAATGTTGTTTTGCATTGTCTTGTTGAAATATGCATGGACGTCCCTGGAAAAGATGTCTTCTTGAAGGCAGCATATTGTGCTCCAAAATCTCTATGTACTTTTCAGCATTAATGGCACCATCACAGAAGTGCAAGTTACCTTTGCCAAGGGCACTGACACAACCCCATACCATGACAGACCCTGGCTTTTGGACTTGTTGCTGGTAACAGTCTGGATGATCCTTTTCTTCTTTGGTCCGGAGCACACGGCGTCCATTCCTCCCAAAAAATACCTGAAATACTGATTCATCTGACCACAGTACACGTTTCCACTGTGTGATGGTCCATCCCAGATGCCTCCGAGCCCAGAGAAGTCGACGGCGCTTCTGGACACTGTTAACATAGGGCTTCCTTTTGGCACAGTACAGTTTTAACTGGCATTTGTGGATGTAACTACGTATTGTGGTACTTGACAAAGGTTTGCCAAAGTAGTCCTGAGCCCATGTGGTGATATCGCTTATAGATTAATGACGATTCTTGATGCAGTGCCACTTGAGGGATCGGAGATCACGGTTGTTCAGCTTAGGCTTGCGCCCTTGTCCTTTATGCACTGAAATTCCTCCAGATTCCTTGAATCTTTTAATTATGTTATGCACTGTTGAAGGTGAAATATCCAAATCTCTTCCTATCTTTCTTTGAGGAACATTGTTTTTAAACATTTCAATAATTTTCTCACGTATTTGTTGGCAAACTGGCGATCCTCGGCCCATCTTTGCTCCTAAAGGACTAGACCTTTCTTGGATGCTGCTTTTGTACCAAATCATAATTACAGTCACCTGTTGACATCAACTGTTTCAAATCACATCATTATTTAACCAATTTACCTCATTACTAGCCCTAAATTGCTCCTGTCCCAACTTTTTTTGGAATGTGTTGCAGGTCTGAATGACAGGAAAGGATGCATATTTATAAATGACATGAAGTTGACCAGACAAAACATGAAATATTTTGTGTTCATATTGTCTGCAATGAAATACAAGTCAAAGTAAATTTAGAAATCACTACTTTCGTTTTTTATTTGCGTTTTCCATACTGTCCCAACTTTTTCTGATTTGGGGTTGTAGAAATGCCACAGTAAAACTACGGTTACTGAGGTAAACTCATAGTAAATATTGAAATTATTGGGCTTTTACTAGAAATACCACAGTAAAACTATGGTTACTGAGGTAAACTCATAGTAAATATTTAAGTTATTGGGCTTTTACAAGAAATACCACAGTAAAACTAAGGTTACTGAGGTAAACTCATAGTAAATATTGAAGTTATTGGGCTTTTACTAGAAATACCACAGTAAAACTATGGTTACTGAGGTAAACTCATAGTAAATATTGAAGTTATTGGGCTTTTACTAGAAATACCACAGTAAAACTATGGTTACTGAGGTAAACTCATAGTAAATATTGAAGTTATTGGGCTTTTACTAGAAATACCACAGTAAAACTATGGTTACTGAGGTAAACTCATAGTAAATTGCTATGGTTACTGAGGTAAACTCATAGTAAATATTTAAGTTATTGGGCTTTTACAAGAAATACCACAGTAAAACTACAGTTACTGAGGTAAACTCATAGTAAATATTGAAGTTATTGGGCTTTTACTAGAAATATCACAGTAAAACTATGGTTTTCTGAGGTAAACTCATAGTAAATATTGTAGTTATTGGGCTTTTACAAGAAATACCACAGTAAAACTAAGGTTACTGAGGTAAACTCATAGTAAATATTGAAGTTATTGGGCTTTTACTAGAAATACCACAGTAAAACTACGGTTACTGAGGTAAATTTATAGTAAATATTGAAGTTATTGGGCTTTTACTAGAAATACCACAGTAAAACTACGGTTACGGTGGGAGAAGCATGGTATATTTTGTGGTCACTGTGCATTGACTACACATGACATCGTCGAGCGACAGTTTACTATGGTAACAATATGGTAAATGTGTGGACTTTTTACATGATCCCTTTCCCACCATAAGCAAATTTTAAATTAATAACTTCATTCATAAACACGGAACAATGGAGTATTTTACGAGACAGTACCTGTATATGTGTCCTGAAGTCATCTAAATCCATCTTTTAATGCACTATTTTGCTGGTCTTTGGTCCGTGTGCAGTTGTTGATGTTGGGGAAACGATCGCCTCTGCTGGTACTCCAGTGGTAACTTCACCTTCATACATGCGTGCAGGGATTAACCTTGTGGATCGATGATAACATCCTTCTCATCCTAACAGAAGGCGCAGCAGCCCTCTCTGGCCGATATATGTGACCTGATATCCACTGATAACGGCCATTCAATCGAGTGATATCATTCGAAGCGGGTGCCTATCACATGATTGTCTTCTGTAAATAAAATGAATTTTATTTACAAATTTATTCTTATTATTGTGTAAAATGTATTTTAAAATACTTATTATTTTGTAAAATGTATTCTTATTATTCCAAGCATATTTTATAATATTTATTATTTGATTATTTAAATCTCCTGTTTAAAAATAGGAAAATAGACGCGCTATAGTTGTATATAATTATACGCGATATATATCTGTTTATAATACACATTTTAAAATTGTATTCATACCTGTTGCTGCCATAATAAAAACCCATTTGAAAGTTTATGTGCTTTTCTTCTTTTTCTGCTCCCAGTCACAGTGGTTGAGCAGTCATGAAGTATTGTTCTTTTAAATACTTTCCAGCATTTCAGAAATAATATGTAAATTACACCGAAGTACAACGTTACGGTGTTCGGGAGTGCTCAAAAAGGGATTAAACACTGAATTTTGAATCGATTTCTTCTGTTAACTCAGATATGTGGATTCGGACGGTAATTAAATTACCACACGACCTCGGTGTTTGTCAAAAAACAGTAGGTAATTTCGGACGGTAATTGTTTCTCAGGGGGACGTAAGTGATTTTCACCATATACAGGGGGTAGTTGGTGATTTAATTGCCGTCCGAATCCAGGATGTTGGTGTTTTTCTCCCACCACCCCCGTAAAAATCCCCGGCCGAATTACCTACTGTTTTTTGACAAACACCGAGGTTGTGTGGTAATTTAATTGCCGTCCGAATCCACGTATCTGAGTTTACAAGAAGAAATCGATTCAAAATTCAGTGTTTAATCCCTTTTTGAGCACTCCCGAACACCGTAACATTGTACTTTTATTTACAACAGACAATCATATGATTGGCCACGTGAGCAGCGCTTTCCCGGGTGCGCATGGATCACAGAACTCGCTCCTCCACTGTGAATAAATCGCCATCCGAATCAATGAGTTTAATCACTGAGGTGATATGTAAATTTATTTTTACAGACATCCATATGAGAAACAATTACCGTCCGAATCGGGCTAAAGACTAAATCAAAAATGCCTGCCAAAATTAACACTGTTGTGTACACACACTGCCGGCACACATTCATGTTCAAACAACATGTAAAAGTGAATTTTGCATCCGATGACCCCTCTATTGCATTATTTTAGTGTCATGATACCATGGTGGTGCTTTGTATTTGTATGTGTGACTTGTATGTGTGCACCTTATATTTACCCATGGAAAGGCTACTTGAGATGAGCTTTGATTCATCATGTATCTTTTTCTTTACCACCTGTGTTATTAGAATGGTTGTCTGTACATGATAAAGGTACAAAACAATTGTATTGATGGGGGACCTGAACTTTTTTTCTTAGGTGCACCAGCACAAAAGTTAGGTGCACCCAAATTTTCATATAGGCAATATTGACTTGTAAATGATTAACTAACAATCTGGTCAACATAAAGTTCTTTATTTGAAGCACAATTCTACAAGAAAGGTAACTCATTGAAAAAGTGTTGGTGCTTAAAGTGCTTCACTGAGCTGCATGTATTGTATTACATGCAAGGGTGTAGTTTTGGTTTGAACATTGGGGGGTTGAAGTGGACCCCGGGTCATGCTCCCTCTTCAGGTTTATTTATTTGTTTGTTTGCTTAAATGTTTATTTATGTAAAATGGTCTTTTGTGCTATCCACCACACATGCAAAGTTGGTTGATTGCGTAACTGCAATAAAGTAATAGGCTAGTAAACAATTACTTGTTTACATAGGATATAATGTATTATATATTATTTAGACACTTAGGCTATAGTTGGCAGAATGTTCTAATTCAACATACCATGGGAAATCAATCTAACTTAACATTTTCTTATCTTGATATTGTTTATTTCTTACTCCTTAACAGTTCATCAGGCTCTTAATGATTTAATCTATGCCATCATTGGAATATCTGAAGGCCAGGTTTTTCCATCACTCATCATTAGAACCCATTGGCTCTCGATTCTGACTTGTACTTGCTCTTATGAAAAAGTACCATAGTTCTTAACTGTAGCATTTGTTATAATAAGGCTAGCCTATTAATCATTACCAGGCCAATAATGACTTTTTTATTAATCTATATTGCATTTGTTATGAGAAACAACAGTGTGGCATTACAGATATTTCCTATACTGCCCCTTTGTTTATTTTCATTTTTCCTATCACCGCCTTCCAAATGAAATTGTATCTGGATTGGAAGCAGCACTAATTAAGAGGAGGAGTCAATGTCTATATAGTGTGAGGTTTAGAGACTGGAAGGGGGTGGTCTGACCAGTTACGTACCTTTTTGGAGGCAGTCCTTGCTGTGAATCTGTCGTTTTCGGAGTGTGCGGATTGTGGAGAGGAGGTGGTGCTACCTGTTTAGCCTGTTGCTAAAGGGCATTTCTCTTGGCCAGTGAATGCTTCTTTTTAACATCTGGGATTGACCTGGAGGTTCGAACCTTACTCTTATTAAAGGAGCCAAGACCGGCTGCCGCCGCTGATATTCCCGTATCACTCTTAGTCACCTGTGCTGCCAGCTTGGTCAGTGTTCCACTCACTACAGTCACACATACACATTGCACTCATTTATGCATATTTGAAAAGTGTTGTTTTGTGTTAGTTGGTTTTGCTCGATTATTTTTCTTTTTCTTTTTTTTTTTTAATGGAATTGTAGTGCTTGGAGATAAAAAAGTCCTGTCTAGAATATAAAAACGTTACCTCATTAAAACAAAGAAAATTACGTATTCTTCCTGTAGTTTGTATTTGTTTTTGTCTTCCTCTTGTTTGTATGTAGCGGATGGTTTGGTTGTCCGTTGCTATCCGGGATGAAATTAATATAAAAATGTGGCAGGTATAATATACTTGTCTGGCACCCGAACAATAATAACTGATTGTTTTTTTTTTCTCTGCCTTCCTCTTTGAGGTTTTCGGTCTGAGTCGAGTACAGACTGAGTGCCACCCTAGTCGTCAACGATATGTGGTCTTGCGGTTAGGACTCTATGTCATCACGCGTGTGGCTGGGGTTTGATTCCTGCTTCAGATAGTTTTTTTTTTTTTTGTGTGTGTGTGCGTTTAACCTTTGTTATATTTTGGGACAAGACGACCTCCGTTACAACAGCCTTTAGAAACAATAGCTACAACATGCTGTAATATAAAACTTTAGGGAAAAATCTATTCCCTTAACAGATTATCTATTATAAATTCTACAAGTTAGACAAAATTTACCACAATAAATAAGCCTACAGTAAAACGTGACAAATTATAGTAAAGGTGGTCATGAGTAGTTTTAAAACATTTTAATAGCCTATTATGCTAGTACTGGTGAAATATTTCTCCTCTTTTCATCAGTCTTTTTAGTTTGTGCCTTTTTTTAGATAATGTTCGACTTTCTCCATAGCATTTTAAAGTGGCAGTTTCTCAATAGAATTCAAATAGATCACATATTTTACCATCAGCTTTGCGGTAGGAATGGCTCGCGCACGTGCGACCAAATTGGTCGCACTCTAGAGCCCTGCAAGTGATTACACCCCTCAAATTTCAGCAATCATTTTAGTATATCTTTTCAAAGGACAATACTATAGAAATTAAACTTGTATATATTTTAAAGTAATCAATGTGCAACTTGTATAGCAGGAAATATTTACTGTCCTCTGAAAATAACTCAACATACAGCCATTATTGTCAAAAAAGCTGGCAACAAAATTGAGTACACCCTAGTGATAACAGCTATACGTTGTTTAACCATGCAAAGCCACATGTCCTATTCATCATGTTCATGTTTTTGTCTGCTTGACAGGACCATACAAATTTGTGTATCTTGTTTTAGAGCAGTTAAAATTTGGTGCTTTGAGTACAATTCTCTCATACTGACCACTGGATGTTCAACATGGCACCTCATGGCAAAGAACTCTCTGAGGATTTGAGAATTAGAATTGTTGCTCTCCACAAAGATGGCCGAGGCTATAAGAAGTTCTGTAACAGCCTGGAACTGAGTTACAGTACAGTGGCCACTGTCATACAGAGGTTTTCCAAGACGGGTTTCACTCGGAACAGGCCTCGTAAGGGTCGATCAAAGAAGTTGAGTCCTTGCGCTGTGCGTCAGGTGCAGAAGCTGGCTTCAAACAAACAGACGCATGAGTGCTGCCAGCATTGCTTTAGAGGTTTCAGAAGTGGAAGGTCAGCTTGTCAGTGCTCAGACCATACGCCACACACTGCAACAAGTCGGTTTGCATGGCCGTCGTCCCAGAAGGAAGCCTCTTCTGAAGCTGGCTCACAAAAAAAGCCTGCAAACAGTTTGCTGAAGACAACCTGGCCAAGAGCATGAATTATTGGAACCATGTCATGTGGTCTGATGAGTCTAAGGTAAACTTGTTTGGCTCAGATGTTGTCCAGCATGTGTGGTGACGCCCTGGTGAGGAGTACCAATAAAATTGTGCCTTGCCTACAGTCAAGCATGGCGGTGTTAGCATCATGGTCTGGGGCTGCATGACTACTGCTGGCACTGGGGAGCTGTGGTTCATTGAGGGAAACATGGATTCCAACATGTACTGTGACATTCTGAAGCAGAAGGTGATGCCCTCCCTTCAGAAACTGTGCCGAACGGCAGTTTTCCAGCATAATAACCACCCAAAATACACCGCAAGATGACAGCTGCCTTGCTGATGAAGGTGAAGGTGATGGAGTGGCCAAGTATATCTCCAGACCTGAACCTTATTGAGCACATGTGGGGCATCCTCGAGCGGAATGTGGAGAAGCAGCAGCTCTGTGATATCATTATGGAGCACGGACTCTTGGGGGCGCTCGGGCAGCGCGGACTCTTGGGGGCGCTCGGCAGGCGCGGACACTTGGGGGCCCTCGGCAGGCGCGGGCTCTGGGGTGCGCTGGCGAGGAGCGGGCTCTGGGGTGCGCTGGCGAGGAGCGGGCTCTGGGGTGCGCTGGCGAGGAGCGCGCTGGCGAGGAGCAGGCACTCTTGGGGGCGCTCAGGTAACGCAGATTCCTGGGGGCGCTTGTGCAGCGCGGAAGCACGGACTCATGGGGGCGCTCGGGAAGCGCGGACACTTGGGGGCGCTCGGCAGGCGCGTACACTTGGGGGTGCTCGGCAGGCACGGACACTTGGGGGCGCTCGGCAGGCGCGGACATTTGGGGGTGCCCACTGGAGCGCACTTGCGAGGAGCAGGCACTGGAGGGCATTTGCGAGGAGCAGGCACTGGAGGGCACTAGCGAGGAGCAGGCTCTTGGGGGCGCTCAGGTAACGCAGATTCCTGGGGGCGCTTGTGCAGCGCGGATTCCTGAGGGCGTTCTGTCAGCATTGGCCTAGGAGGGACTGGCCCTGGAGAAGCGTGCACTGGAGGGACTGGCCCTGGAGGAGCGGGCACTGGAGGGACTGGCCCTGGAGAAGCGGGCACTTGGGAATGCTGACGAGGAGCGGTCACAGGAAAGCGCTGGCGTGGCGCTGGCACAGGAGGGCGCTGTCACGGAGCAGGCACTGGAGTCCATGTCATCCCCTCATAAACAACCAGGACCCCCAAAGGCACGTGTACCTCTGCCTTTGGCGGGTCTGGGGGAGCCGCGGGCGGCGGCCTAATCTTCACCGCGAGCGGCGGCACAATCATCGCCGCGGGTGGCGGAAGAAACTTTGCTGCGGGCGGCAGCAGGCTGATGATCCAGGGGCCATCCCTGCGGGGAACTAAAATCAGCCTCCTCATCTTCGGTTTGGGTCCGGTCTTCTGTCACAACACACAGGCAGGAGACAAGGGGTAAGTGAAAATACACAGGTTTATTGACAGGTGGAATGGAAGCAGATCGTGAGGAGCAAATGGCTGGTGAGTATCCTGGTGAATGGAACAGTTCAATGGGTCTTAGCTGAAAACTGATGGGAATGTCTCTTGTAGGAATGACGGAGAGCGGGAACCAGGAACCAAGGGAGTCTTAGACGGGGTGTCGCAGGAGGATCGAAGGAGAGCTGAAAGGTAAGTAAACACAGGTAAGTGCACACTGGGTCTGGTGTAATACGGGGTAGTGAACGGTAGACAGGACGAGGACAGGTGCTGGTGATCAGTAACGAGGTGCTCCAGGTGATGGTGATCTTGACTGATGACTGTGATTCCCTGACACAACTGAGGAAGCAGAGATATTTGTTCATTTTTACCTATTTGCTTGGGGTGTCTTGCCTTAAAAATTATATAACCAGGGCCAGTGTTGTGCCCCCTTATAGTTTTTAACTAATTTAACATATATTGAAAATAATTTAAATAAATAAATATGTTCAAATAATTGTATTTTCATATAGTCATGTATTTTCAAGAAATAAAAATGACAAACTGCAGTTGGTGTGTGCTCACTTTTTGTGAAAATTAACCAAGCATGTGTGCATCTGTTATTGGTTGTGGCAGCATCTGATGTGTTATTATGCCTTCAGCATATTAATATGCATGCAGAATGAGGACCCGTTATTAGCGACAACATTTTATGGATCATGTAAATTAAACATGGATATTAGAAAATTGCTTGTTGGTTCTGCTTCTGCAAGGCGTTCTTCAGATTCAGAATATAAAGCACTCTGCCTTCTCATAACGTGCTGAAAAGGCAGAGGGCAACACTTAATTTTCCAGTAAGTTATGTATGACTTTTAAAAATGCTGACATGTCCGAGGACCGCAACCCAAACAACATCATGACTACATCACTCTATTCACCCCTCCAGTGACACTTGGTGTGTGGTGGGCTTTCTTATACACTACTGCAGAAAAAAACATTACAGTAACAACTCCTGTACAAACTCCTGGTTAAAATCCATTTAATTTCAAATGATAAGTGTATAAGTCATCAGAAGAAAACATATATTAAAATACCAAGTCAAAACACACTCACAAAAAAAATATCACAAATAAATGCATATTTTAAATAAAAATAATAAATATTTAAAAAATAATATATAAAACAAAGAAAAACAGTTACTATGAGCAAAACAATTAATGAGGAATCAGAATGTGATTATCTCACGATGCCTGCGTACACTACCTCATCATCTTGTTTAAAGCTCTGAAAAAAAAGACACAACTTTTGTATTATATATACTGCTTTTTTTAGAATTAATCATACTAAGGCCCAGTTTCACAGACAGGGCTTAGACTAAGCCAGGATTAGGCCATAGCTCAATTAGGACATTTAAGTAATTTTTATAAATGTGCTTAGGAAAAAAACATTACTGGTGTCCATCTTGAGAAAAAAAACAAAGGCACTGGTATATTTTAAGATCAGTCAGTGCAAGTTTATTTCAGTTGAAACAGCTCAGACTTACATTTTAGTCTAGGACTATAGGCTTAAGCCTTGTCTGTGAAACCGGGGGTAAAAATGTTACATGACTCAAGTATGCATTAACCATTAATAAAAGAAACAACAAAAATTCCACACAAATAGCAAGAGCTGTCTGAAATTGGACAAGTTATATAATATTTGCACATTAACTGTAATTTTGCCACCAATTTTTCTTTTTCTTTTTTTTTTTTTCTAAAGTAGTGCATTTGTTCAAGAAGACAATAGGGTATGTGAAAAGCTTGAGATTAAATATGTGATAAGTGGAAAAATTAAGCTAAATATTTATAGATTTTATAATTATAGCATGTCTTTTCCAATCATTCTGTCTAATTAAAAGTCTGAAAATATAATTTAACTGTTTTTAGGATACACAAAATTCTGCTAGCTATGAAATTAGTCTTACAGCAAGACTTTGGCCATTTTATTTTTATTAAAATGCAAGACAAATTTTGGATGAAACTCCAACAATAAAAGTGAAATTTAATTGAATTTATATTTATACTATGAAGTATATATACTTCATATTCATATTTTATAATTGATTCCAAAGCAATTAGTCTTTATTGTTCTATCAGCTCTTTACATCTTACTAATTTATCCAACTAAAATTATCATAATACGTGATATGATAGCTGGCAACAGCAATGTCTTCGTAGCACCATATTGCACAAACATGTCACATTCTACAGTGCTGAGTATTGTTGAGTATTGATTACAAAAATAAATTTTAAAATACAAAATATTACAAATATTATATATATATATATATATATATATATATATGTGTGTGTGTGTGTGTGTATGTGTATGTGACCCTGGACCACAAAACCAGTCATAAGGGTCAATTTTTCGAAATTGAGATTTATACATCATCTGAAAGCTGAATAAATAAGCTTTCCATTTTCCAAATTGCCTTTAAAGTTGTCCAAATTAAGTTCTTAGCAATGCATAATACTAATCAAAAATTAAGTTTTGATATATTTACAGTAGGAAATTTACAAAATACTGTATCTTCATAGAACATGATCTTTACTTAATATCCTAATGATTTTTGGCATAAAAGAAAAATCAATAATTTTGACCCATACAATGTATTTTTGGCTATTGCTACAAATATACCCCAGCGACTTAAGACTGGTTTTGTGGTCCAGGGTCACATATATTATTTTAAATTAATTATTTCTTAAAATAACCATTTTTTCGTAGTGTGAGGAATATTTAAAAAATCTAAAGAACCTTTTGTGGAATGGAAAGACTCAAGTTGATGTTAAAGGTTATTCATGGAAATATACTGTAGATGCCAATAAAGAAACTTTATTAAGTGTAAATAAGTCCCAAAATGTTTTCCGTAGTCCTCGGAACACAATTTAAGATATTTTGGATGAAAACCGGGAGGTAATCAGTAACGCATGGATACGTATTGTATGTTTATTTACGCTTTGATTTGAATGGAAACAGCATATCCATGCATTACTGATGACAGAGAATAGCGTACGCACTTTGCGTCCATCGGATGCTCTCCAAAATGGCGCTACGCTGACACAGAGAGACAGAGAGGAGACGAATTGTTGAATAAATGTCGTTATTTTTATTTCTTTACATACAAAAAGTATTCTCGTCGCTTCATAAAATTCAGATTGAACCACTGATTGCAGATGGACTATTTTGACGATGTTTTTTTTATACTTTTCTGTGCCTTGAAAGTGTTAATTACTTGGCAGTCAAATGGGACAGTCACAAGCCTCCCCGTTTTCATCCAAAATATCTTAAATTCTGTTCTGAAGACGAACAAAGCATTTATGGGTTTGGAACGACATGGGGGTATGTGATTAATGACAAAATTGTCATTTTGGGGTGGAGTTTCCCTTTAAGTCACTGTGATGAGCAACAGAAACACTGGAAAATATGGTGAGTGAAAGTGGGTCACTGGAACTAAAGCAGACACATGGCAAAGTCATTAATAACTTTTTTTTTTCTTACCGTTTTTTGTGTATTTCTTTTACAGAATGTTGGATCAGCGTAAGTTATCTCTTCCTCATGGGCCTGGACTATTTTAACAATAATGACAAATGTATTAAATTCTGTTTATTCATATTTTTAAAAATATATATATTTTTACGATGTATTAGATGTACTTTAGTTATACATGCCTTCTTGCTCTGTTTTTCTACATTTCCTGCAGACGCAGAACATCCCCACTGCAGCCACAATAAACAGTGTTCCAGCAGCAACAGATATCAGCACTATGTGATTAATGCCTGAAGAGAGACAGTCACTATTAGTGTAACCTCATCTGCTAGTCTAATATCACAAAGAATTACACAGCTACCAATCACTGCTTACATCACACACCTGAACACAACCAACAGAGTAGGCAAGTAAATAAACACAAATATGACAGATGTACCTGCACACGGCTGACAGAGTTGACTGATGTCCAGATGTTTGGTCTGGTTGCTGATGGGATTGTTTAACACACAGCTGTAGGTGTTTTTATCCTGATGTTCCACCTCCAGAGGTAAAGAGAGACTGATGCTGAGATCAGACGCACTGATGCTGGAGATTAAATTGTTTCCTTTGAACCAGGAGAGAGTCACATGATTCACATTCAGCACTGAACACAGCACTGAACATTTAGACACTGATGAACTTTCAGATGATGAAGAACATTGTGAAGTGTTTCTGATGATGACAGGAACGGGAAGAAAAGCTGGAAAATATCAGAAGAGAAATCAGTCAAAACTTTGTTGAGCTCTCTTAGTCAGCACACATAGGGGACAGTACGAATCATGTTTTTATTTTATCTAATTAACTACAATACAGCAATTTGTCATTCTATGAATGATCATTTGTGACAAACATGTAAGGTCAAAACAGATCTGGAGAGAAAAGACCAAATCCTGCTGCTGTAGCCTACTCACCGTAGACATTTACATTAAATGTTTTCTCTGCTTCTTTATTTGTGGTGATCTCTACTTTATAAAGTCCAGAGTCTGTGGTTCTGATGTTTGTGATGGTGAGAGATCCAGTCTGATTGTCCATCTTCACTCTGTCTCTGAATCTCTCATCAGTAACATTACTGATATTTGCCGCTCTGTTGATTTCAGCTATGACAAAATCTGGGTCTTGAGCTCCAAACATCCACTGTATCACTGCATCATTTCCCTGTATGTCAGTATCAGTGTGTAGAGTGACTGAATCCCCCTCCATCACTGACAAACTCTTCATTTCACGTTCAACACCAAACACTCCTGAAACACATACATGAACTTTTAATTCTGAACCTTTTTTTTCAAACAAAATGCAAGAATAGCATTTTGGGACCGTTGGGGGAAAAGTAGAAAGGCGCAAATAAACTGAAATATACTTTTACAAATGATTAAAGTGACCAAGTTTCACACAATATATTTATTATGTAGCTCCTTGATTACATAACGTTATTTTACTTGTATTGCATGAAGTACATAAAAACTCACCATTAAAATGCCACAAACGCAGCAAAACTAAAACAAGAATCATATTCCTTCAGCAGTTAGGTGTCAGAAACTTCTAATAGCCTACAATCACCACAGACATCGATTGAGGTTTCTAGACAGGACTGCACATATATCACGTGAACGCGCACTGGCGTGTAACCGTTTTTTTCAAATGCGCCCTGTTATTTTATTACTAACAGAAAACAAACTTTAAATTCTTATGTTTAAACATCTTCACATTTTGAACACTCAATATTTAGTACACTATTGTTTGTAACTTTGTTAGGAGCTTTATACAGAACTCTAAATTTTGAGTTTCATTTTGAAGTGGGAATAATTTGTTTTCAATTCTGCTTTATCTTTTTATTTGCACTAAAGGACAACCTTAATGTTTTCAGGACATGAATAATTAACGAATAATTGAAAAAAATACCTACATACATAGCCTACATACTCTGATTGTACCAAATTATTCTGTCAAATTATTTAGAATTCTACACCAATGAAATAACTTCAGCTGACAGTAGCCTATAGCCTTGCACAGCTGTAGTGGCTGTTATAGTCACCTATCCTTTGGAAATCTCTAATAGAACCATTCCATGGGAATCAGCTCCTCCAATCTTGCTTTAATCTTCATCTTATAAACAAATTAACTATTTTTTTTTATTCTGATTATGTATCAGTTTGCTTTTATTTGATGATTTTTTTTTAACATCAGTGTTGATAGATGTATGTCTTTATATGGCTGTGAAGTTGTTTTGTTTAGAGTAGAATGGATGTCAGACTGCAGGGTTCATATCAACAGGTGGACAAGATATACTTTTCTCAGAAACTACACATCCATTAACAGACACATTCACATCCAACTGAATAAACCACATTCATGTAGTTAAACTTGTGCTACACTGACCCAAAAAAAGCTCAGACCACAACAGGTTTCTGTCTGACTCACAAACTAAACTGGTCAGAGAGCCCTCATATTTATGACAATAAATAAATAAATAGCATTAAAAAACAGATATTTGAAAACTTTCCCAAAATTCATCAGTTTCATCAATTTCATATGAGTTGTTCATCAAGAAATAAAAAAAAGATGTATGTCTTTTCTCTTCTGGATTTTTGTCATGAACAAAAACTGCAACAGTAGCCACACCAGGCACAAACTAAGGAACATATCTTGAGACCAGAAACAGACTGTGGGTCTGTGGTCCTTTTTTTCCTTCCTTTAGTCGCATCTCAGCTCCAACCCCTCAGGACGCTAGAAATGCAAGGAGAGAAAATGAGGACGACAAATCGAAAGTAATCCCTATTTGTAGTGAAATACTCTTTATAACTGGAGCTTCATCAGCTGTTCGAGGGATCTGATCTTATGTTGTTGAGGTTTGTAAGTCAGTAACCCAATTGTAAGTGGCTTTGGATAAAAGCGTCTGCCAAATGACTAAATGTAAATGTAAATGTAAATGTTTGGTTATTCAAGAAATAAGAAATTATATAGAAGAAATATATAAGAAAAAAATATGAAAATAAAATCATAAATCTTAATAAAATGAGATGCCCAGTTGAAATATGTAACATGCATGGTTAATTTAAAAGGTAAAACATTTTTATAGGTAAAACGGTTTAGGTAAAGGTTTTATAATAGGGTTGTTCAATTTATGTGTAAAACAAGGCCTGTGGTAAAATATAAATTGATGACACTTGGGCGTTTTACTCTGCAATGTCAATTACACACACCCATATTGAAAACGCGGTTTTTGTATTTGTTATGCTTATTATTATTATTTTTTTAAACGTATGCTTGTATACATAAGAATGTTGTGTGAACGTTTTGTCTGTTGCTCCAGTTTATTGTTGTCTGAATGTGAGTGGTTTTGATGGTTGTATGTGTGTGAGATGTCAAATAAAATCAGCCAATAGTGTGGTTACATATCTATCACTTGCCTTCTGAGTGAATGTGACCACAGACTTATTTCCCCATTTACTACATATTTTTTGATGAACCCTTAAAAAGTGAAGAGTTAACGTACTGCTCTCAGCACTGTTCAGTGTATATGGTTTACTTTTTTTTTTTTTTAAGCTCTGAACTGTTTATATTCTTCATGGTGTCCAAATATTCACATTAAATTGAATCAAACTTCACAAAACCACACTTTGTACATTATAAGAAATGTTCATCAAGAAATAAAAGGACTTTGTTTATCTTTTAGAGTATCTAAAATGTTCCATGTTTGATGATATCAGTTTTATTCTGGCTCTGATGTCTTGAACTAAAGCAGCAACAGTAGCCACGCCCACCCGATTACACGTGACCAATCAGATAACAGCTTTAGTAAAACCACAACACCCAACACAAACTGAAGAAAAGCCTGAGCCCTGAAACAAACTATAATTCGGCTACTGGTTCTGATTTTATCATGAGCATACATTTTCCTCAAATAATACCACCTACACAACAGCAAAACAAGTGTTTTGTCTTTTGCTCCAGGTTATTGTAGTGTGAATGTGACTTTTTTAACAGGATTGTATGTTTGAGATGTCAAACTCAATCAGCCATCATCGTCTCTCATTTGCTTTCAGTGTGAATGTGACCACATACTTATTTCCTCATTTACCTAAAGAGACCCTAACCTTGCAGTCTTGTGTATTTCTGATTAACCTTAATCTTAAAATCAAGAATAAATGAAAATCACAAATAATTGTTTTGTTTTGCTTTTTAATTAAAAAGGGAACATAGAAACATCAACCAAGAAACATTTTTGGAAATCCAGCATTGTAGTTAAGGATAATATGAAGCAATTATGCATGCTAAATCTAGAAATATGGAAAAATATCAACTCCAATCACTATGAACCTCTTACACCATGAATATCTAGTTCTTCTATTGACCCAAATCCTTCACTCAATATGTAAATGTCCACATCAGTTTATTGAAATATGCTTCATCAAGCATGTCACAGTTAAGAGACTGACAAAGGAGCTGAAAAACTCTGAAATATATTATTTTGAAATCATTAACTCATGTTAATCACACTTGCACATAATGTATCAGTGTTTGCGTCGAGTCTTCAGGCTGTTTGAGACACATAAGAAGCTGCTGTAGGTCTGTATCTTCAGGTCGTTGTGGGTGTTTCTTACTTCCATCAGCAAAATCCTTTAATAGGCCTAATACTGCTAAGAAGAAAAAAATCTCAACATATTAAGAGCAACTTGACCAATGTACCAGAAAAGAGCATTATGTTTTTATGTTTATTTTTACAGACACATCATGTAAATTTAATTGTAAGAAGTCAGAATCCAACTCACCTATCAGCACAAAGACCAAAACAACACCGATCAGACCAAACACCAGAGCAACAGTCTGAATGGAGACAAAATCTATAACACAAAATGACCATTAATAATCCTTAAATTAAATTAAATTAAAAATGACAGTTGATGAAACTAACTAATGCTGAATAATAATAATAACAATACAAAAAATAAATCTGTTGGTTATATATATGTGGGTTGGAATGGGTTCAGAAATATTTTTGATATTAGAATATCAATTAACCAACTACAATATTTATTTTCAACAAAACTAGGCAGCTGACAGGGATCAGCTCAGTAAATGCTAATATCATCTCTGATGTACCTGCACACGGCTGACAGAGTTGACTGATGTCCAGATGTTTGGTCTGGTTGCTGATGGTGTTGTTTAACACACAGCTGTAGGTGTTTTTATCCTGATGTTCCACCTCCAGAGGTAAAGAGAGACTGATACTGAGATCAGACGCACTGATGCTGGACAATAAACTGTTTCCTTTGAACCAGGAGAGAGTCACATGATTCACATTCAGCACTGAACACAGCACTGAACATTTAGACACTGATGAACTTCCAGATGATGAAGAACATTGTGAAGTGTTTCTGATGATGACAGGAACGGGAAGAAGAGCTGGAAAATATCAGAGGATGAAGAGAAATCAGTCAAAACTTTGCTGAGATCTCTGTCAGCACACACGGGGTGCAGGACTAATCACACTCTTATTCACTTTAATAATAATTTGACATTCTATGAAATCGTTTGCAGCAAAGATTTATGGTCAAAACAGATCTGGAGAGAACAGACCAAATTCTATTCTCACCATAGACTGTTACACTGAATGTTTTGACTACTGTTAAATTTGTGGTGATCTCTACTTTATAAAGTCCAGAGTCTGTGGTTCTGATGTTTGTGATGGTGAGAGATCCAGTCTGACTGTCCATCTTCACTCTGTCTCTGAATCGCTTATCAGTAACATCACTGATATTTGCCTCTGTATCACTTTCAGCTATGACAATATCTGGGTTTTCAGCTCCAAACATCCACTGTATCACTGCATCATTCTCCTGTATGTCAGTAACATCAGTGTCTAGAGTGACTGAATCCCCCTCCATCACTGACAAACTCTTTATTTCACCTTCAACATCAAACACTCCTGAAACACATTCATACATAAACGATCACCTTTTAGTTTTTTTCTTTATTCCTCATTCTTACAGATGAGAAAAAACTGAAACACTCTTCTATTATAAAAAAAAAATAATCTAAAACCGCTGGTTGACGTGTAATTCCTGCAAATTTACATAACATAATGTTTCTCTGTATTGCAAGAACTGAATGCATAAAAAATATTTAAATACATACCATCGAAATGCCACAAACATAAACGAAGCAAAATTAAAGCGAGAACTATATTCTTCAGCATTTTAACTTATGATACAATCACCTCAATAATCGCTTGAAGCTCCTAGACAGGACAATACACCCCATCGCGTGAATGCGCACAGGCACATAGTTGTGGTGAATTTTTTATGTACACAGCCCTGTTATTAAATCAGTAACAGAAAACAAATCAATTCTTCAGTTTTTATATTTACATATCTTACTGAATGTAATATTACTTAAGAGCTGAGGTGAGTGCTTTGGATTGTTGCAGAAAATATATGGGGAAAAATAGTTAACCCTTAAATGCATCATTCACTACCCTCTACCTGCTTCATTCTTTTTTTTAATTAGACATACATTTTCTTATTATTCCTCACTCTATTCATTATAAACAATAAAACAAGAAATAAATAATAACATTATTAAAGAATATCTGTTTTCTGATTATTATTATTTTTGTTTGTTTGTTTATGTAAGTAATTAATTTTTGTTTTTTGTTTTGTTTTTTACTAAAAATAGAGTTTATGATGAAAAGGTCACCACATATAGCTTTGCACAAAATTTGAGCAGAATGGATGTCAGACTGAGAGGTTTATATATGGTTGGACAATATATGCTTTACTAACCAACAAATTAACCAACCACACACATTAATAGAAACACTATTAGGAACAGGTGCAATTTGTTCACCTAACAGAAAAAATAAATAAAAATAAAATAAAATTCATCTCGTTGACTTCTGTGCTACGCCGACCCAAATAGAGCTCAGACCACAACAAGTTGCTGTTTTACCAAAGTGTGTGTGTGTGTGTGTGTGTGTGTGTGTGTTTACACTGGAAATGTGACTAACCAGGAAGTGGTTTCATCATCTTTTTGTTTCCACTCAGTTGCTTTGTGGCTCATTTATAAACCACCTTAATAATCATAATTGTTAGATTTTTATAACTTTACAAATATTGCACAAATCGCTATCTATCTATCTATCTGAGCCAAAATATAGCCTGACAATTGCTGAATAAAATGGACTGGTAGAGCTATCAATGATGTACTCATGACATTGTCTGAAAACAAACACAGAACTGCGCAGTGTTGAATTTTGTAACTAGATGTGGAAAAGGGCTTATAGCGGCATGTCGAAGTTGAAGCAGATGCACATAGTTTCCTTGTGACTGAGACAGAGTACTGCAGGTTTATAAATTAACAGTTATGTTACAATCTAGAATATATTGATGAATTGCCAGATTGTGCTAACATATCAACAAAAAATAAATAAATAAATAAAAATAAATATTGCATATTTATATCGTATTTAATAATATCCTTCATAGCCCAAGATGGGTTGCTGTATAAAAATTTGCTGGTTTAAACAGGTCTCCAAGGTTGACCTGCTGAAATTACCAAAAAAAAAAAAAAAAAAAAACATCAGCTTGACAAGGCTGGGAGACCAGTAAACCAACTTATTAATATAACAATACCATCAAAGTCAAGTCAAGTCAAAGTCAGCTTTATTGTCAATTCTGCCACATGTACCGTACATACATACAGAGAATTGAAATTGCGTTACTCTCTTACTCCCTGGTGCATACAGATAACACTAAACACTAACAGTAGAACGCAAGAATACAGATAAGTACAAATCAATATATATATATATATATATATATATATACACACACATACACATACACACACACATACATACATACATATATATATATATATATATATATATATATATATATATATATATATACACATACATACATACATGCACACACATACACACATACATACATACACAAAAATGCAACTATTACAAATATACAAATAAGGACATGTAGGAAAATAAAAAATAAAACATTAAATAAAGAAAATAAAAATAATAATATAAAAAAAAAAATGGATAAAGTGGCATATGGCACATGGCAGATAGTGCAAATCAGTGAGATAAACAAACAAACAAACAGTGCAGAATATAAATGGTGTAGTGCAAAGAGCTTATAAGACTATTTAAAGTGACAAGGAGCAGTCTTTTTTATTCAGACTGCCAGACGAGGTAGTTGAATGAATGAAATTAATCTACCATGAAATGTTAGTAAAAATGACTGGTGAAAAAAAAAACTATATTATATATATATATTATAATATATATATATATATAGATATATACATTAGTGCTCTCAAATGATTAATCGCGATTAATCACATTCAAAATAAAAAAAAATATTTACATAATATATGTGTGTACTGTGTATATTAATTTTGTATATATAAATACAAGCACATTCATGTATATATTTAAGAAAAATATGTTGTTTATATATTAAATATACTTATATATATATATAATATATATATAAAATATAAGAATATAAATATACAAATGTACATACATATTTTCAAAATACATATATGCATGTGTTTGTATTTATATATATACATAATAAATGCTCACTGTACACACACATATATTATGTAAACAAAAACTTTTATTTTGGATGCGATTATTTGCGATTAATCTTTTGACAGCACTAATATATATATATATATAAACATCAAAAAATAGCTACAAGAATTAATAGGGCTCTTTGACTGACTGAATCTGTCTTATAGACTCACCTCCAGTGATTACAGTTTACTGACCTCTAGTGTTGATGCGGAAGCTTTTATTTCATCTTCAGCTTCACTGGTATTGTCTGCTCATCCTGTCTGCCCAGTAGAGGCACTGTTGTGTCTTTTTCACCAAGCAGGACGTATAGGGACCATGAAAGGTCATTAGATACAAGTATGGCATGCCCAGGAATTTGTAACTGTTATTTGAACCTGATTATGATTGTTTTTTTTTTTTTTTTTTCGTTTTTTTTTCTTTCAGTATTTCTTAAAATAAGGTTAACTTTGACTGAATGTCACATTATTTATTACTTAGAGCACAGAGCTGTTGAGAGCAGACATTCACACTGGAGTCCATTCAGCATATTACGTTTGTTTTTCAAATAAAACTGCTTAAACACACAAGCTTTATTCATACAGTCTTTGTATTTAATGGAGAAAACATAATGGAAATTTAACATAAACAAAGTCATTGTCATGAAGAATGAGAAGTCTGATCCAACACTTGCATTTTTAGAAATTACTGGACGATTTCTGAGATGGAACAAAACTTCATTATAGCCACTCTGAATAGCCGGTGACGTGCCAAAACAACACCTTTTTACTGTAGTTAAAGGAATTTACCAAAAACTGTCTGAAATGTCTCTAACATTTCAGTACAGCTTAACAGATAAAACGATGAAAAAGATGGCAACGAGGCTTCTCTGTGTTGCGATTTGATTGGCTGTTTGGATTGTCACTCATTTATCTGTCATAAGGTCGACTGAGAATAAAACACATTTAAAATGCTTACATATATTTCAGCCTATTGTACTGTATTGACATTATAAAAGGATGCACTCATTCACTTCATGCACTGCAGAATCTCAACAGAAGTAAGTTTGGCATGCTCTTTCTGTCTTTGGTAATGACATAAAAACATAACTTATCTTAGATCTAGACATTTGCTGTCTGCACCTCCACATAGTCCTTTCTGCAAAATTATCACACCTTTTTTTGTTTTTTTTAGCTTTCTGCAAAAGTGTGATATATGAAGTATGTAGGGGGATTTCATGACACTTTAATTTAATAAGCACTCTTATTTAATAACACTAACAGTAGCCTTCATTTGCTCTAAATTCTATAATGCGTAATATATCATAACATATAAAACACTTAAGAAAATGGCAAGAAGACTGATACACAAATGTTAACATCACAAAATGTCAACCACGTCAAGCACAGGAAGTCATGTTTGCTCTGACCATTTTTTACCAATCGTATACACTTTATAAGTGACTGACTGAAGATATTACATAAAAAAAACTATAAAAACTCTTCACTGGGTTAAAGTGCAGACCACCTGTCTAGACACAACACTTTTTCTGAAGAAAACCAAACCACAGTGCACATCCATCATCCACATGTGTGTTTGTTCTTAAAATGCTATGAAGTCAGTATGCGGTCGGCTGTACATTTCTGGTTATGGTTTTGGCAGCTGTAAAGCAACATAAGTGCTGTTGACTGGACCAGGATGAATATTTGTACACAACATGGAAGAGTCCTCCTCAGCATGCTGAAAGAGCAACTAGTTTTAGCAACTAAGAGCAATGAGGAAAAGAGTTTTAGCAACTATGATAGATAGATAGATAGATAGATAGATAGATAGATAGATAGATAGATAGATTCAGATAATGTACCTGTGATTGGTTTGGATCTAGATGCTGTTGAAAATCTTGTGTCGGCTCTAGATCAGTGTTATGAAGTTGTTGTGAGAGTTATGCAGGCCTTTTATTTTCTACAAGCACAAACCTTCAATAGTCCTGAGAATTGAATAAAACAATAAAAATGTATGCAATTGCAACACTTACAGCATTATGTTGAAATTTTTATAGATGGAGCTACGATACTATATTTTTAATTGGGGTTGCACAATATATCGGTATCATATCGGTTATCCATATTGGTTATCAACTCAATCTCATGATGAAATGTAACTATTTCACAAGGTGGCATTTTGTATGAATTTGTATGATGTGATTTGTACAGAAACTAATTTAATACAAAGAATAAATAAATACATTTTGTTTTTAACAAAGTAAGCATATAAAGGTCTGCCCCTAAATCTAACCATCAGTGGGACATAAGCAAATTGTACAAAAACATATTAATGAGATCGTACAAATTCATATGAAATAGCCACCAATTTGCCAAAATTTAAAATAGTTACAAAGTGCCTTTGGTTATTGGCCGACATTACAGATTTTTTAGTTTATTATTATCGTCTGATGTTTTATATTTAATTGTGCATGCTGATTTCTTTATTTTGACATTTAGCCTACCTTTACCATAATTTAACATTCGTTTAAAGTTTATGATGTTTCAAAACTTTAAATGGTTTGTTTTGGTTTTTTTTTTTAATACATACATACATGCATACACATGTGTGTGTGTGTGTGTGTGTGTGTGTGTGTATTATGGGGGTATAATTGTTGCATAATTCCAAATACATAGATTATGATGCACAAATAAATGTAAAGAGATTAACAAAAATTAAACATATTGACATAATTTACTCCTGACATCTGAGCCGCTGAAGACGCAGATGATTAACGTTACTTTCGCTTTGAAGTGAATCCGCTGATCCCCAATCTGCCTAAATGCGTCTATGTTCGTGTGAATCATTTGTGTGAGTATAAGGGTTTTTAAGAATCTTTGCAAATCGCCCTTCCTAATAATGTGCTAGTTAGCCAGTTTCGCGACTGAAGTTCACAGTCTGTTCATCACCCCACGAAAGAGAGGGGCGGGACCAGCAGAGCTAATTAGCATTTAAAGCAACATGGACTAGAATTGCGTGCTAAAAATAGAGCTGATTTTGACAGGTTTAAAAAGGTGTTTTTTACACTACCATTAAGAAATTTTAACCAAAGTATGCTATAGACTTTTAATTAAGACCTTAAAGCTCCAGTCCGTAACTTTTTTTGGTTAAAAATGATCCGAAATCAAGATTTGAGCAAGTACATAACCAGCCAGTGTTCAAAACTTTCACCTTACTTTAGCCCAATTCACAATGGTTAGCTTATAATAATGTTTTCTAATTTGAGTGGTACGTGTAGGTTTTCGTGAGAAATTCGAGCATGGCACTGCGTCATTATGTCACGTCTGTAAACATAAAGAAGTTGTCCCGGCTACTAGATTACATCGCATGTGAGGATCCTGGTGGATCATTTATAGCCTTTTCTCACTTAAATGTATCATTTTGATTGCGGATTGTAATCCAGAAAGGATTATTTATGAAACACATGTGAATGAAATTCACTGAAACAGATAGCATGGGATTACACAAGATTTGTATTTTAAAGAAAACCAGTTCGAAGGGAGCATAATTTTCTTTTTGGGTTAAAATAATTTCTTAATATGAAATTCAAATGGAATGACAATTAGAGATTAGACTATACAGAAATTGAAATCTACAAGTTAATACACACTATAGGCTACCCATAGTCAGGCAATGCTGATGTTGTTAACATTAAAAATTTGAGAATAAAGTATAATAATAATAATTTGCACGGTTTGATGTGATATGAGCTAACCGATCGTTAGATTTATCACCATTGGTAGCGCGATTTATTGTAATGCTTTTTTTCCTCAGTTGGTCAGAACAAACGTGGCAGACTTGTTACTTACTTGTTCAGATGTCAATATATGGTGAAAAGGTCTTATTTGGGTCATATATTCCAAGATGTAGGCTAGAATCTGTGATTGCGAAGTACAGTAAATATCCACACCGCACTGACTACCACACATTCACCTCAAAACTTTAGATTCATCCGCGCTGGAGCCATGCCAGAGTACAGCCCACACAATGAAGATAATTCCCACCTGGCTGCAATTCCAGGTTTTCAAAGAGAGATGGCGACAAAGAGGCAAAACTTACGGACTGCAGCTTTAAAGGGATAGTTCACTTTGAAATTAAAATTTGGTATCTATCAGCATACCCCAAGGGCATCCAAGATGTAGGTGTCTTTTTTTCTTCAGTAGATCCAATTTTGATATTTTTAGGTCAAACCGTTCTAGTCTGTCAGTCATATAATGGCAGGTGTAGGTCACTGTCTCTATAAGAGGGAAAAAGAACATGCACAGAGAAATCCAAATTAAACAATTCCCCATCGTAACTACACATTGATGGCATAAGACACGAAACGAGCGGTTTGTGTGAGAAAACGAACAGTATTTATATCGTTTTTTACCTCTTGTACACAACCATGTCCAAGTGATCTGAGTGCGCGCACGCATCCGGTGTGTGACGTGTGTGTGCGCGCACTCTGGCTTAGTCTGTGCAAGCGCCGGAAATCGCCAGAAGTCACGCGTGCGTTCAAAGGCGGAAGCGAGCATCTCGGCGGGATGCGTGCGTTCCCGAGCCCGTCTTTTTTCCCCTTCTCCCAAATCAGATTATACTGTTTCAGCTATTAAAATTGTTCAGTTTTGTATGTAATGGCAAAGTGATAATATTTCGTTTTGGTTTTTTATAAAGTTAATTTAGAAAAACCTTTGGAGCATTTTTTTTGTTAGTTAAATAAGTTTTTTCTTTCTCAAAGTAATGACCAAGCGGCCAGTGGCAGACATTTTTTTTTATATTATTTTTTATACAACATTTGATTAATCAATGCATGCTGATTAACTTTTATCATAGTTTATAGTTATATGGTAACGAAAGTGTTCAGCATTCAACCTGTGCTTTTTCATCAGTATTATTTGTGATTTAAATTTTGTGACAGGAATTCCTCTTTTTGCTTTCACTTTCACGATCTTGAAAGTGAAAAGAAGATCACTTTCGCTTTACAAGTGTAAGACCTTGGGAAGGTAGAACGCACACACATCTGAACATAATGGCGAGCACATTCCTGAGTTCTTATCTGAAGAGACTTTGTTAAAACAAGGAGGAATTGGAGGAGAACATCTTGAATGTGGGTTAAAACAGGACTTCACTTGGTTCTTATCACTTAACCATAACTCGACCGAAACAGGACGAAACCCCTGCTAATGGTCCAGCGACAAACTTTGTGATATCTCCTGATCGTTTAACGCAATAAGTCAATGATTTTTATCAACGAGAAAAGACGTTTTTTACGACAGACGGTCAGCTAAGAAAGACCAGATCTCCACAAACGTGACATTCTCATGACCCGGACAGTGACTTTCCTGACCTCCCGTTTCTCTCTCACATTCCAAACTGAAACACCCCTCAATATCTCTTTTTGGACAAGGAACACCCGAAATGTTATTGACTTTGCTAAAAGGCACTCAAAACTTTTATAAAGTGTTCCAAAAAGGACAATTATTAAATAATCAATTGCTGCTATTAGAAGCAAGAATATATATTATATTTATAGATACAGACAATAAATATATATATTGCTGGTTGTATTTTATGAAATGAAATTAAGCTTTCTGTGTTATTGTAATCAATAATATCTTCGAAATCTGTGGCATAACGTTTCCTGTGTTTAATTCATATGCGTGGTGGTATTATTCAGAATTTAAGATAGTTTAATCTTTGCCTTAACCACGGAGTAGATAAAGTTATTATATGTATATGCCAAATACGTGGTGTTTGAGTTTGAATGAAAGCTGATTTCGTTGGCAACAAGTTGGTGTAAACGAAAGATAACTCTTATTATAATAATGTATGATTACAATGCATACAGGATGTGTTAAGATATTTTCCTCATGAGATTAAAGCAACTAGACGAGAGGATTTACTGCATGGAAAATGAGCCGTGTAGGCGGAGCTCCGTCTACAAGGACAATCTAATTGGTGGAAGCCTCTGGGGTTGGACGAAGGCCTCCAGTTAAAACCCTATGACACAGACTTGTTGACGCTGCTTGCGTGCGGAAAACTTGCAAAGACTTTGGCTTCGGCTCACTGGCCGCGCTGAAGAAGCGCCCACGACCTTTACATCTAGGCTGAGTTTGAACATTGAACCAGCACTCAGTCAAATCTCTGAAGAAACCCTCGAAAGCCTGAAGCTACGCGAAAAGAACTTTGAGTGTCAAACAACCCCAGAGCCAACCAAGCAACAACAGAAGGACATCCCCAGAGTGACGTCACGCAACGACGCGGGGATTCCGTCAAGCCACACAGCGTCATTTCAACTTAAAAGCAAGTATCAAACAACCTCTTTTCCGCTGAATCGTGTCGTATCTATCTCTAAAGTAAGTATAATAGTTCTCCTCTTGATGATCGACACGGGTAAAATCGTGTGGAAATAGCAGAACAGTGCTAGATTGTAATCATTCTCAGAATGCAACAATTCATTGCCTATGTTTGTGTGTGTATGTATTTTGTTTAATGTTATTTAGCTTAGTTCATGTATTTTAGTAAGATAGCAAATAAACTCTTGTTTGATTTATAGAGAAGTGTTCTGTGTTTTGTTGTGAAATATTCAAATCAAACTTTGCCCAGATTACGTTACCTATGCTCATAACTGTCATACGGTTATTTAAATAATTCTGTATTATTATATCGTGACCACGAGAATAAACAGAATTTCTCAGATATACTGAAATCTAACAACTCGCTGGACGATTGTTAAATAAGGTATAAGTTGGACGTTTTGATTAATACCAATTGATCATATCGATATCAGACTTTAAGATTCCCTAAAGCTAAAATAAAGCTTAAACCAAAGAGCTAAATTAAACAATGTAAAAGGGGTAAAATCATTACATATTATGGTGGAGGATTTAAGCAGGCATTGTTTGACTTGAATATTCATAATCAGAATCAAAAACATATTGTTGTATTTTGCCTATTTTCTTCTAACCGGACGGAGAAATAGTGTAAATACAGCGAGACAGAGTTTGTTTGTGTTTGTGGTACTGTATAAGCATGGCAATGCGTTTTGAATGAATTAAAGTGCAACCTTAGTTGTTTGAGAAATTAACTGCAGTATATGAATTGTCTTGTAAGACAAAAGTCGCTCTAAAAGCGCAAAAGAGACAAATGAGCGAATTTCCTCATTTCTCTCTTCCATAAAGCCTTAATAGCGTGATCTGGTTTGTGCGTGTTCCACTTCCGGAGAGGCTATTTAATCTCCCGGCGAGAATATCAGATTAGCTACCTGTGTATTTCTCTGCCAATCTTTGTTTCACTAAAACAGTGAATTTAAGACGCGGCTCTCGGAAAGAGTGGCCGAAACGCGTTCTGGGAGAGATAGTTATTGATCTTGATCAAAAATTAATTGTGTGATGATAAATCCACTGTGTTTTGCCTGTGAAGTTAGACAGAAGTAATGTACTAAGGCATCGCACATTTTGGGTGTATAATTCTATGATTAATGTATGATCTCTTGAACGAGTTGAGATTGTTAATGCTAAGAAGAAAGAATCTAAATAGCTGCTTTTGATGGTAGTGTGAAAGGCATTGATGTTTTCATTGATTATCCGGATCTGTGCATCTGAGATGACAGGTTCCCTGACTCACCATAGTGACGCGTAACTCAGGAAGTGCGCAGGCTCCGTTCCCACGCCATTTTGAGGCTGTTGTAAACAACAGCCTAGCAAGCTTGGCTAACTGAAGCCTGTAGCATTGGAGCTTAGGCAAAGCTAGTAACATTGAAGGCTAGCGATTAACACTAGCATTTTGTAGCCTGTGGGTTCAGATGCGTGTGTTTGCAGTGTGTTTTTGAAGTATTGATACGGTTTAACGTTAACGTTAACCTTCACAGCTGAACTTTAACTCACACTAAACTGTTTACATCAGTTCCTTCTCTCTTTTGAATTCACTCAATTCTCTCTTTGGCATTCACTGATTCTACCTATAACTTCTAATGTGAAAGGACTTTAACAATACAAATTTAAATAAACCTTTAATGTGCAAGGCAGCTGATTTTCATAGGAAATGAGACCAGCGATGTCACAGGTGTTTTAACAAGTAGTTGTGTTTAGGTTGTTTTGTTTCGTTTCATATTTAGCAGATATTAGTTTCATAACTATTGGGGTTTATTATAAATTAATGATGGGTCTTAGCCTCATTGCTTTGATAGGAAGATAATTAATTTAATTATGATTGCGCTCTCATGATTTTAAGAATCTCATTGGATGAATTGCTATGAAATATTTGAAATTGATAATTTAATTCCATAACTAATCCCAGATGTGAAATTAAATTAATTTCATTAAAATAATTTAATTTCCCGATTCCACATAGACTGATTGAGATAATTATGTGTGCTCTGATAATTTAACAATAACATTAAGATCTTAATTATTAACTATCAAAGTGTTTGATCATCTGGCCTGGAAAATTTTTTAAATTTCCTTTATAATTGAGACAATACGGATTAATTTGTTCTAATGATTTGAATAACACAAGGAATTAGTAATTGGTCAGGCTTAGGATACGAAATTAGGGATGTGGAATTAATAATTTAATTTCATAATTAATTACGAATTTGAAAATTCCTATTCAATTTAATAAAATTACAGTTCCTGTTTCATTGCAACACTATTGGCTGATCAATTGAAATGTAATCGCTTGTAATAATGAATGTTAAATGCTCTTATCATTAAATTTTAATCCATAGAGCCAAAATTTAACTTCATAACTAATTAGACTTGTATTACTCAATACTTACGCTTTTATTATAATCACAGGTACGTCTTCTAATGTTAATCACAACACTCGTTAATTAATCTGTACACGTATCATTATATTCTGATTAATGGTTTTTAATTCCAGCATTGGCTAATAGGAGGATTCTGATTTAAGGATACCTATATTGAAATTATTATGATTAAAATTATCAAATTTAAAATAACATTAAAATTTGAATAGAAACTACCATTTCTAATTTGAAATTCTAATTTCAGTTGAAATTGAATAAATTTTAGGTTCCAACCTGTTTGGGTCTTTATTAATTTAACTGATATAGGTTTCTCTTTTAACTTAGGCTGATGGAGAAGTCCCCCTAGTAGCTTGGGTTAGTGAATGAAATTTGCCTCCATGTGATTACAGCAAGCGGAGTCACCCGTTCCGACTGTACCTGGTGCAGGCTGGAGGGGAAACCCGAATCTTCCGTCCTAGTTTGCAAAGTGACGCAGCAAGGCTAGCAATCGGGTATCGGAGGAGAGTCAACGGTCTGGGCGAATGCGGAATGAATACCATCCCGAAATTAATATTGACAAAGTACGTAAAACTTCGGTTCGCGCGAACGGATAGAACCGATTACCTAGCCCCGCCCCAGATTCTTGGCCAGTTTTGCAGTCGTTTGACATTGAGAAATCCCAGCCCGGGGTGTGCCAAAAAAAAACATAAAGCTGGAGTTAGGCTCAAGCAGTACGGTGGGGGCGGAGTTCGGCAAAAATGTACAGGAGCTCACTGGTGGCGCGGGCGGTGGGCCTTGCTGCTAACACCACTAATTTACATTTCACAAAGCCTAGAGTATACTATATAATCCTGTACATTGGGAGTAAATCCCACTCATCTTTCTCTCTTTCTTACTGCTGCTATCTTCTAATTTGACTACTGCTGCTGTTGCTGAGATGTTTGCCTGTGTGAAGATCACAAGTGGAGAACTTTAGCAATCGAAACAGGTATTTGTGAACTTGAGAACATGTCAAAATTGTTTTTCATTTACCGTCCTCTTTTGTGAAATCCTACCCGCCAGGTTAAAGCAGGTCCACAGAAGAAAGGCACCGGAAAACGTCAAGCATGCGAACACTCTAATTAGCTTGTGGTGTCAATTTTGTCATTAACGGGACCAGTGCTGTCATTGTTATTGTTTTCCTTCACCCCGGAGAAAACCAATTGCAATCACAGACTTACAAAAAAAAAATTGTCATTTACAAATCCTCTGATTAGAAGCAACCTTCTTCCTCGCTTTACCTGTTCTCTAGCTGTGCTACCTGTGTGTGTGTGTGTGATCAATTTTTCCCCCCACATAGGCTACAAATTAGAAGCACGCCCCAGAGGATCACAGTCACAGAGAACCACACCCACCTGTTTTACACAGTCAACACTAGTACACATTCTACATTGCATATCTACACCCCTTGTTTGTTGATTTGTTCTGTTTTGGGTTGTTTGTTTTGTTTTGTTTTGTTTTTCTTTTCAAGGTCTGTGTCAGGTGCGGTTCGAGATCTCACTCACCACGCCCCAAACATGTCTCACACAACAGGACATGTCAGTCACTGGGAGGATTTGGAAACATGGCTAAGCATTGCAACAGACAGTCTCCTCCCTAAGGCTGCTGAAACACTAAAACATCAGACACAAGACCAGCTGGATGACAACATAACAAGCCTCATGACACAAGACCCAAGTCACAGCTACAATCACAAAGAATTAGCCAAGATCACCGGCTCCTTAAGCCACACACTCACCGCCACCCTCAAGTTGAGTGACAAGCACGCTGCACAACGCCAGCAGGAGCTGACACACGCACAACGACACATAGAGCAGCTGGAAATTGAAGCTCAGGAACGACGGGAAGGGTCGGATGAGGCGGAACAAGGTGCTGAGGAAGAGATCAACCGGCTAAAAGAAACCCTAGCAGCTACTAGCCAAGAATTGGAAAAGGTCAAGGCATACTACTATGATCGGTCCAAAAAGCTACAGTATGCTGAACAAGCTTCTGGAGAAAGCAAAGGCTGACTTCAGAGAATAAAAAACGGCAGAATCAAAGCCCTTGAAGCTCACCTGGATGAGTCAAGAAACGAGATCAGCCGTCTAACACGACAGCTTGACTACGTCAAAGAGGAATCTGACAGTTTCCAAGAGGAACTCAAGCATGCTTACGAACTGCGCCGTGAGCCATCAAGGACACGACGCGCATCGACCTCACCCCTGCCGAGCAGGACCGGGTCACCTGTTCCTGGACTGACACGTGAGAAAATGATGGAGGGGGTGGTGTTGAAACATTCACCAACTCACTCTGGAGAACATTACATCACGTTACCTCAGCCAAAAGAATCTGCTGCAACCAGTCACAGATCATCGCATGGCTTGGACCTAAAAGACCTCGACAAGCTTGCCAGGAACATTGGCAAATTCACCCCGAGCATGCCAAATAGCCCAAATGTCCAAGCATATCTCCAAGATATCGATTTCCATCTGGAAATGCGACCTAACGTTACGGACAAAGATAGACTATATTTACTTCGAACGACATCCTGTTCTGAAGTTCGCAGCTTCCTGGACAGGCAGCCTGCTCACACAAAGAATGATTACCAACTGCTCCGAGAAGCCCTCATTAAAGAGTTCTCTGACCCTGAGTCCGAACAAGGCCTCGTGGCTGCTCTGGAGACGAGACAAGGACGTCACGAACCTCCTCAAGCCTACTACAGCCGACTCAGACGGGCATACTTTGGAACTCGCAATGAACCTGACATGGAGGATGAACTGAACTTTAAAACTCTCTTCCTACGAAACCTTCATCCCGACGTAAGCCACCATCTTGGCGTTCTCGCATGTCCACGGACAATGAATGCTCAACAGTTGCGAGACTTGGCGCAGAAAGCCTACGGCAAACAAAAGATGGCCTCAGAAAAAAATGCCAAAACCCCAGCCGTTCTTGACTTCAACACTCAAAGTCAAGGGCTGGCGCTAGAGGGCGCCCAACGCCAAGACAATGCCAAGCCGCCACCCAGGGAGTGGAAAGCACCCTCGTCCAACAAAGAACGAGACTCCCACGCTGGTACCCGATCTAAACAGAGGTACGAACGCTGGGATGGACCACATGGACGTCAACGCTCACCTCGACGCCACTGGGAAAAGACATGGGACCAGTCAAGGCCCCACGAAAGTCATTGGGAGAGATCGTGGAACCAGCCAAGCTCATTTGGAAACTCAAGAGGAAAAAACTCATAGGAATCCAATGGAAACTCCAAGGGAAGACGACAAACTCACCCTGGAGCAACCAGCACCCAAGGAATCGACGAAAGAATTCGCAAAGATTCCAAGCTGACCGAGCTCAAACTGAACCCACGCAGGAACAAGAGACACCACATGTTTCGACTCACAAGAACTGATGAAAATGATGATGAAAGATTCTTCCAACGGAAGGAGGAAGATCGGAAATGGGAAAAGAAAGAGCAACCAGATTCAGCCTGACTAGCGGCCGGACGAGATGGCAGCGACCAGTTGACACAACCAGCCACGGAGAACAGCACTACTTCACCTCACTCTCAGAGAACCGTAATCACACTAACTTCAGATGGACACGAAACCCACACGAAAAAACCCAGCAACAGAGTTAGACACTAACTCAACACCTAATGCTCCAAATTACAGCAGCGTCCAACAAACACCTGCTGCCGAAACCCCTCAAGTTCCTGAAAGTGCTGTCTTGGTCATCTGCCACTCCTTCGAAGAACGCCACATCAGCCCTGATATCCTAACTGTTTCCTCCCAAACTCCAGTCCCTCAACTCCTAGGCGATCTCATTGAGAAAGGTATAGCCAGAAAATTCTACCTCTCCATCATCATCGAACGACACATCAGAGTCGAAGCACTCCTCGATACGGGAGCCGACATTACTCTAATGTCTACCGAACTCCTGGAGGAAGTCCAAGAAAGATCAAAGAGGACTAACATAACCCTCAAACTCCAAAGGTGTGAACTAAACCTTCAAGCATACTCCCACACGGGCCTACAACTAAAACATGTGGCCCCAATTCACCTAACGGTGGGATCGATGGACCTCGTCCATCCCGTATACGTTTCACCACTTAAAACGTATCCACTCCTCATTGAGAAAGATCTGCTTAATCGCTTCGAACCCCTAATAGACTTCAAGCACCTAAAGATGTGGACACAAGTCCGCGAACCTCTGCCTTGCCAGGCGTTAGACTCCAACGAGTCGCAGTGTCAAGTCACAGACACCGACCCTAAGTCACTGATCGATGATGCAGTAGCAAAGCCAGGATCTGGACCAAGCTCAAACAGCAAGGACAAGGACCCTCTCCTCTGCTCACTGCAGGAGCCTGAATCAAACGCAGGCCCCCTTCGAATCATGACTGCAATAGATGTCCAAGGCACATCAGTGTCCGACACGGCACTAGCCCTGTGGGCAGAGAACTCAGCCATCAGCCTGAAGCTATTCATAGCATTGAAGCAAAGACATCAGTGTCTACCACATGTCGCTAAGCACAGCCGTTTCCCTCTCAGTCCCTGGTCGACAACCATGGCCACCTCCAAGATCATCTGCGCCCTGGACATACGATGGAACAACAGACAGCTGACTCACTACTTCCTCGTTGTCTCAGACCTGCCGCATGACATCTACATTGGAGCGGATATCCTGGTCCGGCTCAATGCTTGCATTGATACCGTAAACGACATCATATGGGCTCCCCTGTCATACCAACTGACAACCTCAGTCAACCTCAAGAACCTGCAATCTGGTCAAACCATGCCAGATGCATGTGCTATGATCATGGAGCAAGAAGCCACAATACCTGCCTACAGCAAGAGTGTCAGCGTCCGCCTCAACATGTGACCTGGCCAAACTCTCAACAGTAAGCTAGGCTTCTTCCAACCTTCCAGGACCTGCCTAAAACTCGGACTGACTCTGGAAGCCACACCTCTCATGGAAGTGTCATCTCGTGCTGTGTACGTGTTGTTCAACAACTGTACGGCCCAAGACATCTACGTTCCTAAAGCCAATCACCTGGGATGGCTCATCAGCCAGGTGTTCCACGACTTTGAACTGATGGTACCTGTCATAGGCCCTATACCCACACAGCTAATGTCAGACGAATACGACGACACCGTAACGTTCACAAAACCCCATGAAGTGATTGCCATCACATCCATTCTGCCGGTCCAGAGAAAGCGTCTGCCGGTCAGAACTAACAGATGATACTCATCTCACGTTTATGCTGTCTCAACACAGCCTGCGACAGAACCACCTACACAGGTGACCATCGGGGCCCAAAGCCCCTCAAATGACCTCACTGCAGAAGAACCCTACGCCGGGTTCAACGCACAAGTTCAACAGATCCTGAGTGAGGCAGATGCCCTCCACAATGAAGCGGATCGCCAAGGACTCAAAGAGGTTCTGCACAAATACAAGGACTCTTTCGCAAAGGATTCCCTGGATTGTGGACTGACAAACATCCACACTGTGTGCATCCCGACAAACCCAAATGCGCCACCCACATTTGTGCGACAGTACAAGATTCCAATAGCGTCATACGAGCCAGTGCAAGAGACTGTTGACTCCATGCTGGAAAAGGGGGTCATCCGGCCCTGTAACAGCACATACTCTGCCCCGATATGGCCAGTCCTAAAACCAAACGGCAAATGGCGGCCCACCATCGACTATCGCAAGTTGAATCAGCAAGTACCATTGTCACGATGGCCTATGACCCAGTTGGATCAAGAAATTCCAAAAATCAAAGGCTCGACGATCCTTTCCACACTGGACGTCGCCTCCGGGTTCTGGACAATCCCTGTCCATCCCGATGACCAACACAAGCTGGCATTCACCTTTGGCAATCGACAGTACACATTCACACGGTGTCCCTTCGGCTATGCCAACTCACCAGCAGAATTCAACATCTTCCTGAACAAAGCATGCCCTGATGCCAGAGCCAGAGGCAACCTTGTCTATGTAGATGACGTTTTGATGAAAAGCTCAAGTGTGGAAGACCACCTCAAAGAGATCAATCACGTCCTGAACCAGCTGGCAACGGCAGGAGCCAAGATTGCCCTTCACAAAGGACAGTGGTGCAAAACCAAGGTGAACTATGTCGGATTGCTTGTCGGAAGAAACGGCATCGAGCCACATCTAACCGCACCCAAGCAATCCAAAGCATAAAGATGCCAAATAACCTCTCTGAGCTGCGAAGCTTTCTGGAGTGTGCAATTATTCACGACAGTTCATCGAAAACTACGCTGACATCGCACGACCACTAACTTCCCTCCTGAAAAAGGATGAACCCTTCGTTTGGACGGAAACACAGGACACAGCAATGGGCCAGCTCAAACAGCGCCTGTGCTCTGCTCCGTGCCTTGCCTACCCAGACCCAGGGAAAGAATTCTATCTGTGTTATCAACAATTTTTATTTTCATTTTTTTTCACAAACAACACAACATAATATCCAAAATAAAACAAAACAAACAGCAGACACATACTCAACATCTCAAGGTTCAATCAAAAGGGAGGGAGAGAGGGAAGGACAACAAGACCACAAAAGTTACTCCTTTAAATAATCACGTATATTCAGTAAAAAACACTGCCAAGCCTCATGGTTGAAGGCCTTGCCCCACCGACTCGCGCCGTTGTACATTCACATGAGACAATTTGCAGGAGGCTACGGATCCAATATGCCCTCTCTACACATGTGTGGTGTAAACCAGTTCTGAATTATTGTCTTCTTCACAGCTGTAAAAACCAGCAAACGACATTCTCTTTTGCATTGAACTAATACAGAGACCAGAATCATCATTAAGAAGACATAAACTTGTGTTAACAGACCAATCAATTCTCAGTAATGATGACAAAACCAGGTTTACATGTGTCCATAGACTGATGACGACAGGAAATTCCCAAAACATATGCAGAAACGTGCCTGATGATGTAGTGTTACATATATGGCAGTTCAAATTTGACTGCAGTTTCATTTTAAATCTTTTGTAAGGAGTTATGTATGCTCTATGAATGACTTTGAAGTGAATAAGACAATGAGCCAGATTTTTAGATGTTAAGCTGAGATTAGACCACACTCTCTCCCAGTCGACAGATAAATTAAGGTCAGATAATTCCCTATTCCAAATAGTTTTAATAGAAAGAGGTTTTGTAATACAATCAATAATTTTATTATATATTAAGGAAACAGATGGCCGACCAGCAGATGGTGCAATCCAGTCCCGCATAGGATGAGAGAAAATGAAAGAAGACCAAGGAACGCCATACGCTTTGGGAGCAGAACGTAATTGAAGAAAAACAAAATATGCAGATGCTGGTAGACAAAATTTGTCTCTCAATGCCTGAAATGAACAGAGGCCTGGTTTCATACATACCCACTATCACCGCACGTGTTACACCTAAAGAGGACCAAGAGGGTTGGACAAATGGACGATTTCCACATACAAAGTTAAAATTGTGCCATAAAGGTGTACTGTTACAGATTTGAAGGGTCCACCTATCCGACGTTCAACCGTTTTCCAGATTTTAATAGAGTTAGCCATAACCGACCAAATTTATAATTATCACCTTTTTTTCCTGTGCCAGTAAATAAAATATCTTGAAGTCTATTTGGTTTAACCTTGTCAGCTTCAATCACCCTCCATGAAACTGTAGATTGAGGATCAACCCAATTATGAAGGGCCTTAAGCTGGAACGACCAATAATATAATTCAAAATTTGGTACAGCCAGTCCTCCTGCGCTATTAGGATGTTGTAATGTGGTAAGTTTAATTCTGGACATTTATCATTCCAGATAAACTTAGAAATTATGGAGTTGATCTCCTTAAAGTAACCTGGAGGGGGAGAAAGTGGTAGCATAGAGAAAAAAAATTAAATCGAGGGTAACAAATTCATCTTAACAGTGGATATTCTTCCTTGGAGAGAGACTTTAAGATTCTTCCATCTTTGAATGTCATTTTTGACCTTAACTAAAATGTTATTAAAATTGCCTCTGGCAATCTTATGAATGTTTTTATACATGGTAATGCCCAAATAGATGAAAGACTCCTTAATAGGGATAAATGAGGGAATATAAAAATGAACCTTAACATTGTTAAATGGCATTAGAGCAGATTTGCTCCAATTTATTTTATATCCTGATAGGCTACTAAAATTATCAAATTCCTTAATTACACTAGAGACTGAAACATCAAAGTGGTCTAAATATAGAATAATATCATCAGCGTATAATGAAATACAATGATTATGGTCATGAATCTTAATCGATACTTCAGATTTCCTGATGGCTTGTGCTAAGGGTTCGAGAGATAGACAAAACAATAAGGGGAAAGTGGACACCCCTGCCTCGTCCCCGCTGTAAAGGGAATGAGGGGGAAATAATATTACCAGTTATGACTGATGCTGCAGGTGAGTGGTATAATGTCTTAATAATAGAAACGAAGTGTTCACCGAAGCCGAAACATTGCAGAACCGCCCACATATAATTCCACTCTAGCCTGTCAAAGGCTTTTTCTGCATCAAGTGAAAAGACCGCACAAGGTGTTGGGTGGAGTCCGCAAAGTCAAGAATATGAAGGAGTCGACGCATATTGTCAGATGCATTGTGCCCCTTGATGAAACCAGTTTGGTCCTCCTTGATCAGACTGTGAATTACCTTCTCCAAACGAGAAGCAAACACTTTAGCATAGATTTTTAGATCGCATGGGATAAGCGAAGTCGGTCTGTAGCTGGAACAATCTAATGGATCTTCCCTTTTTTAAGAAGTAATGAAATCAGTGATGTTTTTTGATCTCTATGAAATGTCCCATGTTCAATTGCAAAATTAAATGAGTTAAGCATAAGTATCCCTACCAAATCCCAAATTTCTAAATATAATTCAGGGGGAGACCATCTAGACCTGGCGATTTGCCCTTTTGAAGGCTCTTAGAGAGACGTGAAGTTCCTCCAAACTTAATGGGGCCTCCAAAGATTCTTTATCCATCTGTGAGATCCGAGGCAGTTCCAATTTATCTAAATACTGCTTACAAATTGGTTCATCAAAATCTGTTTCGGCTTTATACAGATTTGTGTAAAAACCTTTAAATATGTCATTAATTGCCACAGGGTTCGTGGTGACCTGATCATCCGATGATTTTATTGCGCTAATATATGCCTTAGACTCGCATTCTTTCAACCTAAGGCCAATAAATGACTAGGTCTCTCTGATTCAAAATAATATTTTTGTCTAGTCCTATGTAAAATAAATTCTGCCTTTGAGTGTGAAAGTAAATCATATTCTTCTTTTAAAGAGGACAGCTGTGTAGCCTGTTGCTCAGTAAAATGTTGTTTTTGTAGGTTTTGTAATGATTGGATTTTATTTTCTAATTGTGTAAACTGGTGAGTTCTCGCTTTGGCAAGAGTAGAAGAGAAAGATATACAGAAACCTCATATAGCACACTTAGTCGTTTCCCACAGTATTTTGAGGATCCACATCAGAGGGCATATTAATTTCAAGAAAGTCCTTAATATATTCTTTTAGAGAGGTAATAAAAGTCTGATTACTTAATAATGATATGTTAAAGCGCCATCTAGGGACTTGGCTTTGACATCGGAAAGAGGAACACTGCACAACATAGCAGAATGATCAGATAATAAAATTGGTAATATAGATATAGAGGAATTAGATGAAATTAAAGATGGGCTGAGAAATATGTAATCTATCCTAGAGAAAGTCTTGTGTCTATTAGAAAAAAAAAGTGAAGTCCTTAGCTTTAGTATTCTGAATTCTCCATAAATCGATTAAGTTGAGCTCAGTGATAAATTTATTCAATAATTTAGAGGATGGATTGGCTGTTGTATCAGATTGAGACTTATCTAAAGCAGGATTTATGACAGCATTAAAATCACCACCCACCACTAGAGGGCAATCAATCTCCTCAAGTAAAGTTTTGGAAATATGTGTAAGGAATGCACTGTCTGTCTCATTCGGACCATAAATAGAGACCAATGCTAACCTATTATTATATATTTTGCATCGGATAAAACAAATCTACCCTTCTCATCACTACCAAGGTGTTCAATTGTTAAATTTAACTTCCTGTTAACAAGGATAAGCACCCCCTTAGTTTTATTTTGAGCACAGGAAAAAGCTATTAATTTGTAATACTTATTCTGGAAACGTGCCACGTCAGATTGTTTTAAATGTGTCTCTTGTATTAAGGCACAGGAGAGATTTACGGTGTAAATATTCTAATACACGGGTTCTTTTAACAGCAGAATTTAAACCATTCACATTCAGTGATAAAATATTTAAAGTATGCATTGAATATTCATAATCCCAAGAATGTACACAATAAATGCAAAAAACAAAAAAAACAAAAAAACAGAAGCACTTCCATTCCGTAAATAACACGTAAACACTGATGTGCATTTTAGATACCAAACCTCCTATATGAAAAATCCCTTTAGAAATAAGGTAAAATAGATAAAAGTATAAATGTCTGCTTTAAAAAACAAAAACAACATAAAAATGTGAACAACCGACAACCATAAACAAAGAACAACTCAGACCGCACATTACCGAGAACATAGGTCTGACTGAGCACACAAAAAACGGTGATAGGTCGTGACCGATCCACTCCAACGCAAGACATGTCTCCCGAAAGGCTCACACAGCCAAAAAAAAAAAAAAAAAAAAAAAAATATATATATATATATTTTTTTTTTTTATTAATTAAACCTACTCTCCATTAGTCCCCTCCAAAACAGAAAAATGGAGTGTCAGTCTTACCAGCAAAGAGATCGTTGTACCGGATAAATAAGGACAATATCCCAGTATAAGAGAAGAAAACGCAAACAATAGGTTTAGCAAGCATCCATGCTCATCCTGCTATCATCCCCTTCTGGGCAGCTAGGGCCAAGTCCATCCCGGCCGTCACGCCCCTCCCGTCGAATTGGAGAAACAGCGGTCGCTGCTCCCCCTCCCCCCCACGCAGAGCTGCGGCATACGACTTCTGCTGAGACATGGAGCTGATAAAATCCTCCGCTTTCTGAGGGGAATCGTAGCTTCTCTGTTCCCCTTTGTGCCGTAGCTTAATCACCGCTGGATAGATGAGGAAGGGCTGGAGACCAAGTGCTGTCATCTTCTTCAAAACCGGACCAAATGCCTTTCTCCTGATCGCTGTAGCCGGACTAAAGTCAGGAAAAAACAGCAGTGTGACATTGATCTGTGCGCACTTCACCGGATACGCCTGCCGAGCACCCTTCAGGATATCTGATCTGTCATGCCATCTCAGTACACGGAAGATGAGAGTGCGCGGCCGATCGGAGCCCCTCCCTCTGTCATACACGCGATGTGCCCGATCAATCTCAATGTCACGGCCCCTCAAGGAAGGAATCCACTTTGAAAGATTAGCTCGGAGGAAAGCAGCTGCATCTGGACCCTCCATCCCTTCTGGGATTCCCACCAGTCTAACATTGTTCCGTCTGCACCTGTCCTCCATATCTGTCATCTTCTCGGTGAGTCGCTCCAGCTGATCCTTTAAGTCCGTGACTGTTCTCTTATCTTCCCGCGCCGCTGCCTGAACAGAATCAACGCGGTCACGTGTCTGCTTCGTCTTGGTAACTATGGCCTCAAACTCCTCTCTTAGCTCTTTAACAGACTTATTGGTCGCTAGTATGTCCTCACGCAGTTCGCGCAATGCTGGAATCAGCACAGAGACCATCGCATCTCTTACTGCCTTGTTCACAACCGAATTCAAAGTGCTTTGGTGTTCTTTAAATGCTAGTTCAATGCGGCTAGCAATAGCACTGTCCAGGTCTTCACTGGAGATGGCTGAATCTCTGAATTTTTTCTTCATTGGCGATTGCTCAATCTCTCTTTTCCGATCTCCTTTGTCTGCCTTAGTACTCATGATGGGTCTAATGCAGAGTGGTTCAAATTTTACTGACAGGATCGTGAAATATGTGGCAAAGTGAGCGGAGCGAAAAACTAAGCCTGCATCACCGTCGAGGGGTCACGTGATCCTCCGGAAAGAATTTTATCTGGACGTTGGATTCTCCAATCAGTGCCTCAGCGCAGGCCTATACCAGCTCCATGACAAAGACAAACGAGTGGTCGCTTATGCCAGCAAAACGCTGCTTCCCACAGAATGCAAGTACTCAAACTGCGAAAAGGCTTTGCTTTGCACTGTGTGGGCTATCCAGCGTTTCTCTAATTACATCGGTGCACAGAAAGTCATCATCGAGACTTGTCATCAGCCGGTCACCTTCTTAAATAGTCAACGCATCAGAGATGGCGTGGTGACCAACGCACGCATAGCTACCTGGCTAATGACACTCCAAGGACGGGATGTCGAGGCAAGATATGCCCAAAACTACAAATCCTCACTTGGAAACGGGCTAGCGGCCTGCCAAAACTGTTCAACGGACACTCCAGTGGAACCTAAAGAACCGCCACAACCTCAACTGACGAATCACAGGTACTTCGAGGAGAATGTATGTGAAGGAATGCCCACACCATTGTCGACGGCTCCTCTTACAACCACAAGGGCAATTTACAAGCTGGAGCGGGAGTGGTCTGGCTCAACAATGACCCCTGCCCACCGCAGCAATTCAACTTAGGCCCTCGCTCATCGCAATATGCTGAAATAGCAGCCATCCTCATCACACTTCAAATGGCGGCATCCCACAACATCAAAGAACTCCTCATCTGTACCGATTCGAACTACGCCCGTCTAAGCTTCACATGCCATTTAGCTGGATGTAAACAGAATGGATTCAAGACAGCTAACAACAAGCCTATCAAACACCAGGAACTCTTCCAAGCAGGCGATGCCATTGTCACTGAACATGACATTATCGTTTATTGGAAAAAGGTTCGAGGTCATTCAAGTCAACCAGGACAAGACAAAGACTTAAATGACCAAACCGATGCCCTCGCCAAAGCAGGTGCATTACACGGAGAGTCCTGGACATTTCAAGCCCTCCCTCCCAACCCTTCAGTAGCGGCCATAACCCGCCGCCAACACGCCACTGGCGTACAAACCCCCACCTCCTCCCGCATTGCCATTTCACCTCAGTTCGCTGCTAACGATCTCCTTACACTTCAAAATACGGATCGAACACTGCGAACTATGGCAGCTCACATTTCCGACCCCTTAACTCATCCTGTTTCCACCTCCGACCTAGCTGCTTCCTCCGAGCTCCGCACGCTCCACTCAATCAAGCACATGCTGCATCTGAGAGACGGTGTACTCGCGTATGTCCCTGAGCCCCTAACTATGCCAAAGCTCGTAGTCCCTCACGGCCAAAGGGGATGATGCTGACACACGCCCACGATGCACCATGCGCAGGACATCACGGCGCCAAGACCACCTATGAAACACTCAAGCAAGTAGCGTACTGGCCTGGCCTGGCATGCAGCAAGACGTGGCGGAATTTGTAAAAGGATGCCTGGTGTGTTGCCAGTTTCAACCGGCAAACCCAAACCACCGAGCCCCACTGCAAAGGAAAGGAGTGACTTTCCCTGGTCGGACCTCCAAATAGACTGGGTAGGACCCCTGCCACGGTCAAACGCGAGGTAACAAATACTTCCTCACCGTGGTCTGCGAATTCACGAAGTGGATAGAGTGCCTCCCAGCTCCCAATGATACAGCAGAAACAACAGCCTGTCTGTTAATGAACCACATCTTCTCAAGATTTGGACTGCCTTTAAGGGTCAACTCTGACCGCGGATCCCACTTCACCGCCGGCATCATGCAGGAAGTGTGGAAACTCCTCGGTGTACAGGCCAAGCTCCATATAAGCCATCACCCAATTTACTCGGGTCAAGTTGAACGGGCCAATAAAACAGTGGTCAGCATGTTGAAGAAGTATGTGTCCGCCAATCAAAAGGATTGGGATATTAAACTTCCGCTGGTACTGATGGCTGCTCGAGCCACCCCTCACCAGTCTACCGGCATACTCCCATTCACATTGATGACAGGGAGAAACATGACGCTACCGCTACACCTGCTGTACCAACCTGGTGACCTGAACCTCGTCACCGCCTATACCACTCACCAATACCTGGAAGAGTTGCATCAGCACCTGAGAATGACTTTCGCCTTCGCTCAACAGCAACTACAACGAAGCGTGGAAGGTCGTAAAGCCTACTACGACCAAAAGGCCTCTCACCATGAGTTCAATGTCGGAGACAAAGTGTGGTACTACAGCTTCGCCCGACCAAGACAGAACGCTCCCCATCGTCTGTCAAAGAAGTTGCTACCTCACTGGACAGAACCCCACGTGATTTTAGACAAGCTCTCACCTGTCGCCTACCGAATCAAAATCAGACAAGGACGCAGCGAGCCAGTCCTTCGATGGGTCCATCGAAACCAGATAAAGAGGCACCAGAGCTCCAGCCGACCGGAAAAGGGGGAAGATCAAACCCACTGACACAGACCGACAATCATACGCTCTACACCACACTCACATAAGTTCTGTTGTTTAGGAAAACATATAGCGACCTTGTTTAAACACAACACTTACACATTCTCCTCAGCTGCACTTCTGGAGTCAACCTCTAGTAGAGAGGAGTTACTTCACATGTGACACTCGTTTGCTGCCTAACCTCATTCATTGTCCTTGTGCCGCCGTTTCTCATTTTGTTGTTTCCTTTCACCTGTGTCTCTCTTTGTTTTTTTTTTTTTTTCTTCTTTCCCCTCTCACTATAATTCCCTCTCCCCGCTAGTCCCCTCATCAGGGAACTCCCTTACCAATTATTTAAATCCAGGTCCCAAAATTAAGATTGACTCCCTTCAATAAAGTCGTTGTAACTCGTTGTGAGAACCGTTATCAACCGATCGAGGCGACCCGCCAAATCATGACCGACATGCTACGTGAAGTAAGTCCTCGATTGATAACTTAGCCATGGGTAGGATTGCACACTACTTGATACCTCTTAGCCTTGTCCAAAACATCCAAACTTCGGCCACCGCGGGCCCTGCTAGTCCCATCCAAACCCATCTCGCCTTTTCCCTGGGTAGCGCTATTCCCTTGTACATAGACCCGGAAGCAGGCGACTTGGCCTTTCTCCTCAGTTTGCCCATTATCGACTCGAATAACATTTACCGGCTCAAAGACGTTGTGAATGTGGGATTTTTGCAAGGGAACACCTATGTCAAAATCCACACTCCTGAAGTCGTTGCGTATCACGATAACAACGAGCAGTTGTACTTGGCCCCCAAACCTAAGGATGTGTATGCTCACTAAGGACATTCACTTCCTTTGCCCGAGTAAAACCTTCGTCCGTGATAATACTGAGGGCATCTGCGGCCTAGAATCCATTAGACCCGACACTAGCTGCCCCGCCGAAGCGACACCACGTTCTCAAGTCGAGGTAACGCAAGCCGAAATCATCGGAAACCGATGGCTGGTCAACACCCCGGCACGAACAGCTACCCTCACATACGATCAACACGACACAGCCACACGCATTACCTTGCCCAACCAAACTTTATGGATCACTGTCCCTAAGGGCTCGATCCTCCATATCGACGAATTGGCATTGTATCACCTTACCGACGACGAGTATCAGGCTGAAATCGAAATCTCGCCCTTCTTCAAACAGCACTCCTTCGTCCTCGATCCAGAATTGGAAGAAAGGATCAAGGAGGAAGGAACGCAACTTATTGACTTGACTCCTGTTGATACAGCTTTAGAAGCTATCGCTCGCCTTCCGCCCGCTGGCGCGCCTATTATTCGGTCTTGGTCTGCCGCTGACACAGCGCTTTGCATCTCTACTATTGTAGGGTACGTTGTGACATTGACACTGGCCTTCCTCCTACACAAGCGAGTGAACGCCGTTCAAGAGTCTTTCAACAAATGCACATCAGGCGTCCCATGCATTTTCCGACGTGATAAAACCGACCAAGAGCCTGAACCTGAGAACTCAACCAACCTACTTGAGATCACGCCTATACCGCCTCGTCGAACCCCTGACAATTAAACCAAATCGGAATGACTCAATTGCCAGTAGTCCTAAAGAATGCACCCCTACATCTTCTCAAGTTCCTAACCTTCTTTCCCAAGTTACCCTGCACCAGGATTCAGTCAGTGATGAGATGTTGTTTGTGTCTTGTGTGTGCCTGTTTCTCCCTGCTTCTGGTTCCAGTGCCCGCCGACGTTCGCAATGGGAACCTCACCGAGCAAAAGGGGATGTGTAAGACCTTGGGGAAGGTAGAACGCACACACATCTGAACATAATGGCGAGCACATTCCTGAGTTCCGATTTCCTGCCATAAAACCTCCTTATCTGAAGAGACTTTGTTAAAACAAGGAGGAATTGGAGGAGAACATCTTGAATGTGGGTTAAAACAGGACTTCACTTGGTTCTTATCACTTAACCATAACTCGACCTAAACACGAAAACCCCTGCTAATGGTCCAGCGACAAAACATTGATATCTCCTGATCGTTTAACGCAATAAGTCAATGATTTTTTATCAATGAGAAATTTATATGTTTTTACGATAGACACTGGGTCTAGCTAAAAAGACCAGATCTCAGCACTCAAACGTGACATTCTCATGACCCGGCACAGTGACTTTCCTGACCTCCCGTTTCTCTCACATTCCATACTGAAACACCCCTCAATATCTCTTTTTGGACAAGGAACACCCGAAATGTTATTGACTTTGCTAAAAGGACTCAAAACTTTTATAAAGTGTTCCAAAAAGACAATTAATAATAATCATTGCTGCTATTAGAAGCAAGATATATATATATTATAGATACAGACAATAAATATATATATTGCTGGTTGTATTTTATGAAATGAAATTAAGCTTTCTGTGTTATTGTAATCAATGATATCTTCGAAATCTGTGACATATCTTTTTCCTGTGTTTAATTCATATGCGTGGTGGTATTATTCAGAATTTAAGATAGTTTAATCTTTGCCTTAACCACGGAGTAGATAAAGTTATTATATGTATATGCCAAATACGTGGTGTTTGAGTTTGAATGAAAGCTGATTTCGTTGGCAACAAGTTGGTGTAAACGAAAGTTAACTCTTATTATAATAATGTATGATTACAACGCATACATGATGTGTTAAGATATTTTCCTCATGAGATTAAAGCAACTAGACGAGAGGATTTACTGCATGGAAAATGAGCCGTGTAGGCGGAGCTCCGTCTACAAGGACAATCTAATTGGTGGAAGCCTCTGGGGGTTGGACGGAAGGCCTCCAGTTAAAACCCTATGACACAGACTTGTTGACGCTGCTTGCATGCGAAAAACTTGTAAAGACTTTGGCTTCGGCTCACTGGCCGCGCTGAATAAGCGCCCACGACCTTAACATCTAGGCCGAGTTTGAACATTGAACCAGCACTCAGTCAAATCTCTGAAGAAACCCTCGAAAGCCTGAAGCTACGCGAAAAGAACTTCGAGTGTCAAACAATCCCAGAGCCAACCAAGCAACAACAGAAGGACATCCCCAGAGTGACGTCACGCAATGACGCGCGGAATTCCGTCAAGCCACACAGCGTCATTTCAACTTAAAAGCAAGTATCAAACAACCTCTATTCCGCTGAATCGTGTCGTATCTATCTCTAAAGTAAGGATAATAGTTCTCCTCTTGATGATCGACATGGGTAAAATCATGTGGAAATAACAGAACAGTGCTAGATTGTAATCATTCTCAGATTGCAACAATTCATTGCCTATGTTTGTGTGTGTATGTATTTTGTTTTATGTTATTTAGCTTAGTTCATGTATTTTAGTAAGATAGCAAATAAACTCTTGTTTGATTTATAGAGAAGTGTTCTGTGTTTTGTTGTGAAATATTCAAATCAAACTTTGCCCAGATTACGTTACCTATGCTCATAACTGTCATACGGTTATTTAAATAATTCTGTATTATTATATCGTGGCCAGGAGAATAAACAGAATTTCTCAGATATACTGAAATCTAACAACTCGCTGGACGATTGTTAAATAAGGTATAAGTTGGACATTTGATTAATACCAATTGATCATATCGATATCAGACTTTAAGATTCCCTAAAGCTAAAATAAAGCTTAAACCAAAGAGCTAAATTAAACAATGTAAAAGGGGTAAAATCATTACACAAGAAAATAAAAATTGTCTGTTTTGCTTATATCTATTGTGACGAGCATCCCGAAAGCACATCAGCATTGCCCTGGAGACGGATGAGGAACACCTGCACCGGCTCATCACGGGCTGATCGGCCACAGCTGAGACTCATTTGCCCGCGGCTAGATAAGCCGTGCGAGGCTGGGCAGAGGGAAGAGAGGGATCTCCCCTATGCTGAGAATTAACGTGTTTTCTCCTTTGACTTCCAGAAACAAGTGTGTGACCGATCAGCACCGCCACGAGCACCGCACGGAGACACCACTCACTGGAATCCCGCTCGGAGAGCACCTACTCACCTCAGCAACCCACTCTGCACTTCACTGCTTTGTTGAGAATAAAATCCACCCTCCGGGGTATTTAATTTTGAGCTCTCCTTGTCGTGTGATCCTTCCACCCCGTCACAGTGGTGGAGAATGCGGGCAGATTAGTGGAAGTTTTCACCGACAAGTGATCTCCATTTACTCATCCACCCCTCTCTTCGTTTTCCCCCGACAGGCGGCTGCTCCTCCCCACGAGATGGACGAACTCCTCCAGCGACTAGCGGAGGTCGGCATTCGCCAACAGCAAATAGTCGAGCATCTTGCCACACGGCAGGGCAAGGCCGAACGGGAGATGGCCGCCCTCCGCACGGCCGCCCGCCAGCGCGTTCCGTTACCGGACCCAAGGGTTCAGGCCACCCAATTGTTGCCAAAGATGACGGCCCATGATGACGTCAAGGTGTATCTCCAGATGTTTGAGAACACAACAACGACGGAAGGATGGGACCGAGATGTCTGGGCACGCGCACTAGCCCCCCTTCTCACTGGGGAAGCCCAGCGGACTTTCTTCAGCCTTCCCACAGCTCTCGCGGAGCGTTATGATGACGTCAAGAGGGAAATCCTGGCTCGGGTAAGGCTGTCACCGGTGTGCGCGGCCCAGTGCTTTCAACCTCGTCGGCCGGCGCGTGCCCAGGCAGCCGAACTTTCCCGTCTCGCGCAGCACTGGCTCATGGATGGAGCACCCACAGCTGCCCAGGTAACGGAACGCGTCATTATCGATCACCTCCTCCGGGCCCTGCCTCGAACCCATCGGCAAGCAGTCGGTATGCGGAATCCCACGACCACACTGGAGTTAGTGGAGGCGATCGAGCTGGCAGAGGCGGCCCACCGCCGCGAGGCTGGGGAGCGAGCGCCGCCTTTCCCTCAGAGGGTGGTCCCGGAGCAACGCGCGCCGGAGGGCATCTCGAGACCAATAGACAGGACGGCGGCCCCCAATCCACCGGATGAGTCAATGCCCACGGCGCCGTCTTCTCCTCGCGCCCGAACATGGCTGGCAGGCTGTATTCTACATCAAGATCTGCCCACTGGAGCCCCAGAGGCGATGATAAAGATCAACGGCTGGCCGTTTAAAGCGTTGTTGGACTCGGGCAGCGCCGTCAGCCTCGTCCAAGCACAAATCCTTCCTCCCCGCAGCGAAACCAAGTCCCGGCTGCCCATAACATGTGTTCATGGTGACACACGGCAGGTGCCTGCCCGCCGTGTGACCATTTCAGCAGCCCCAGGATCCTGGCCAGTGGAGGTCGGTATTATGAAGGATCTGCCAGTGCCCGTCTTGCTGGGGAGAGACTGGCCGGGATTTGAGGCTTTGTTAACCGCGGCCACACAGCCTGCCAGCCCAAGAGGGGGTCGCCGAGGGCGACGTGCAGCAAAGAAACCCCGCCGCCGCCCCGTTCTCTTGGCCTCCGACAGTGGGAGATATGGTGAGTCCCCTTCCCAAAATCCTAACGTGTTTTATGATGTCTTCCAACAGGTTACGGGAGGGGGCTCATTTGGCCGCACCCAGCGGGAGGACGACCGCCTGAAACACTGCTGGTCGCAAGTGTGTACAGTGGATGGCAAGGATATGCGGCCAAAGCCCCATCCTCTCCCACACTTCGTTGTTGAGAACGGCCTGCTCTATTGTTTCGCCCAGTGGAGGGGGGAGGAAAAAAGGCTATTGGTGGTGCCCAGCGCAAAGACGGAGACCGTCCTGCAGTTAGCGCATGCCCACCCGTTGGCTGGACATCTCGGCGCGGCTAACACCACCCAACACATCCGAGATCGCTTCCATTGGCCTGGCCGCCGAGGTGAAACAGTTCTGCCAAGCGTGCCCCATGTGTCAGAAGACCTCGCCCAGACCACCTCCCCCCACGCCACTCATTCCGCTGCCCATCATAGAGGTGCCCTTCGAGCGCATCTTACTGAAGAAGTGGGTGGGGACCAGAGAACAGGTCATCGCACTCGCCACCATGGAACCAGTACTGGTGGATGTTAACCCCGACCTGGCCGCCGTACAGAAGGCTGAGCTGCAACACCTGATCGGTCAGTTTTCTGATGTGTTCTCCACAGTCCCCGGGCAAACCCACCTTCTCCAGCATGACATTAAAACGCCACCAGGGGTCGTCGTTAAGCAACGGCCCTACCGGATCCCAGAGGCTCGCCGGCAGGCTATTGAGGAAGAAATCCAACAAATGCTGAAGTTAGGGGTGATTGAGCCATCACGCAGCCCATGGTCCAGCCCAATTGTCCTGGTCCCTAAGCCAGATGGCACCCTCCGCTTCTGTAACGACTTTCGTCGCCTCAACGAAGTCTCGGAATTCGACGGGTACCCAATGCCTCGAGTGGATGAGCTCCTGGATCAACTGGGAAGGGCCCGGTACATTTCCACCCTCGACCTCACAAAGGGCTACTGGCAAGTACCACTCTCCGCAGAGGCCAGACCCAAGTCTGCCTTCTCGACTCCAAGTGGCCACTGGCAATACCGGACCCTTCCCTTCGGACTACACGGGGCTCCGGCCCCATTCCAGCGGTTGATGGATATTCTCCTACGGCCACACCAGCAATACGCTGCTGCCTACCTCGATGATGTGGTCATCCACTCGGAGCGTTGAGAGGACCACCTGGATCGGCTGCGGAGGGTGCTGATGGAACTTCGGAGGGCTGGACTCACCGCCAACCCTCGCAAATGTCATCTAGCGCTCTTTGAGGCAAAGTACCTGGGTTTTCAAGTGGGACGGGGCCTTATCATGCCCCAGGAAAAGAAGGTAGAAGCCGTCCGTGCCGCTCCGAGGCCCGGCACGAAAACTCAGGTACGAGCGTTCTTAGGGTTGGCGGGATATTATCGCTGCTTCATCCCCAACTTCTCCTCTTTAGTCGCCCCCCTGACAGACATGACCAGGAAGGGGCAGCCCGAGCGTGTGGTTTGGAGTCCGGACGCAGAGGAGGCGTTTCACGGGATCAAACAGGCGCTAACCACGGAACCGGTCCTGCGCTCCCGGACTTCGGCTGCCCTTTCCTGCTGCAAACGGACACTTCGGAGACGGGATTAGGAGCCGTCCTGTCTCAAGTACAGGAGGGTGAGGAACATCCCGTCTTGTTTATAAGCAGGAAGCTGACCGCGGCCGTTAAGAACTATGCGACGGTGGAAAAGGAGGCTCTGGCCGTAAAATGGGCAGTCCTGGAGCTGCGGTACTATCTGCTGGGCCGTAAGTTCACCCTCCTCACAGATCACGTGCTCCTACAGTGGATGGCCAGGGCGAAAGATACCAACGCCAGGGTGACGCGGTGGTTCCTCGCGCTCCAGGACTTCCATTTCATCGTTCGCCATCGTGCCGGAACCGCCAACGCAGATGGACTTTCTCGGATCTGGTCAGCTTTCGCAGGTCTGTCAGGGGTCACTCCCCACCCACCCCCAGTCTCCCCATTGTGGTTATCACATCTTTCCTCCAGGACCAGGACAACGCTTAGGGGTGGGGAGTGTGACGAGCATCCCGAACGCACATCAGCGTTGCCCTGGAGACGGATGAGGAACACCTGCACCCGCTCATCACGGGCTGATCGGCCACAGCTGAGACTCATTTGCCTGCGGCTAGATAAGCCGTGCGAGGCTGGGCAGAGGGAAGAGAGGGATCTCCCCTATGCTGAGAATTAACGTGTTTTCTCCTTTGACTTCCAGAAACAAGTGTGTGACCGATCAGCACCGCCACGAGCACCGCACGGAGACACCACCCGCTGGAATCACGCACGGAGAGCACCTACTCACCTCAGCAACCCACTCTGCACTTCACTGCTTTGTTGAGAATAAAATCCACCCTCTGGGGTATTTAATTTTGAGCTCTCCTTGTCGTGTGATCCTTCCACCCCTTCACACTATACACCTTTCACTTTTTAAGACTAAAACAAAAGATGGATTAATTGTTATTCTTAATTAAAAAGCACAACAACAATAAAACAGTACTTTACAATGGCAAACTAGCATAACATTTATTAACAAAAACGAATAAGACGAGGTATGGCATAGGACACATCACATGCTGTATTATCAAATATCAAAAAAATAAGGAAAGCCTCCATACCGTAACATGAGGTAAAGATAACAAGCTTTTCAAAACGAAAACAAAAAGTAAAACTAAACTGGCTGTTGCTGACAGGACTTGCATGTTTTCTCTACAAGAATACCAACATGTTCACCTTCTCTGGTTTAAGAAGCGGTCTTTTACTTTAGTTTGAAAACCAAATCCTCCGCTGCGCTCCGTCCGCTGCGCGCACCTTCGCGCTCATGCTGAGGCTGCGAGTGAAAGCACAATGGGCGCGCGCTGCTCCCGCTCTGCATATGCGCCGCTTCTGCGCTGCCTCTGCTCTGCTCTACGCGTGCGGTGTGAAACCAGGCTCTACTGAAACGCTCGCACCTGATCAGTGAAATCTTTCTCCTGCTACAATGTGCTGGGGCTGGCAGCGCGTGCGCTTTGGAGCAGCGCAGATCATGCACTAGCACAAGTGCGACCACGTCAAATTTTTACTCACACACTCTCAAAAAATGGTCGCATTTTGGCCGCAGTCAAGAGCCCTGAATATATAAAATAATTTTATAAAATAAAGAAAACAATGATGTGCCATCTCGTCTTGAACAGGAGCACTTCACAAAAATGAACCGAAAGTCAGCGAATACATGACTAACAGACATGATAAATATATCTATAGAAAGCTTTAAATTACTACTTAACGAAATAAATCAAATTGAAAACAAAAACTCTTTCATTATAATCCGTGAAGATGCACTTCTCTCTAAAGGCGCGTCTAATGAGGAGATGGCGAGTCAGGACCTTCATCTGATTCTTCATCTTTGCGACACTGACACAGAAAACACTAGTTTATTAGTAAATAATTCAAATATCTCTTTACTATTTCCCCCGACACATTCATGGTAATTACTTTTGCTGGGGCTTTATGGCAAGCTTTATTGCGTGTATTTGAACGCAGAACTCTTCAGCTGCGCTGACGGCTCTCTGCTGCTGGTGGACTCTAAACACCGTCGAGACGCCCTTGACAGTCGCAGCAGCACGGTCTTGTGTTGTTTCCACCAGCGCGGCAATTTTTTTAATCACTAATTGATGGATGTCTAAAATATAAAGATAAGGAGAAGCCTAAAACAGGCCCGAGGCCCGAGGCCCGGCCCGTCTGAACTATGACGTGAAAATTGGCCCGATCGAAGCCCGGTCGGGGCCGGGCTGAAATGCAGGGCTCTAGCGTTCCCCTCGGTAGAAATCACGTTTCTCCCTCGGGGGCCCCCTCCCTTCGTCGGGCCCTTAGAATCGTCCTAACTTTTCCCCCCTTACGGCGCCCCTGAGGATGGGTAGCGGATCTTTGTTCTGCAGTGAGGGCAGGGGCGGACTTACCCATTAGGCAAAGGTAGGCGACTGCCTTGGGCCCCGAAAAGCCAAGGGCCCCCTAAAATGCTTTTCATATACGAGATGCTCATTAAGCGCGGACACGCAAACGGTTGCGGTTTACGGTGTTTATTACCACGACAACTGTCTGCGTGTCCGAGTTGAACGTGCTTCTTGTGTATCCTGCTTGTAGCAAATGAAAATATTATGCATCCGACGCTGACTGCCGCACGAGCGCGAGGTCTCTCTTTGTCAGCGCGCGCGCACCACCCTCTCTCTCTCTCTCTCTCTCCTCTCTCTCCTCCTCTCTCTCCCTCTCCTCCTCTCCCTCTCTCTCTCTCTCTCTCTCTCTCTCTCTCTCTCTAGAAAGTAGCTGCGCTTTCAGTTAAAACATAGATATGTTGCTTCTCTAATTTTACATGCAAGTATAGCCGAGATCACAGCACAGCTATTGTCTTTATCTTATGTGTAGCCTATTTGATTTTATCATAAAACGGCTGGATTATAAATCAGGATTTTTGTGCAGATTAACATCTTGGAAGGGAGAGCTGATGGTTATGTATTCTTATTAATGGGTCGCGTTTCAGTCACTATTTCATATTCATCCTGTTGTCTGACAACAGAAACAGAAAAAAATATACCAATGAAAACAGTTTTATTGAGAATGTAGCTGCATCAAAATACAGTATATGGCAAAGATAGGCAAACAAATGTAATAATAAATAATAAATGTACATTTTGCATGTTCAGAAGAAGAGCTACCCTGTCCTGCGAAAATGTAAACAGGTTTGTGTAAGTTAATTGCTCAAAAAAAAAAAAAAAGTTGGGCTACCTTAAAATTTTAAGTCAACCAGCTAAAGCAGATTTTTGAGTTTTCTCAACTTTTTTTTAGGAAATCTCAACTTTTTGTTGTATAAACTTAAAACAAGATGTTGAGAAAACTCAAAAATCTGCTGAAGCTGGTTGCCTTAAAATTTTAAGTTTGCCCAACTTTTTTTTTTTTACAGTGTAATAGGAACATGGTATTTCTATGTTCTTTTTTCTCATGTGTCTAATAGACATAAACAAGCTCTTTGAAAACATCTATGACCTATGAAACATGTCTACTCTTCATGCTCTATGTATGTTAACTATGGTTTCACTAATAATACACATATATTGCATAAAGCATCCATATTTGTCCATGCCCATGTTGATTAGAGTATTAAAAACTTGAAAATATTAATTTAAGGTACATTTAGAACAGATAAAAAAAAAATTACCTGATAAAGTACAGACTATAGAATAAATGTGCATTTTCAATAATCCAGTCTGTTTTTGTTCAGACCAATGCGAAAATCCACCCACATAAACCCGTTTTAAATAATATAATAATTTATACTTCTGACTCATCCCTTTTCTTAAGAAAAAAAATGGTTTAAAGGTTCAATTGTGAGGTTTATCATTTTATAATTTATTTAGTTTTTTGGTAAAACTTGTATCTCAACGGTAAAACAATTGCTATTTTGTGGTCTACAACATGAAAGAATAAAAGTGTCTGTTAAATGAATAAATGTAAATGAAAGAATCCCATTATAACATGCAAAATGTAGAAACATTGGACACAACTATGGGGAACCATTGTGCAGCAGTAAGCATCACAACAAAAAAAGAAACTTCAAGGTTGATCTAGGTAAATTTGTGCAAATGTATAGGGCCCCATTCCTATATTTGCCTGGGGCCCCCAATTCACTAAATCCGCCCCTGAGTGAGGGGCTACTGGCGGAGCGAGCAAATGGGCTTTGGAGGACGTCGCATCGTTTGCTCAAATCAAAACTCAGTTGGCGCGAGTGGAAAATCTTGTGCTACACACGTTTTCTCGTGCTTACACAAAGCACAATAGGGTCTGGCTGCAGCCATACTGGGCGAGTGGAGCTCCACTCAAGAGCGGAAATACGTCACCTCCACTAGCGACGCGTCCGCCATGTTTGTCAGGGCAAGACTGTCTAAAAACAAATGCAGGAGCTGCGTTTTTTTCTGGATAAAAACACGATAATGTTTACATTTATCAGCCGATTTCAGTGGTTTGTGATCCACATGGAATTAAAAATAACTTTGTCTCCAGTTATTTAATTAGGCTTGGAAAATAATTAATTTTTGTTAGAAATTGTGAAAGCTTACATTTGTGCTTGTTGATTTTTTTTTTCTGGTAACAATTCTAATATAAATTTAGTATAACTGTGACATATACATGTAATGTAATCTAATGTACATTAAATGAAATTAAGTTTTTCTTTGTGGAAATTGCTTTCTCTGTCTTCAACCCCAACATTTTAGCTTTTCTTGTGCCAGGTCAGAACACAGCTCATTCCCATTGAAATACTGGAAACAAATCAAAATAATACATCTTTACGTACTTATAATCGACCATCACTGATAAAATGGAATAAAATCAGTAAATACAAATCAAAAATTGACACACTGGTAGTCTGTTTTCTATATTTTCATAGCAGGAGACAGCTATAATCTCCACACCAAACAATAAGAAATGTAACTGATAATCCTTCATGGATACAGTGTGGTAAAACATTATGCACTGACACAGTGCAGTGTAATAGAGTAAAAATATAGTAAAAGTGATATGTGGTGTTAGTATATGTAGTACAAATTGTACTAGAGTGATAATAAAAAAGTGAGTACAACAGTACAATAACATATAAGTGACATAATAATACATTTATAATAGGTTTAGAACAGGTTTTGCATTCCCTGAGAATAGTGTGTTTTAGTTGTGATGTCAAAACCTGACTAATACTGTAAACACTAGTTCTCTGCTGGTTCCCTCAAGGTTTTCCAATAGGTTTTTATAATCAGAATCAGAATGAGCTTTATTGCCAGGTATGTTTACACATACGAGGAATTTGTTTTGATGAAGCTACACAGTGTGACAGAATGACAGCGACAGGACAGGACACAGATAATAAAAAATATAATATACAATATACAAAATAGACAATGTGCAAAATAGCACAAACACAATATACAAAATATACATCCACAACATTTAGTATGTACAGGTATGTTATGTGCAAATTTGAAATGTAATAAGTATGTGTGTTAAATAAATGTATGATAGTGTTGTGTGTTTCATGTTTATTGTTAAGTGATCAACGATAAACATGAAATTATAATGGGGCTTTACAATTAATTAATAAAATAAGGTCTGTGATAAACATAACTTGACAATACTATTACTCTACAATGCAAATTACACACACCCATGCTGAAAATGCAAATTTTCAAGCAGTTAACAAAAATAAACAAATGCTCTTATCTTGGTCATTAATAGCATATTTAAACATAATTTTTCTCTGCATCGCTATTTCATATGAAATAATAGAAATATTCTATACAAACACAAATCTTTCTTTTTTAAGAACTGGTTTGACAACAATATTAAATTGTTTAGTCAGTTTTAAAACAAAGAAGGAACACTCTTATGAATTCCTTTCTTATTGTAAAATATCAATTCCTCAAAGAGAGTTCTCAGTTGTTATTGGTTCAGTCCCTTCAGGTACTCACGTGTTAGGTATTGATAAAGACCATTCTCCCAATTCAGCGTCTCTTGATGTTACTAATGTTTGTTTTTTTACGTTGGTTAAATGTGTTTTTCATGAAGTAATAATAAAGCTATTCGTACTATTTTTCAAAGAGAAATTGTTACTGTACCTTATGTTTTGTCTTATTGGAACTCTTTATTAAATGGAAAATTGATTTGCTGAAGAAAAGTGTGGTTGTTACCGCAGAAATATCATCTTAGAAATAAGATGAAAGAAGTTTCTTATAAGCTCATTCAAAGATTTTAGCAAATAATTATTTACAAAAAATGTAATGTAAATTGTATTTTCTGCAATGAATATGAGGGGACTGTACTTATTTTGGCACTGTACATATTCAGTTACACTGTAGTGTAAAGTAAAAAAAAATATCAATGAAAATATTCAGTGTTTAAGACCTTTTTCACTCCTATGGGGAAATGTACTCTTTTACTTCTTTTCAAGAGGAGCAGTATTTTTACTTAATTTATTTACTTATACTGTGAACCAAATTTAATCGAATTAAGAATCTAATCTAAATCTAATAAGAAACCCAATTTATGGATCTGTTGGCTGAACTATATACTGTATATATATATATATATATAATAGACAGTATCAGAGACTCTTTGAATAAGAAAGCTGTAAGAACTTTGAAAGCTTGTGAACTTTATTTATTTGATTTTGATGTGTATACTTGTATGTATATGTATCTTGTGTCTTTGAACTTTTATACTTACTCCCCCTGTCAACTCCTATTTGTTGTAATTTATTTTTATGTTTATTTTTATGTTATAACATATTTTTTGATGTTATTTCTTGATAAAATATTGTATGTTATTGTTCTTTGAAAAAACAAAAGCCAAAGACAGCCCAATGCATTTCAAGGGGGGTCCCCCGGTAAAGTTCCCACTCTGGGGGCATAAAATTCACGTTTTTTGGAGAGGTTTCCCTGGTAAAATTCGCATTGCAGGGGCTAAAAATCATGTTATTGGGTTCGCTTCAACCCGTGGACATGAATGAATGAATGAATGAATGAATGAATGAATGAATGAATGAATGATGCATTTATATAGTTATACATGAAAAACAACCCGCTATAACTGATTTTAAAGTAGCCCAATTCCGAGGGAAAACCGCAGACTTGGCAACATGAGTGGAGGTGAGGTCCTTCCTGTTCGAGAGTGGAGCTCCACTCGCCCACGGTCTGCAGCCAGACCCATTCTCACACAAAGCAAAAAACCGGGAATTCCGAACACCAGGAATAGCTTTAAGCAGATGAACACGGTGAGTTTGAATATTTGCCAGCTGTTTTAGGATAAAGTTAAATCCCTGTTTTGAATGTCATTTACGTTCTTTGTCTCATGTTTCCCTACTGTGGATGTAACGAGGAGCATATCAGGCATTAGATAAAGAGCGAATGTGTGCATATGTGAATGATATGTGAACGTAGTTCTTCGATGGACATGGCGAGATTGAATCCAGCAATATTTGCTGTTTTATGAAAAAGTTATGTTTTGAATGTCGTTTTTATGTTATTTCGTGTTTCCCTATACTGTGGATGTAACGAGGAAAGACAAAGAAACATTAACGTAGCCAGGGACGGACTGGGAGTAAAAAACGGCCCTGGATTTTCTCCCAAATAGGCCCACCACAACTACAGTACAAACAGTCGCTATATCTCACGTTATTACAGCAATCCTGTCGCATTTATGGCAAATAACATCACAAAACCCATGGTGACCCTGCTGACAAAAACAATAGAAACCATCACAGAAATTCTAATGATGTCCACTACAAATACCATTACAAACAACCAACTTTTAACCATTAAAACAGTTAATATAATGGTTTCCTGTGCTTTGGGACATATTACATTAGGATTTAGTTTGACCAATTACCAGTAGAGAGACCAACAGCCACTATTACAGTTTCCATTAAAACCAATACAATTCTCATTATAAATCAGTAAAACCATTACAAATTATGTGCTGGTTTTTATTTTATTTTTTCAGCATGGGATTGAAATAAATATATATTATTGTATGAACTAAAATACTTGAAAACTACATAAAAAGAGCAGAATGCAAATTGTATAATTTGACAATGATAAACATAAACCTAGAATCTAGAAACCTGAAACAACAGAATTATTCAATTTGAGTATATGTCTCTTTGTGTGTGTGTCATGTTAATCAGACTAATCTTCATTTTCTGTATTTTCTAACCTGTTAAACAGTGCCCCCCCATATTGGGAATCACAGCTGAAAATGACTAACTAACTTAAAATGGTAACAGCTCCTGACTTCAGTGTGCCACACACACAATTTTGGTGTCTTTGGAAAGAAGACCCTTTGGGCTTTACTATCCATCATCCAGAGTTGATAATGCTCAAAAATATAAAAAGTTATAGACACTGAAGTGCCTTGATAAAAATTGTACCACACTGAATTTTTTTTTTAATTTCATATAAAAATACATGAAATCAGTCCTGGAGCAATCCATAAAAGTAATGGGTTGAAAGTCACATGTCTCATGAGTTTATATTTCAAATCTGAAGAAGATACCATGAAAAATAAGATTCCTGCAGCCATTTATCTAGTCCCCCCCCCTCTGTTTGAGGAAAAATATTTACCAAATTATTGAAGGGTTCTACTACAAACTATTTAGTCATTATACATGCCACTGCAGTTTTTCAATTATAAAACAGTAGACAGAATCTTAGACATCGTATAAGTGATTTATTTGAGCACTAGAAAAATACAATAATAATTTTTGAGTGATGAAAAAAAAAAAAACAACTTAAGTACATACTGATTTCCTGACATACAGATGCTCCTACTCATACATTAGTAATCACATGCTGACGATCATTCATACACAGGGCTCGCAAAATTTCAAAATCCCTGGTAGCCCTTCGGGCAGGTACTCTTCAGATTTTGGTAGCCCGAAAATTAGTTTAACTAGCCCAAAAAAAAAAGACCATAAATGTCAATCAAAAACATTTTCAATACACAAATATCAAGGAAAGATTTTACTATTTAAAGGCAATGTTCCCTCTAATTTTGTTTCTTGCTGAGCAAAACTATTCTCTATTGAGCAACATTTCGGGCACCTGAGCAAAAACATTCTTTATACCAGACCTGTACAGCGCACACACAAAAAAAGTGTGAAACTTTAATGTGCTATTTATATTTGATTTGACCCTTGATGTAACTAAATGATGTACATTTTAGGTTACCTGAGAAAACATTTTTCACAGTATAATACACTGCAGTTCAAAAGTTTGGGATCAGTCATTTTTTTTTCTTATGCTCATCAAGGCTGTAGCCTATCTATTTGATAAAAAAACGGAATATTATTTCACAAAATAATATTGTGAAATATTATTGCAATTTAAAATAACAGTTTTCTATTTTAATATACTTTAAAATAGAATTAATTCCTGTGAAGCAAAGCTGTATTTTCAGCATCATTACTCCAGTCCTCAGTGTCACATGATCCTTCAGAAATCATAATAATATGCTGATTTATTATCAATGTTGGAAACAGTTGTACTGCTTAATATTTTTTGGGACCCGTGATATTTTTTACAAATAAAAAGTAAAAAAGAACAGTGTTTATTCAAAATAGAGATTTTGTGTTACAATATACACTATTCAAAAGTTTGGGGTCAGAATTTTTTTTCTTTCTTCTTAAAGATACTTTTAAAAAGTTTAAAGAAAGTTAAAGAAACTTTATTCAGCAAGGATGTGTCACATGGATAAAATACTTATATTGATAGTATCTTGATAGTAAAGACTTATATTGTTAGAAAAGATTTATATTCTGAATAAATGCTGTTCTTTTAAACTTTTTATTAATCAAAGAAAAAAGTAACACAGGTTCCAAAAAAATATTAAGCAATATAAATCAGCATATTAGATCAGCAACACTGATAATAATTCAACATTTCAGAATGATTTCTGAAGATCATGTGACACTGAAGACTGGAGTAATGATGCTGAAAATTCAGCTTTGCCATCACAGGAATAAATGATATTTTAAAGTATATGTATTAAAATAGGAAACCAATATTAGAAATTGCAATAATATTTCACAATATCACTGTATTTCTTAAATAAATACACCCTTGATGAGCAAGAGACTCCATTAAAAAACAAGGTCAATTATTTATTAGGTTTATAATATAGGCCTAACATAATATAATATATCAAAACAAACTATTTAAACTAATAGAATAGAATAGAATAGAAAACAAACTGAAGTATAACTTAAGCTGAGATCTGTAAGTTAAATATAAAAAATATAATGTTTGCACAATACACCTGTGTGTGACTGTAAATGTCTCAGAGTTTTGTTACCATTCTGTGCTCATCCTCCGCTGTTTCCAGCACTTAATCAAGCCACTCTTCTTTAATACATGAGGACGTTTATTTCACATGTCATGTCGTTTGCGTTGGTTCTCATGTTGAGCGCACCGCAAACATTGAGGTATTCGGTTTCTACAGCGACTCGTTTGGCGCACATCATTCTCTTTCTATGAAACGCATTCACCGGTTCTGACTCTATAGCGATATAAACTCTATAGCGGTTTGCCTGAGCATTGCGATTCTTTCGCTTTTACTGGAATTCAATCAAATGGCTTTCCCAACTAATTATTGCGTGCGAGCAGCACATTATTTCTTCTGTGCGGCCGCGCGCATGCAGCTTAGAGGGAACATTGCGTGGGAGCCCTGTATTTAAGGTAGCCCGTCGGGCAGGGCGGTGATACATTTTGGTAGCCCGACTGGAAAACACAATAGCCCCGGGACGTCGGGCTAGCGATTTTGCGAGCCCTGATACAGATGCTAATCATACAGATGGCCGCCCATATAGTGAATAATCACATTATAATGGCCTTTTATATAGACTGCATTCACACTGATATCTGTGAACAGTCAGTAATTAATGCTGATTATCAGCCATACAGATGTTAATCATACAGATACAGGCACATTACCCACAAAACACGCAAACATATATGAAAACTGTTGAAGAAGAAAAAAAAAAGGTTTATTTGTGCTAAAAAGATCGCTAAGTTACGCCCCCATCAGATGACAGGTGCGTCACAGCGTGCGTCACGCGCCGTCGCGACGAGCGCCAGAATTCAAATAAACATTATCTTCCGTGTATCTTTGACTTTTTTTTTTTTGGATGATCTCATTCTGTTTGGGACATTGCCTGCTACAAAATCATGCCGTTTTTTTACCACCAAGACGCTGTTTTTGAGCGTAATTTGTTCCATAACGGACACAAACAATAACTCTCCCTGAATAACAAATGAATAACGATCCAAATTACAATGTTGGTGTTTCTTTGGACTAAAAGTGTTCGATGGAATGTTGTTCAGTGGACCCTTATCTTTCAAACTAAACTGGGATTTACAGCAGTGGATACGTTTGAGAGTCGTTATCAGGATGAATCTGGTATGTACTGCGGTTTTTTTATTCATGTTTTGATGTGTACTGCTTACACAAATTTAGCAAATACATTCCTTATAAGCTTTCTATCGAAAAACAGCGATCTGTCGTCGATGCTTGAGGCTTAGACCTTCAAAATGATATATAGTTTGTCAAGATTCATTTTGTCCTGTTTTACTTTATCTGTTTGAAAACAATGACGTGTGCAAACAAAGAGCTTTCAGTGCGCCGGCATCCTGGTGCATGTTAACAGGTCTAACTCAATATCTCTCAAATGTAACCCGTTGTAGAATCACTTAAGGCAGCGGCTATTAGCACTAAGTGAAAATAACATTTTCTTAGCGATAGATGCTATTTACACTTAGTGCAAATAGCTATAGATTCTATTTGCACTGTTAAAATAGCAGGATTTTCTGCTATTTATACTACTTATTGCAAATAGTGGCAATTATCTGCACCTCAGTATTGCAATACATTATAAAACAGTATGCAATAATAACTTATCGAGTGAGTGTAAATTTTATTTTTAATTCAAATTATTAAATGGATGCCACCTTATTGGGACAATAAAGCCCTCCCTACACCTACCCTAACACTACCCAGTACTTTATTTTCAACTTTTTGATTATTTCCTTCATTTTGATTAAAAAATAAATGCTTTTCTGATGTGATTTAAAATTTGAAAAGGGAGAAAAAAAAGTTCGCCAAAAGGCAGATTCCAACCCTGGTCGATCGCGTCAAAAGGAGTAGGCTATGACATACGCTTGGCTTTACCATCTGCGCCACTGGAGCTGACGACTATTAGCCGTCCTTTGTAATGTTGACTAGCCCAATCACACGTTAGTGACGCGGAGTTAGTGTAAATAGACACTCCGTGTCACAATTAGGCCGTTGGGAAGGCTGCATCCTCCGTAGGTCACATTTGTAGGCTGCATACGTCATAAAGAAGACCTTATTTTAGAATATTAACAGTTATAAATTTGACCATTATTCTTAGTTAAGTGTAAATTGTTGTAATATGGTTTTGACTCACAAATGTAATGCTCAGTTAACTGAAATAAACCAAGCTTTATGATGTATGCAGCCTACAAATGTGACCTACAGATGATGCAGCCTTCCGTTTGAGAAACGGCCAATATCTGACACTTTTTCTTTGATGATGAACCAGCCAGGCCGACTGCCGCTGGATGGACGGCCGTTCTGGACTTCTCCAGAACCTCCAGATGGCCAGTTCGCCCCTGAACGTAGCCCATCAGTTTTCAGTTTATCAGACATAAGATGAAGGGTGAATGTGTGCATATTGTGAATGGTACCTGAACGCGAAGGAGCATCATCCTCAGACTTTACTAGAACTTACTTTACTTTATTAGTAAAGTAATAGTAAAAGCTTTACTAAAGCTTGTTGCTTTCTTATGTTAAGACATTGTCATGTATTAAAATAAACGTATCATTTTGCAAATAGATGAATGCATTCTTTTATAATACAGTAAATAGTGTTATTTAACCATTTACAGCTTTAATTTGTAGATGAATTAATTATTTTACAACCCCAAATCAGAAAAAGTTGGGACAGTATGGAAAACGCAAATAAAAAAAAGAAAGTAGTGATTTCTAAATTTACTTTGACTTGTATTTCATTGCAGACAATATGAACACAAAATATTTCATGTTTTGTCTGGTCAACTTCATGTAATTTGTAAATATACATCCTTTCCTGTCATTCAGACCTGCAACACATTCCAAAAAAAGTTGGGACAGTAAAGCATTTACCACTTTGTAATGTTGCCATTCCTTTTCACAACACTTAAAAGACGTTTAGGGACTGAAGACACCAAGTGATGAAGTGTTTCAGGTGTAATTTTGTCCCATTCTTCCTGCAAACAAGTCTTAAGGTGGGCAACAGTACGGGGTCTTCGTTGTCGCATTTTGCGCTTCAAAATGCGCCACACATTCTCTAATGGAGACAGGTCGGGACTGCAGGCAGGCCAGTCAAGTACCCGTACCCTCTTCCTCCGCAGCCAGGACTTTGTAATGTGTGCAGAATGTGGTTTTGCATTGTCTTGTTGAAATATGCATGGACGTCCCTGGAAAAGATGTCTTCTTGAAGGCAGCATATTGTGCTCCAAAATCTCTATGTACTTTTCAGCATTAATGGTGCCATCACAGAAGTGCAAGTTACCTTTGCCAAGGGCACTGACACAACCCCATACCATGACAGACCCTGGCTTTTGGACTTGTTGCTGGTAACAGTCTGGATGATCCTTTTCTTCTTTGGTCCGGAGCACACGGTGTCCCTTCCTCCCAAAAATACCTGAAATACTGATTCATCTGACCACAGTACACGTTTCCACTGTGTGATGGTCCATCCCAGATGCCTCCGAGCCCAGAGAAGTCGACGGCGCTTCTGGACACTGTTAACATAGGGCTTCCTTTTGGCACAGTACAGTTTTAACTGGCATTTGTGGATGTAACTACGTATTGTGGTACTTGACAAAGGTTTGCCAAAGTAGTCCTGAGCCCATGTGGTGATATCGCTTATAGATGAATGACGATTCTTGATGCAGTGCCGCCTGAGGGATCGGAGATCACGGTTGTTCAGTTTAGGCTTGCGCCCTTGTCCTTTACGCACTGAAATTCCTCCAGATTCCTTGAATCTTTTAATTATGTTATGCACTGTTGAAGGTGAAATATCCAAATCTCTTCCTATCTTTCTTTGAGGAACATTGTTTTTAAACATTTCAATAATTTTCTCACGTATTTGTTGGCAAACTGGCGATCCTCGGCCCATCTTTGCTCCTAAAGGACTAGACCTTTCTTGGATGCTGCTTTTGTACCAAATCATAATTACAATCACATGTTGACATCAACTGTTTCAAATCACATAATTATTTAACCAATTTACCTCATTACTAGCCCTAAATTGCTCCTGTCCCAATTTTTTTTGGAATGTGTTGCAGGTCTGAATGACAGGAAAGGATGTTTATTTACAAATGACATGAAGTTGACCAGACAAAACATGAAATATTTTGTGTTCATATTGTCTGCAATGAAATACAAGTCAAAGTAAATTTAGAAATCACTACTTTCTTTTTTTATTTGCGTTTTCCATACTGTCCCAACTTTTTCTGATTTGGGGTTGTATAATAAATAGTGTTATTTAACCATTTACAGCTTTAATTTGTAGATGAATGAATTATTTTATAGTAAATAGTGTTATTTAACCATTTACAGCTTTAATTTGTAGATGAATTAATTATTTTATAGTAAATAGTGTTCTTTAACCATTTACAACTGCAATTTGTTGTTTTGGACAAGACAGGACCAGCATCCATGAACTGCAACCATTTCCTTGTGTTCTTGTCAGGACTGTGCTTAAAACAGAGGCAGACAGTTAAAGAGACAGTTCACCTAAAATGAAATCTTACACATAAACCCACTGTTTCATTCCAAACCTGTAATTTGGCCCGATATTTCGTATGACATAACAGACACATTTTTGCGCTGTGAGCAGGAGCTGTCAAGCTACAAAAAGGACAAATTTTAACTACTATATGACTTGCGTTACATTCAAAGTCTTCTGAAGCCAGTGGCATAGCCATCATTTCAGAACTGAGGGGGACAGAATGTCCAATGTAATTCCATTTCTATTCTATTCTATTCTATTCTATTCTATTCTATTCTATTTTGCAGTCAATGGTTCAGGAGCATGGTAAGGAGACCTTATATCAGTAGAAAAATAACATGCAATAAACATTTAGTGTAATTTAGTTGAGTGTTTGGGTTTGAGTAACATTTTTATTTCCTTTTCAAACTATTTATAACATTACTCTAATTTAAAGGGTTTTAATAGAATATCAGTGAAAATAAAATAGTCAGAAAGAGCGAGATCAAAGACTGTGTTTGAGACTATTTACCAATTAGTTGAGCCAGAAGAATCAACAACAATAAAAAATACATCTGAAAGCACGTGAAAACACCACATTTAATAACATGTTTTTACTCCAAACTCACTTCATAACGTCAGTCGAGTGTTTGAAATTATTTCTTTGGTGAGATGTCTTCTTACACAGAATAAGGCACACTATATTTCATAGTAAAGCAATGATAAAGGCTTTGTAGATTAGCATTGTATTATTATATACTTCATTACAATAAAAATTATAATAAGACGAACTCAGATAAACCATATATTGTCATAGTCGTGTGTTTATTAGTCACGTTGAATCAATTACAGCAGTTAAATCTTCTGTTTATTCAGCAACCGCTATCCACTTTTTCTTCAATGCGGAAGTAAGTCTATGGGCGAGACTTCTGGTTCATTAGCCACTATAGGTAAATAACGTGAAGAATAATAATGTGCAATAAACAGTAAAACTGTTTGCACTACAAACCAGTATGTTCATAATTAAGATAATACATTAAAATAATATGGTAAGACAAACCAATTTTCAATATCAAGCAGCAAAACGAACTTTTGTACAGCTAAAAATAGCTGACGCGGATGAGACCGGAAGCTAGACCCATAGAATTTACAAATGGCCGTGCCCATTTTTACAAGAAAAATGTTGTGGCTAGAAGGGATACAGCTCCGACCGGAAACGAACAATGAAATTAATTTTCTACCTATTAGATTGTGTTTTATTAACGTCTACACCTACCCCTTACAGTAATTAAAAATACTAATAATTGTTGTTCAGTGTGACAAAAATTAAGCTGTATTGATGTGTGCATGCCCAGTCGCGCCATACGTATCCCTTCTAGCGTTAACCCAAGAAAAATGTGGATAGGGATTTCCTGGGTTTCTTCTGCGGGGTGTATTTGGAGTTTCTGCACGAGAGCACCCTCTGGCCTTCGGATGGAGATTTACTGCTGATCACAGAACTGTGCTTCACTGAAAGATACGCATGACAATCACAGCTTCTGCCTAATCGTGATTTATCGCCTTTGCGATTTAATTTCGATTAATCGTACAGCCCTACCGAAAATGCTATTCTCAGCAACTATAGGGATTCCGCAACGTGTGTCACTGGGAATTGCCAGCTTTTGAAAGTGAATGTCACTTTGTGTTTCTGAATTGTTTGGTAAGAGTGAGCAATGAATAAAATATGTTTTCATGATGTGCATGCATTTACTTTCACAGAACTGAAGAGGATTGCTAGCAGATGGACTATATTTGAGAGTTTGAAGATTTGTCTGGGAATGTACAGCTGCTGTTACAAAAAGTAATTTGTTGTTGTCAGCATGGCAGTCTACAAAAGAATCTCATCTGTAAATCTCATGAGGTAATTTTTTTTTGTTTTTATATAGGCTAACTTTTATATACATATTTTCAGAGGATGAGCATTTATATTCTGGCGAAAGGAAAATAAATGTCCGGCATAGCCAAACTTTTTATGAGGTGCATTAGAAATTAGAATACAGTGCTTTTGTACAATACTGGAAATAATTTCACATACATTTTTGATTGACTAAACTTAATGACTGAAGTAATTAAAAACAAGTCGAGTCACCTTTATTTATATAGCTAGTGCTTTATACAATGCAGATTGTTTAAAAGTAGCTTTGCCATCAAATAGAATATTACTGAATACTGAAAAGTGTCTTGAAAGTGAAACCAGTGGCAGTTTGGTACGTGCTATACATTATGACCACTAGATGGCCACATTGTACACTGTATTGAAAAGAGTTGAGAGGAAAACTTAAAAAGCCTTGAGAGAAACCAAGCTTATTTTGGGTCCAGTTCTCCTCTGGCCTAAATAAACAAACGTGCTGTGATTTATGATTCCAGGCTGCATCACAAGTCAGATTTGTGAACTGATATAATTACTTTTTTGTTTATATATATTTCTGATATTTTGAAAAAACTGAAAAAAAAACCTCTGTTTACTGTACATCAAAGGTTTTCAAATAATTTGATGCTCAGGGCCCCCAAATATGATAATCCTGTTGTAAGGTACCTTTCCTTAATACAATACATATTTACAGTAGTTTATATGTAAGTAGAACGGATTAAAGTTTCACTCTTGAATCAAACCAAAACATTGGTCAATACATATACACAGACTAAATCAAATATGGTGACACAAACCTGAAACGTCAACTAACATCAAATCTCAAAGTTCTTCATTGCATGACCAAACTTCACAACATTTGAGGATTGTCACCATATTAAATAATGTCTGTGTATGCATGTTTACCTACTGAAACTTCAACTAACATCAGATCTCATAGTTCTCACACGCTGCATAACCAAACATTTGAGGCATTTCATTCCTCGTTTCAAGCATCTTAATTCAAAACAACAAATTAAATTGAAAACAAACATCAAACAGATATATAAAGCAATCCTAAAGACAATGATTTAACCACTGAAGGTCATTTATAATAAACTAATGGTACTATATGGATTGTGGATGCTGTTTTAAAGAAAGGACATCACACCTGTGTAAAGCTGTTGATCAGTTAAGAACATGTCACTTAGTATTGCATGGATTTATGTTCTTTCTGTGACACTATAGAGCCACAGTAGAGGAAGATATTATTTTTTTTTTTAAATTTAAGAATAGAGAATTTAAATATGACAATATTTTTTTAATCTCATGATGTCCTAGTAGAACACCGTATTTCTCTAAAGCATTGAGATATTATGCATTTATTCCAGTATGTTTCTGATGATATAGCTCAGCCTGAGAGAAATTAAATAATTTGTTTCTGTTTACACAGGTGGTGTTTTTTTAATCTGCTGCATGTGTTTCTATTAGCAAATGAAGGTGAGCACTAAAATTAAGAATTATTTGTTAAGCAATGTCATACTTTTTTGGTCACACTTTCTCTCTGTTTTCAGTGTCTCTGCAGGAGACTGTTGAGGGTTTTATTGGAGGATCTGCTGTTTTACCTTGTTCTTCTAAAAAGCCTCCACTTACAATTCAAGACATAAATCAAGTGCACTGGAGAAACAAGTATGACCTGCGTGTGTATGACATTGTTAATGGTAAAGTCTTTGTGGAAGGACAGGATCTACAGTACAAGAACAGAACTGAAAGTTTCCCTGAAGAGTATCTGAGAGGAAACTTCTCCATTAAACTCCACAACCTTCAACACACTGATGCAGGAAAATACCAGTGCTACATCATCACGGAAGAATCAGAGATCAGATTGTTGAGCTTTTAATTAAAAGTGAGTTAAACCACATGATTGACAACAATATTTATAGTTCACCCTGTATTCTTTACATAGACATTATGAAAGGATGTACACATTTTCTTGTGTTTTTCCTCCAACTTTTGTTATTCTTTTGTCTTCCAGAGAGACCAGCAAGACAACTCCCCAGTGAAGGAACAAAACCAAGACCAGAGATGATTGTAATGATCGTTTCCATTCTGTGCATTGGCATTATATTTTCATTGACTGTAAGGTCATTCATCAACATAACAGTATATAATCAACATGTACTTCATATTGTAATTAAGTGACAGCCTCTAATTAAATACTGTAACGTTGTTTTACAGAACTCTGCGACAGCGTCTTTCTAAGGAGTTTTTTGTCATCGCTCACTTCCCAGTTCCTGCGACTCGACGTCATCTGCACAGGTTCCTAGGAATGTCTGAATGGCACCTGTAGATATTAATTTGTTGTTGTCCTCACCCTCATTAATCTAAGTAGCCAATCTAAACCTTCTGCACAGTGGTGCAAATACCAGCATGCACTGAAAATGTAAAAGCTCTCTCTGTAGAGGAACTACTGTGATGGAGATAGAAGCCAATGATGAGTTCTGGTGCTTGTGTTAAAGTATTGTGAGGTATACAAAAGCCAGTGAAAATGTTTTAATGTGAACCAATCCCAGGCCTCATGTGATGCGCTGTAAAAAGTACAACTTGTATGTTTTATTACAATCGCTAGGACCCATTTCTTAATACTTAAGACACTTTTTCAAAACTCTCCACCATTTCTCCTAATAAACAATTTCAGCTTGGCACAGCAGCTAATTTCACATTCAAACGCACTAAAACTATGAAAACACTTGTCTCAAATCAAAACTTTCTTCCAAAACACTAGCAACGATTGTCACCCTCATAAAATAATGATCTAAAAACACTAACAACTGGTAGTATTATACAACATTTTCTTTTGTAACATTTCTTTATTGCTGTCAAATTGCTGTTTTATTCAGTTTCCTATTATGTTAGGCTTTGAACTCAAGTAATATGCGAATGAGGAAGTTGGCCTGTAGGTTTTTGTCTGAGGAAGAAAGGAATTCATGCAATTTGAAAGATGTTGTCACTGAATGATTTTGTGCCAAAGCAATGATAAATAATGCGCTCAGTGTGTGAAGAGTTTTGAAAAAGTGACATATGTATGGAGAAATTGGTCTGTTAAGTGCTCATGGGAGAGATGAGTTTTCAGCTGTCTTTTAAATATTGTCAGGGATTTGGCATCCCAGATAGCGGTTGGGAAGATCATTCCACCAGCAAGGAACAGTGAATGTAAATGTTCTGGAACGTGATTTTGTGCCTCTCTGTGATGGTACCATGAGGATTCGTTCACTTACAGATATTAGGTTTCAGGAGGGGATATGGGCTCGTAAGAGTGAGTAGAATTAATAGGGTGCACAGCCTGTGGCTAATCTGTATACAAGCATTAATGTTGTGAACAAGAGTCGCAACAAGAGTGTATAGAGATAAAGAGAGGTGTGCCCTGGGCTCATTGAACTGAACTATCCTGTCAGACCATTTAATATAATATTATCTCTTTACCTTTATATATTAACTCTATATTTAGCTACTTTTATATTACTTATCTTTCTATGTTTTCTTTATATTTATAGCTATGCTGTTCTGTCTTCACAAACAAGTTAGAGAGAAGGCAACAACACCATTTGTCATTTCTCTCTATCTCTCTGCTGGCAGAAGAATAAGTATTTTGGATATATCACAATTGTAATACAAAAGACTTAGGTCTGGTGAGACATTATCTAGGAGTATTAAACTAACTTTTATGGTAATTTGCATGTTTTATAGTAAAATTATATATATTTTGATACTAATTAAAACGTGGTTTAAAATAAGTATCTGGCACACATAAGAGTGCGGCAGACCAGCTGGACAAGCCCCACTGTGAATACACAGAAAATATCAATATAACATTAAGGATTTTTGAAGTACAGAGTTTAATGGATAAAAAGAGATCATTTCTTTTTCTCTTTCTCATCTCACAGAACTTTAAAATGGAGAAAGAACCCAATCTACCCCCATATCCTGGTCCTCCGGTGAACCAAACCAACATGCCCAACCAAGTACAACTAGTTGCATACCAACCTCAACCAGGTTCTTAAAAGAACCAATTTTTTTCTTATTGTTAAGAACATTTTAAAAATCTAAAGAACCTTTTGTGCATTGAAAAGTATCATGGATGTTTAAGGTTCTTCATGGAACCATCAATGCCAATAAAGAACCTTTATTTCTAAGTGTGTAGGAATTAAAGTTTGTTAAGCTGAATTTCTCAAAACACTAAAAATGCAAAGAAAATATCACTATTATTTATTTAAAACAATTTTGTTGTTTTTTCTGCTCAGTCACACAGGCAGTGGTGGTGTCACAGAGTCTAGCCGATGTCCCTGGACAGATGAAATGTCCTTACTGCCAGCAGCAGATTGTCACCGAGACCAGATATGCCAATGGCTTGCTTACCTGGGCCATCTGTGGAGGTCTTGGCATTCTAATGTAAGAAACAAAATGACTTAGTCATTTGTTTCATTGTCATTCATTTTTTTAATCTAAGATTAATTTGCTACAACTGGTTTTGTTTTGTTTTTTCTATAAAGGATCTGGCCGTGTTGTTTGATTCCGTTCTTTGTGGATTCCTGCAAAGACGTAGAGCATTGCTGTCCAAGCTGCAAGAGAGTCGTCTTCCTGTACAAACGCATGTAATTCACTCCGTAGCATTGAAAATCCAGATTAATCTTCGGCAGTAACATTAGGAGAATTTGACAGAATTGTGGTTTTGTTTTTTTTGGACATACATACATATCTAACATGGACATATAAGAGTGCGATGCTTATACAGATTGTTGTTGATATACATAGCGTTTAATGTAAAATTTGTATTTTTTACATTTAAGCAAAGATCTTTTATGTATTTCCAGTGTCATTTTGCACAACAGGTTTATTTTATTCACAGGTTTTTACAACAACAAAATTGATGCTATATAGATCAGTATATTTTTGTTTATTCGATAATATGCCTTTGCAAATCAAAAGTTGGGCAATAATGGAGCAGCCTGTCATTGATGGGTTTTAGTGTATTTTTTTTTCATGTGCTTTGACATTTACAGGCCTGTCAGCTTCACTTTATCGCAAACCACCACATGGGTCTCCATCCAACATAGGCACACGAAGGTCCTGGTCAAGTGTTAAGCAGCAAAGATCAGTGAATTATGTTTTTATTCATGCTTTTCCTTGCTTAAACATTAGATGGCATACTAACTTCTAACCAACAACATTGCCTGTCCTGCTGGAAAAAAAACTGCTTAAACCAGCCTAAGCTGGTTGGCTGGTTTTAGCTGGTTTAAGCTGGAAATAGCTGGATTTAGCTGGTCTCCCAGCCTGGCCAGGCTGGTTTTAGCTGGTTGGTCAGCTGGCCTTCCAGCCTGGTCATGCTGGTTTTAGCTGGTCTCCGAACCTGGCCAAACTGGTGTCTATTTTACCTAATTACAAATTAATCAAATTGCTCCACTTACAAGGTTAAATTCAAGGGTAGTTTAGTATCATAGTCAAGCAGGCTAGATGGTACAGCTTAAATTATTCTAGTTGCTAATGATATAATATATCTGAGAGGAGTCTAAAACAAAATTATAAAACTGGTTTCACAAATAATAAATAGCATAAAATATAGCATAAATCTGTAGCATGCCCTGACTCAAATCAGATTAAATTACTGTCTGTGAAGAAATACATTCACCATAGTTGTATGACCAAATATAATCAGCTGTTTTATTTTTAACAAGTGTTTCGGTTTTGAATAGACTTGTACACAAAATGCAAATGAAACAAACACAGTATTTATATAATAAATAACAATTTTAGTGTCATGAGTAATTAAAATATACTATATTTTTTTTACAATGTCTTTGACAAGAAATGCATTAAGCATAATCTGATACACAAGTTTATATTAATTTAATTCCCATTCAGACAAGTTGCACATACATAAATATAACTTCTGGAATGTTTGAGTCATTGAGGACGTTTAGTATGTACTACAGATTATAATGTTCTTTGTTTTCTTTAACACTTTGTACTATTTTACATATACTTCAGTTATTTCCAAGGATGGATTTTTTTTTTAAACTATAAACACAAGCACCAACGTTACAAAATCAATTGTGTGATGTTTATAAAATAATTAAACACTACTTGTTATAGAGAAAGTAAACTCACATTTGTTTTTCATTAACATCTCTTCTCTGTTCTGACAATTTTACAGTTAAGGCAAGACATTGTGTGTGTTGGAGTGGGGTTTGGGGGTGAGTGAGGGGAGAGAACAGACTGACAGTCACACAAAAACAGCATCACTACATGAAAAGAGCTGCACTGTGACACACCTACATCTACAATCCCCCACCCTAGACTCCTACACTCTTCCTCATCGACACCCCCTCACCCAAACCTCACACAGCCATACACCCACAACACATCCCACAAACTCACTCTTGCCACCACACTTTCTTCACCCAACCCACACCCACACCCTCCTATACCCTCTACACCCATCCACACCCCTACACACCCCTCACATCAACTACCTCTCACCCAATCCACTTCTCCCACATCGATATACCCACCTGTGCCCTGCACTTGCTCCCACACACACACGCACACACGCACACAGTGAACACAAAATAAAACAAGTCAAAAGAATAGATGATTTAAGCATTAGCCTATATGTAGCTTTTTTAAAATAAATAAAAACAGAAACAAGTAGATAGATTAGAAAAAGAGGGAACACTAATGTTAAAGGAAAGGAAAGGTAGCCAACTATGGTGTCCCATACTCAGAATTTGTGCTCTGCATTTCACCCATCCAAGTACACACACACACACACACACACAAACACACACTGGTCCTTAGCTGGTTTAAGCTGGTCATGTGTAGTGTTGCTTTCGTCAACGAAAATTATGACTAAATATCATCGTCAACGAACCTTTATCACATGACGAAAACGAGACGAGACGCAACGTAAATGCTGGTCATGTGACAATGACTATAATTAAATGTATAATGCAATATCGTTGACAAATAAAAACGAGACTAAATGTGGTTTACAAAATAAAAACTTAATGTGACCATATAAAACCTTATATGGATTTATTATTATTTATTTATTTGAGTGGTATTTTTCACTGGGGCATTGGCAGAAACAGCAGTTTACATCTGTGTGAGATTTAATTAGATCTATAAATTAAATATAATTAATTAAATAGATTTAAAATAAAATAGATTAAAGTTCAATAGATTTAAAGAGATAAATAGATTTAACAAAAGTTTAATAGTATATAATATTTAGTAAATTATTATCATTTATTATAATATTTAATAATAGATATTAAATAAATAGATAAATAGATTTAAATGTAACTAAATATTGATCTATTTAAACGTGCGTTCGCATGAGGGGCGTTAACGTAGTGAAGTAAACGTGACGGCGCAAGCAACCGCAAATGAAGACGGAAGATATTAATTATGTTTATTACAAAAGACTGAATATAACCACCGCGATAGGTACTTTATGTAATTTAAGTCTATGTTGAGGACACTTTATAAAACCTTCTGAGATACCTGACCAACGAATGACCTTCACAATGCGACGGAGCTACTTGAAAATTCAAACAGTAATGGTCATCTGAAAAAGGACGGGTGCTAACTGCTAAGCCAAAGGTAAGCATTATAAATGTACTTTTATTCGTCGTTTTATCAATCTAATGTTAAATTTCACTTCAAATTTATATTTCCAATTATATATTTGGATTAGAAAGATTCTATATTTTCAAATTTCCCTTTTTGTAATTGTACATATCTGGTTAATTCTGAGGTAAATTATGTTGATCCCTTTTACGTTACTTGTTTAAATTCATCACTAAAACACTTCACTGTAATGTTTCTTGATCCAATAAACAAACAGCTTTGTAACAAACATAAAAATAAAGATTTGTATTCTACTTTTCAGGACGGGAACAGCAACACAGCTTAACTTCTGATTGTCATCTACACACTCTACTTGTAAGTGTAACACTACTGACACCTAGTGGTTAGTTTTAGTATTGGCAAATACAAATACATTCTATCACTACATTAACAATAATGTAAGATTTTAAAATAATTTTTAAAAAGACGCTTTGAAATGATTCACTGAAGACTTAAAATCAGTCTGGCAGTATTTTCGGTTCACCCCAGAGGCCAAAATGAGCATTGTGAAGCTATATTTATAATAATTGTTTATATTTCAATTGTGTTTCAGGGCAGTTCGTGAAGACAGAGAGATGTTGTAATGACCTGGACAGTTCCACCTGCCACATCAGAATCTCTGCTTTTTAAGGATGCCTGTCCACTAGCACAGGGGTTTTCCAACATTTTGGAGCCAGGGACCCCTTACAGACAAGATTTGTCCAGGACACCCTCATAATTACAACGGATTTTAAGGTTAAAGTTATTGTGGGTAGGAGTAATGAACAAAATATGATTGTTTTATTTATTGATTGTTTTAAATGGTCCTCATTTTATATGACTTGTTTAATAATACAGTACAATGTAGGCCTAATTTACCATATTTTCTGGAAAGTTGCACCAGGTCATCGGTGTATAAGACACATTTTACGATTACTTTCAGGAATAATGTAAATACTGATAAATAAAACAAACGTTAAGAAACTTAAACATTATAAACACTGTAAACATGCATTTTATTTTACCTCACTTCCAATCGTTTAAATTCAATACCTGTAACAAAGGGTCTGAGGCATGGGGATCCATTTGCAGCTTTTATTAAAGACAACGTTAAACAGGCAGAGGTCAGATAACAGCGACAGGGATGGTAGAGACAGGTCCAAACTCATAAACGTTTACCAGGCGTAGGTCGGGGCAGGCGGCAGACAGAAGAAGTAATAGATAGTCCAGAGATCAGATCACAAGGGCAGGCGGCAGAGAATCACAGGGTCAGATAAACAGTCCTAGGTCGTACACAGGAGATCAACAATATCAGGTATAAACACTCAGAAATGTTAGCCGGGGCAAAACAAGACTTCGCAAAGAGTGCCTGATGGGTGGCAGCTTATATAGGTCACAGAGATGAGCAACACCTGTGCAGCAATCAGTCTCAGGTACAGGGCATTGTGGGAGATGTAGTTCATAGGTTAATACTCTGGTGACGGTGCCCTCCGGTGGTGTTCGGGGAGGGCCACAGAGACCGAGTTTGTGACAGAGCCCCCTCCCTGCGAGCGGCTCCTGAAGCGATAGACGGTTCTACGCCGAGGCCTTCCACGGGGTCGAGGAGCGGGTCTGTTGGGGTGATCGCGATGGAAATCATCTGTGAGTGTGGAGTCCAGAATGTCCGAGGCATTGACCCAGGACCTTTCCTCAGGTCCATACCCCTCCCAGTCTATGAGGTATTGTAACACCCGGCCTCGGCGTCAAGAATCCAAGATCTCTCTGACTCGGTACGCCTCCTCGCCATCCACCACGATTGGAGGGGTGTTCTCCTCAGCGGTCTCCTCCTGGTCCCCCTCCCCTCTCGGACCACCGGCGGGCTTGAGCAAAGAAATATGGGAAGTGGGTGAGATACGGTAATTGGCAGGAAGTGCTAAACGATATGAAACAGGTGTAATTTGATGAATTATTTTAAATGGACCCACGTACCTGGGACTGAGCTTTTTGCACGGGAGACGAAGGCGGAGATCTCTGGTGGACAACCACACCCACTGGCCCGGAGCGTAGGGAGGACCTGGTCTCCGATGACGATTGGCCTGTTCTCTAACCCGGTGTACAGCATGTTGGAGATGAACATGAGCGGTATTCCAGGTTTCCTCACTGCGGTGTAGCCAATCATTGACAGCGGGCAGATCTGAGGGTTCCCCTGACCAGGGAAATAGCGGAGGTTGGAAACCAAGGACGCACTGGAACGGTGTTAGACCAGTGGACGGCTTGCGTAGTGAGTTCTGCGCATATTCAGCCCAAAGCAGATAACGACTCCAGTCGTTCTGGTTGTTGTGGCAGTACGATCTTAGAAATCGAATCAATTCCTGATTAAGCCGTTCCACTTGACAATTGGACTCGGGGTGATAGCCGGAGGTTAGGCTGATGTTTATGTTAAGCTGCTGACAGAAAGCAGACCAGACTCTGGAGGTGAACTGAGGTCCACGGTCTGAGACTATGTCTTCAGGCAGTCCATAGAATCTAAACACCTGTTCTAGTAAAGCCTCTGCTGTTTCAAAGGCTGTGGGGAGCTTAGTGAGGGGAATGAGGCGGCATGCTTTTGAGAAGCGGTCGATGACTGTAAGTATGGTGGTATGATTTCTGGAACGAGGAAGATCAGTGTGACGAGTGGGGCGGGGCCGAGAGCCGTGGGAAGGGAGCGAGGCCGGTGGAGTTAATGATAATGAGCGACACCTGCGCCACTCACCGGTCTCGAGTCCCACGGAGGAGCTCCGGAAGGATAAAAGGAGGAGCAACGACAGTGGAAGACGAGAGAGGACCAGGCCTGGACTTTAATTTATGTTTTGTGTGTGGCAGTCGTCCGTGAGGGGCTGCCGCTTTATTGTTGTTTGTTTATTTTTATTATTAAACTTGTTTAAATGTTCGCCGGTTCCCGCCTCCTTCTTCCCGATCTACGAACGGTGTTACATTGGTGCCGAAACCCGGGAGGAAGGAGGGACACGCTGTCAGAGAGCCCTCGCTGCTGAGGGGGATCGCGGTGCTGAGGAGGTCGGGCAGCAGGAAGAAGCGGGGGCCGCCAGTTGCTGCCCGAGGCGGTGGTGCTGGAGCAATGGAAGAGCAGGTGGGGCGGAAGGCTCGCTGCCGTGCTCCTGGGTCGAGGAGGGGTGGCTGCCGTCCGAGAGGGAGCGGAGGAGTCGGCGTCGTTCGCCAGGAGGCCGGAGCCTGCTGCCATCCGCCATGTCTGGGGAGGAGCAGGGAACGGGGGACTCGCTGCCGGCTACCCTCGACCGGAGGAGCCATCGCCGTCCGCCAGGAGGCGGAGGAGTGTTAGGCCGTCCACCAAAGATGTCCAGTACCATCGCATGGCACCGCGAGTGAGAGCCTCTCAGCTGGTTGAGGACCAAGCGGCAGTGTGTCCGGGAACCGGATCGAGGAATTTTTTTTTATTTTTTTTTTAACATTTAAACAAGTTTAATAATAAAAATAAACAAACAACAATAAAGCGGCAGCCCCTCACGGATGACTGCCACACACAAAACATAAACTAAAATCCAGGCCTGGTCCTCTCTCATCTTCCACTGTCGTCACTCCTCCTTTTATCCTTCCGGAGCTCCTCCGTGGGACTCGAGACCGGTGAGTGGTGCAGGTGTCGCTTATTATCATTAACTCCACCGGCCTCGCTCTGCTCCCACGGCTCTCGGCCCCGCCCCACTCGTCACAATCAGTTACAAAGTCTATGGCGATGTGAGACCAGGGACGTTGAGGTATAGGTAGAGGTTGAAGTAATCCAGCTGGGCATTGACGAGATGATTTGGTAATACTGCAGGTAGCACAGTGTTGGATAAACTCGGTAACGTCCTTTTGTAATGATGGCCACCAGAACCGGTTGGTAACAAGATGAACCGTGGCTGTGATGCCAGGATGACCAGAACTGGGAGAATCGTGAATCATCCGTAGAATACGTTGTCGAAGATCTGCAGGAACATAGGTTAAGTTTGGTGGACAGTCAGGTGGTGTGGGGTCATTGGCTTGTGCCTCTGTAATTTCTGTCATGATGTCCCATTGTACAGGAGCGAGGATAAGAGATGTGGGAATGACCGGCTCACTGGGGACCTTCGAGGATGTTGTGAAGTCGAACTGCCTTGAGAGAGCATCCGCTTTTCCATTCTTTGATCCGGGGCGGTAAGTGACATGAAAGTCGAATCGGGAAAGAACAGTGACCATCTTGCTTGACGGGGATTGAGACGTTTGGCTGACCTGATATATTCCAGATTTTTGTGATCTGTGAGTACAATGAAAGTTAGTTTGGCGCCCTCTAGCCAATGTCTCCACTCCTCGAAAGCTGCTTTCATGGCTAGCAGTTCTCGATCACCAACATCATGGTTCCTTTCGGCGGCATTGAGTTTTCTTGAGAAATAAGCACAAGGATAGAGCTTAGCGGGTTACCTTGACGTTGAGACAGGATGGCTCCAATGCCTGTGTTAGAGGCATCCACTTCAACTGAGAATTCGAGTTCAGGATCGGGGTGATGAAGAATCGGTGCGGAGGTGAAACGCTCCTTGAGCTGCTGAAAAGCCTTTGATGCTGCTGTGGACCAGACGAGACATTGCTTGCCTCCCTTAAGCAAGGACGTCAATGGTGCGGCTACGTTGCTGAAGTTGCGGATGAAGCGTCTGTAGAAGTTTGCAAACCCCAGAAAACGTTGCAGATCTTTAGTGGTTTTAGGTGTGGGCCAGTTTAAGACTGAGTTGATCTTCTCATCCATAGCCACCCCGTCAGCACTGATGATGTATCCCAGAAATGACGTTAGTGTCTGGTGAAACTCACATTTCTCCATTTTGGCATACAACTGTTGATCGATGAGGCGTTTGAGTACTGCCCTTACATGTTGCACATGGGAATCAAATGTGTCAGAGTAGATTAATATATCGTCCATGTAAACAATCGTCCACTGACCCAACATGTCCCGAAACACATCATTGATAAAAGCCTGAAAGACTGATGGACTGTTGACAAGCCCGAACGGCATAACCAGATATTCGTAGTGCCCATTGGTGGTAGAAAAGGGCTGTTTTCCACTCATCCCCCTCTCTGATGCGGATGAGATTATATGCATTGCGGAGGTCAAGCTTGGTAAAGTACTTAAGCAGATCGAAGCATTTCAAGGACGGCTGGAACTAGTGGCAGAGGGTAGCGGAATTTAACTGTAATGTCATTGAGATGACGGTAATCAATGCAGGGGCGTAATCCTCCATCCTTTTTCTTAACGAAGAAGAAGCCTGCTGATGCTGGTGATGTGGATGGTCTGATGAAGCCCTTTGATATCTCCTCCTCTATGTAAGCCTTCATGACCTCCGACTCCTGTTGTGCTAATGGGGAAATTCTGCCTCTGGTGGGTACTGCCCCAGGAAGGAGATCGATGGCACAATCGTTAGGGCGATGAGGGGGAAGTTGTGAGGCTTTGGACTTACTGAAGGCTTCCCCCAAATCATGGTATTCCATTGGCAATCCCTGAATAACTGGACTTTCTTTGGGAAGGGATTTAAGTGGTAGAGGTGAGTGAGAATGGAGCAAAAGGCAGTGCTTGTGACATGTCTCAGACCACTGAACGATCGGTCTTGTGGTCCATGATATGCGGGGATTGTGTTTCTCCAGCCAGGGCAAGCCGAGGATTATGGGTTTCTGAGGTGATTCAATAGCAAACAGGCGAATGCTTTCCGTTGTGAATAGAGCCGGTTCTCAGTGTGATGTCCTTGGTGATGAATTTGACGTGCCCCGTGCCCAAGGGACGGCCATCTAACGCTGCCACCACTGCCACACCGGATTCACATGAAACAAGAGGAAGAGAGTGTGTCTTAGCAAAGTTCACATCTATGAAATTGCCTGAGGCCCCAGAGTCGATCAATGCCAGAAAATCAAACTGTGAGTTATTAAACATTACGGTTACTGGAACTTTGAGTGTGGATAAGGTAGACGGATTAGAACTCACCAAGGATGAACCCCTAGAGGTTGGTCTTGTGGGGCAGGAGATTCTCATATGGCCAGGCAGACCGCAATACAGGCATAGACTCTCACGGCGTCTGCGCTCTCTCTCTTCTGATGTAAGGTGAGTCACGCCCACTTGCATAGGCTCAGCCTCTGGTGTGTTTCTCCCTGTGACAGCAGAGGGCAGTGTAGCGGAGCGACGTAGGGGGCGTTTAGAGCGCATCAGGTTGTCAATACGAATGGCGAGCTCGATAAATTGTTCCAGTGTTTTCCCCTCATCGCGGCAAGCCAATTCAGACTGGAGTTCGGTCGTGAGGCCTTTGCGGAACAACAGCTTTAGCGGATCGTTATCCCAGCCTGTTTGTGCAGTGAGAGTACGGAAGGTGAGTGCATAATCAGCCGCCGTGCTGTTTCCCTGGCGTAGTGCTAGTAATTGTTCCCCAACTTCCTTTCCATCAACTGAATGTTCAAACACCTCTCGAAACTGTTGCATAAAGTTTCTGAAGGAGGGGAAAGCCATATTACCACCTTCCCACACCGCTGTAGCCCAGTCTAGTGCTCTCCCCGTCAGCAACGAACACACAAAAGAGACACGACTATTATCATTGGGGTAGAGAAGGGGTTGTTGGTCCATGAATATCGTGCACTGGAGGAGAAACCCCTTACACTTGTTAGGAGTGCCATCGTATTTCTCAGGAAATGATAAACGTGGGCTGGTCATAGTTTGACTGGTGCTTTGGCTTTGAGCGGCCAGTGGTGGTGTCGGAGTGGGTGGAGAAGCAATGACAAACAACGCCTGGAGTGTTTTGCTAAGCTCCTCTGTGAGTGAAGTGAGACGCTGCAGTTGTTGGTGATGCACTGCTAGCATTGAGGCTTGGGCTGAGACCTCGGGTAGTGAGCTGAGAAACAGCTGCTGGATCCTGAGATGGCGAAGTCTTCTGTAACAAAGGGTCTAAGGCATGGGGATCCATTTGCAGCTTTTATTAAAGACAACGTTAAACAGGCAGAGGTCAGATAACAGCGACAGGGATGGTAGAGACAGGTCCAAACTCATAAACGTTTACCAGGCGTAGGTCGGGGCAGGCGCAGACAGGAGAAGTAATAGATAGTCCAGAGATCAGATCACAAGGGCAGGCGGCAGAGAATCACAGGGTCAGATAAACTTATGCGATATATTTGGTTGCTGACGCGTGTTTTGAGTTTGAGCTCCGTCAAGTTATTTCTTTATCGTCTATTTTATCTCTTAAAATCAATTTTATACACCATCATTTTTCGTTTCTATAACGTGTGAATATATCCCCTATCGCATTCTACAACAAAAACAATCAGGGCGCCTTGTTATCACTAGTTCTATTTTGATTTCCCGAGTCCGCTATTAGCTTATAGCCCGTTAGCACCGCCAACGCGGCGGCCGCTTGGCGCACTAACACAGCTAATACTCTATTCACACACATAACCATTGTTCCACTGCTACTTACTTTAATGGCGGATTTGTGTCTACCTTTGAGTGCAGGTGAGGACGCGTTCGAGCTGCATTCGGTGCAGCTGGAGCTGGAGGCCGTGGAGAAGCAGATCAACGAGCTGCTGGAGAGACAGGCCCGGCTGAGAGAGCGGCAAACTGCGCTGGAAACATCCCGGGCTGACGCTCACAGGTCCGGGGTAAGTATACAGTGCGCTGCTAACACTCCCACCACCTCTACTCCGTGTGTTTCTCTGCACAGGCCCCGTGCACCCAGGACGCGATCTTCTCAGATGTCCTTCACTCCGGCGCCGGGACACCACGGACCCTGGGTGCGGCAGCAGCGGAAGACGCGAGCGAGGCATCGGGCTACATCATCTCCCCCTCCGCCGCTTCCGGTCTTCGAGATCTCCACCCGAAACCGCTTCGCCCCCCTCCACGAGACGGAACGTGATGCTGTGATCGTCGGAGACTCCATCGTCCGGCACGTCCGTGCTACGTTAGCTGAAGGTGAAGTGCACACACACTGTTTCCCTGGTGCTCGTGTTCTCGATGTTTCTGCGCAGATACCCGCGATCCTGAAGGATGACGAGAGCGTCGGAGCGGTCGTGCTGCACGCGGGCGTGAACGACACCAAGCTGCGGCAGACGGAGACACTGAAGAGGGACTTCAGGAGCCTGATCGAGACGGTACGCAGCACATCGCCCGCGACGACGATCATCGTGTCAGGACCGCTTCCCACGTACCGACGAGGACACGAAAGGTTCAGTAGACTGTTTGCTTTAAACGAATGGTTATTGTCATGGTGTAAAGAACAGAAACTGCTCTTTGTTAATAATTGGAATCTTTTCTGGGAGCGTCCTAGGCTTTTCCGTGCTGATGGCCTGCACCCCAGCAGAGTCGGAGCGGAACTCCTGTCGGACAACATCTCCTAGACACTACGCTCCATCTGACTAGTAAGCCAATTCTCAAATAACTGCTATGATGACTTTTGTTCTACCCACTTAAATGATAGAAGTAATTGCATTGTCCAATCTATACATACTGTGTCTGTTCCCCGAATAGTGAGGTCAAAATATAAATTTAACACAGGATCTAGAAAAAATCTGATCGTGATTAAACCAGAAAAATGCAAAATAAATGAACAAAAACTATTTTTAAAGCTTGGGCTCCTAAACATTAGATCACTCACACCTAAAGCAGTAATTGTAAATAAAATGATCACAGATAATAGTTTTGATGTACTCTGTTTGACTGAAACCTGGCTTAAACCAAATGATTATATTGGTCTGAATGAGTCTACTCCACCAAGCTACTGTTATAAGCATGAGCCCCGTCAGACTGGTCGTGGCGGCGGTGTCGCAACAATATATAGTGATATTCTCAATGTTACTCAGAAAACAGGATACAGGTTTAACTCATTCGAAATACTTATGCTTAATGTTACACTGTCAGATATGCAAAAGAAATCTGTCTTATCTTTTGCTCTGGCTACTGTGTATAGACCGCCAGGGCCATATACAGATTTCCTAAAAGAATTTGCAGATTTCCTCTCAGACCTATTGGTTAATGCTGATAAAGCGCTAATTGTCGGAGATTTTAACATTCATGTTGATAATCCAAATGATGCATTAGGACTTGCGTTTACTGACCTAATAAACTCTTTTGGAGTCAAGCAAAACGTCACCGGGCCCACTCATCGTTATAATCACACGCTAGATTTAATTATATCGCATGGAATTGATCTTACTGATATAGATATCGTACCTCAAAGTGATGATGTTACTGACCATTTCCTTGTATCGTGCTTGCTGCATATTACTGATATTAACTGTAGGGCCCCACGTTATCGTCCGGGCAGAACTATTGTTCCAGCCACTAAAGACAGATTCACAAATAACCTGCCTGATTTATCTCAGCTGCTCTGTGTACCCATAAATACAAATGAACTTGACAAAATGACTAGCAACATGGGCACTATCCTCTCTAATACGTTAGAAACTGTTGCTCCCATCAAATTAAAAAAGGTTAGAGGAAAACGTGCTGCGCCATGGTACAACAGTTATACCCATTCTCTCAAGAAAGAAACTCGTAATCTTGAGTGCAAATGGAGAAAAACTAACTTGGAAGTTTTTAGAATTGCGTGGAAAAACAGTATGTCCAGCTATAGACGTGCTCTAAAAGCTGCCAGGACCGAGCATATCCGCAAACTCATAGATAATAACCAAAACAATCCAAGGTTTTTATTTAGCACAGTGGCTAGACTAACAAATAACCAGACGTCACCCGATCTAAATATTCCCTCACAGTTTAATAGTTATGACTTTATGAATTTCTTCACTGATAAAATAGATAACATCAGAAATACAATAACTAATGTAGATTCTACGGCGTCTAGTACTTCAGCCTCATTCACCGCACCCAAAGAAAAACTGCAGTGCTTTTCAACTATAGGACAGGAAGAGCTAAATAAACTTATCAACACATCTAAACCAACAACATGTCTATTAGATCCTGTACCCACTAAATTACTGAAAGAGTTACCCGTAGCAGAAGAACCGCTTCTCAATATTATTAACTCATCGTTATCTTTAGGTCACGTCCCTAAACCATTCAAGCTGGCAGTTATTAAGCCTCTTATTAAGAAGCCACAACTAGATCCTAGTGATCTGGCAAATTACAGACCCATCTCAAATCTTCCGTTTATGTCTAAAATTTTAGAAAAAGTTGTGTCTGCTCAACTGTGCTCATTCTTGCAAAAAATGATCTCTGTGAAGAATTTCAGTCAGGTTTCAGGCCCCGCCATAGCACAGAAACTGCACTTGTTAAAATTACAAATGACTTGCTTCTTGCATCAGACCAAGGCTGCATCTCATTGCTAGTTTTACTTGATCTTAGTGCTGCGTTCGACACTATAGATCATGAAATACTCGTAGATCGATTACAAAACTATACAGGTATTCAAGGGCAGGCTTTAAGATGGTTTACTAGATCCTACCTGTCCGATCGCTACCACTTTGTTTATTTAAACGGGGAGTCATCTCAATTATCACCAGTAAAGTATGGAGTACCACAAGGATCTGTCCTAGGTCCTCTGCTGTTTTCAATATACATGCTGCCCCTTGGTAATATTATTAGAAAATACGGGATTAGTTTACATTGCTATGCTGATGATACTCAACTATATATCTCAACAAGACCAGACGAAACTTCTAAATTATCTAAGTTAACTGAATGTGTTAAAAATGTAAAAGATTGGATGACCAATAATTTTCTCCTATTAAATTCAGATAAGACAGAGATATTACTTATTGGACCAAATAACAGTACACAGAATCTCTTGGATTACAATTTGCAACTAGACGGATGTCCTGTTACTTCCTCTACAGTCAAAAATCTGGGTGTTATATTAGACAGCAACTTGTCTTTTGAAAAACATATTTCCAATGTTACAAAAACAGCATTCTTCCATCTTAGAAACATTGCCAAGCTAAGGAACATGTTACCTGTTTCTGATGCAGAAAAGCTAGTTCATGCATTCATGACCTCTAGACTGGACTATTGTAATGCACTGCTAGGTGGTTGTCCTGCATCTTCAATAAACAAGCTACAGGTAGTCCAAAATGCAGCGGCTAGAGTCCTTACCAGGTCAAGAAAATATGATCATATTACCCCAATTTTACAGTCTCTGCACATGCTACCTATTAAGTACCGTATCAGTTACAAAATATTATTACTTACCTATAAGGCCCTAAATGGTTTAGCTCCTGCGTACCTAACTAGTCTTCTATCTCGCTACAATCCATCACGCTCCCAAAGGTCGCAAAACTCTGGACTCTTGGTAGTACCTAGAATAGCAAAGTCCACTAAAGGAGGTAGAGCTTTTTCATATTTGGCTCCCAAACTCTGGAATAGCCTTCCTGATAACATTCGGGGTTCAGACACACTCTCTCTGTTTAAATCTAGATTAAAGACATCTCTTTAGCCAAGCATTCACATAATGCATTCATATAATGCATCTCATAATCTTGTACTGCAGTTATATCTGATCAAAACGTACATTATTATTCTTTAGCTTGGGTTGAACAAATAATTTTTGCTTGAATGGAACAACAGCTACGCTAATTATGTCTCTTTGTTTCTGCCACGGGATTAACATCCCGTGGTAACTAGGAGTTACACAAGCTTCAGTCTGGATCCAGCCCTTAAACGATCTGAGATGACCAAACACCTGAGAAGACATGATGCCGACCCCTCGGAGGACCTCAGAGGATGCCAACCTCTGATCCCCCAACAACATGCAGAATTAACAAATTTTGCCATAAGTTTAATATATTAAGTTTCTACAATGTATAAATATATTGTAGAAACTTAATTTCCTGTAAAGCGCTTTGCAACGATTGTATCGTAAAAAGCACTATACAAATAAACTTGAATTGAATTGAATAAACAGTCCTAGGTCGTACACAGGAGATCAACAATATCAGGTATAAACGCTCAGAAATGTTAGCCAGGGCAAAACAAGACTTCGTAAAGAGTGCCTGATGGGTGGCAGCTTATATAGGTCACAGAGATGAGCAACACCTGTGCAGCAATCAGTCTCAGGTACAGGGCATTGTGGTAGATGTAGTTCATAGGTTAATACTCTGACTGACCGGTGACGGTGCCCTCCGGTGGTGTTCGGGGAGGGCCACAGAGACCGAGTTTGTGTCTCAAACAATACCATTCAAAACAACAACAACAACAACAAAAAATATAGGCATATATATTCTAGTGCCATTAGTTACAAGCAGTATTTATTTAGTAAAATAAAGAAAACAAACAAAATGCGCTTGCCATCTCGGTTTCCGTGAACCTCATCCTGAAAAGTAGAAAATTTAGTGGTACTGTCAACTTGTCACATAGACACGAGAACTATATTTATAGAAACCTTATAAGTGCCCGCTTTAAGTGTTTACATTTTGGCTTATGCTTTTTGACATTAAATGCATTATATAAGTTTCTTTGGAATAATTCAGCACATCTCAGAAGATTAAAAAACACCACTTGTAGTGCAGAAAATATGGTATAAATTATTTTGCGGACCCTTTGGCTTTGGTCTTGAATCCCAGTTTGAAAACCCTTGCACTATAGCAAATTGTGTTCTTTTCATTATTGTGCATGCAGATATTATTTGGGCACATGAACAGTTGACTATTTCATGAATAAAGAATACCATCTTTAAGAATTTTATGTTAATTGCAGTTGAAATAAAAAAAGAAGATTTCTTTCCCCCAGTTTTTTCCAACAGGTGAACAATGTATGGACCTAACTAAACTAAATTGTTTGTTATTTGTTCATATCCACTGTATACCCACATGAAAAAATACTATAGTAATTTATAGTAAATACTATTGTGTTTTTAAACCATACTATAGTAAAATAATTGAATTAATTTGTTGTAGTAATTCTATAGTTTTTGTGGTAATATAACAACTATAGTCAAGTCAAGTCACCTTTATTTATATAGCGCTTTTAACAATACAAATTGTGTCAAAGCAACCGCACAACATAAAAACGGGAAAATAGTGTCAACAATGCAAAACGACAAGATTAAACACTCAATTTTCAGTTAAAGGCATTTCATTATTGAATTCAGTGATGGCATCGTCCAGCTCAATTCAGTTCAAAAAGTTTCTGTTCAATCAAGTCGACGATATTGCTGGAAATGAAGTGTCCCCAACTAAGCAAGCCAGAGGCGACAGCGGCAAGGAACCAAAACTCCATCGGTGACAGAACGGGAGAAAAAAAACCTTGGGAGAAACCAGGCTCAGTCGGGGGGCCATTTCTCCTCTGGCCAGACGACACAGCAGTTCAATTCCAACTGCTGCAAAGTCAGATTGTAAGAGCTCAACTGGTTCCCGAGGTCTTGTCCTGATGGCTGTCTAGGTGACGGGGTCCTCACTGGGGGTCTGTCTCTGGGGCTCATCTAGGTGTCCTGGTCTCCGCTGACATTCAGGGCTGTAGAGGTCGTCTCTAGGTGCTGATCCACCATCTGATCTGGTGACTGCAGTGACCTCGGAATAAGAAAGAAACAGACTAATATTAGCGTAGATGTCAATCTTTTTACGATGTAACAAGTACATCATGTGTTATGGGAAGTGTTCCCGGTTCCGGTTGATCTAATTAATGCAGCCTAACAATCCTTTAACGGATTTGAATAATAGAAGTGTATTAGTGTGTTATGTGTACGCCAGGTTAAAGAGATGGGTCTTTAATCTAGATTTAAACTGACAGAGTGTGTCTGCCTCCCGAACAGTGTTTGGTAGATTGTTCCAGAGTTTGGGCGCTAAATAGGAAAAAGATCTGCCGCCCGCAGTTGATTTTGATATTCTAGGTATTATCAAATGGCCAGAGTTTTGAGAATGCAGCCGACGTGAAGGACTATAATGCGATAAGAGCTCGCTCAAGTACTGAGGAGCTAAACCATTTAGGGCTTTATAAGTAATTAACAAGATTTTAAAATCTATACGATGTTTAGTAGGGAGCCAGTGCAGTGTTGACAGAATCGGGCTAATGTGGTCATACTTCCTGGTTCTAGTAAGAACTCTAGCTGCTGCATTTTGAACCATCTGTAATTTGTTTATTAAGCGTGCAGAACAACCACCCAATAAAGCATTACAATAATCTAACCTTGAGGTCATAAACTCATGAATTAATATTTCTGCATTTGACATTGAGAGCATAGGTCTCAGTTTAGATATATTTTTAAGATGAAAAAAATGCAGTTTTACAAATGCTAGAAACGTTGTTTATAATATAACAACTATAGTAATATAAACAAATTACTTTACCCAATACTGTACTACGTTTTATACAACTATAGGGTATATTATACTACAACCCCAAATCAGAAAAAGTTGGGACAGTATGGAAAACGCAAATAAAAAAAGAAAGTAGTGATTTCTAAATTTACTTTGACTTGTATTTCATTGCAGACTATATGAACACAAAATATTTCATGTTTTGTCTGGTCAACTTCATGTCATTTGTAAATATACATCCTTTCCTGTCATTCAGACCTGCAACACATTCCAAAAAAAGTTGGGACAGGAGCAATTTAGGGCTAGTAATGACGTAAATTGGTTAAATAATGATGTGATTTGAAACAGTTGATGTCAACAGGTGATTGTAATTATGATTTGGTACAAAAGCAGCATCCAAGAAAGGTCTAGTCCTTTAGGAGCAAAGATGGGCCGAGGATCGCCAGTTTGCCAACAAATACGTGAGAAAATTATTGAAATGTTTAAAAACAATGTTCCTCAAAGAAAGATAGGAAGAGATTTGGATATTTCACCTTCAACAGTGCATAACATAATTAAAAGATTCAAGGAATCTGGAGGAATTTCAGTGCGTAAAGGACAAGGGCGCAAGCCTAAGCTGAACAACCGTGATCTCCGATCCTTCAGGCGGCACTGCATCAAGAATCGTCATTCATCTATAAGCGATATCACCACATGGGCTCAGGACTACTTTGGCAAACCTTTGTCAAGTACCACAATACGTAGTTACATCCACAAATGCCAGTTAAAACTGTACTGTGCCAAAAGGAAGCCCTATGTTAACAGTGTCCAGAAGCGCCGTCGACTTCTCTGGGCTCGGAGGCATCTGGGATGGACCATCACACAGTGGAAACGTGTACTGTGGTCAGATGAATCAGTATTTCAGGTATTTTTTGGGAGGAATGGACGCTGTGTGCTCCGGACCAAAGAAGAAAAGGATCATCCAGACTGTTACCAGCAACAAGTCCAAAAGCCAGGGTCTGTCATGGTATGGGGTTGTGTCAGTGCCCTTGGCAAAGGTAACTTGCACTTCTGTGATGGCACCATTAATGCTGAAAAGTACATAGAGATTTTGGAGCACAATATGCTGCCTTCAAGAAGACATCTTTTTCAGGGACGTCCATGCATATTTCAACAAGACAATGCAAAACCACATTCTGCACACATTACAAAGTCCTGGCTGCGGAGGAAGAGGGTACGGGTACTTGACTGGCCTGCCTGCAGTCCCAACCTGTCTCCAATAGAGAATGTGTGGCGCATTTTGAAGCGCAAAATGCAACAACGAAGACCCCGTACTGTTGCCCACCTTAAGACTTGTTTGCAGGAAGAATGGGACAAAATTACACCTGAAACACTTCATCACTTGGTGTCTTCAGTCCCTAAACGTCTTTTAAGTGTTGTGAAAAGGAATGGAAACATTACAAAGTGGTAAATGCTTTACTGTCCCAACTTTTTTTGGAATGTGTTGCAGGTCTGAATGACAGGAAAGGATGTATATTTACAAATGACATGAAGTTGACCAGACAAAACATGAAATATTTTGTGTTCATATTGGCTGTAATGAAATACAAGTCAAAGTAAATTTAGAAATCACTACTTTCTTTTTTTATTTGCGTTTTCCATACTGTCCAACTTTTTTTCTGATTTGGGGTTGTACAATACAATACAGTATGCTAGCATTCATTAACAAAGTGTTGTAAATACTATAATATACAGTGTAATAGACTTTACTATAGTATTTACTATAAATTACTATAGTATTTTTTAATTTGGGGTGTGAAGTTTCTTATGTTTTCATGGGTTTTGTACAAACACACAATGTATTTAAGTTAGTTTACAAGTACAAATAGAAATTACATTGAAATAAACATGAGATTTAATTGAATGCAGCATAAGAGTGTTTATTTAGTCCAGAAACAGTATAAATTACGTCTAAATGAGACTGCAGTTGACCTCATAAGATGTTCAAAATACGTCCACAAATGACCACATTTGAAAAAAAATGTAATATTCTATAGACATCCTGTGGACGTTGATATTGGACATCCAGAAGACGTCATAAAAGCTTTCATTCTGGCTCTTCAGAGGACGTCATTTCGACATCCGAATAAGATGTTGAAAAGATGTTGTTTGGACGTACTTTTGCTCAGTGGGAACCTGCCCAATTGTTACTCAAAACCAGCCCAAAACCAGCCCAATCGCATTTCGAGGGGGGTTCCCCGGTAAAGTTCGCATTCCAGGGGCTAAATATCACGTTATTGGGGTCGCTTCAACCCGTGGACATGAAAAACAACCCGCAGCAACAGTGTTAAAGTAGCCCAATTAGGCGGGAAAACCGCCGACTTGGCAACACTCTGCGCAGACGCAGGCGACGTCACTTCCTCAAGCCCCATTAGCAGACGACAACAAACAAAGCTAAGTATGACACAGAGAAAGGGACAGATGGCCGGCTTCATCTGACTTCAGTTTACAAGCAATACAAGTAACAGACACACACGTTTTATTTGCACTTTTTAGTATGTTGTTGTAGCTCGAGCAGTTAAGCACCTTGTTTCTCTTTGTTAAACTTGAATGTATTTTTTTTTTTCTGGCATTTTCATGTGATGCTATTTTATTTATTGTTTTTATTTATTTAAATTATGTGTGTGTACTTCTAACATGTTTGGTTGGTAAAATAAATGTTGTAAATTCAAATCAGAGCGTCTTCCGTGTCTGGAATGGATGTATTCTTGAGTCTATAAGGTAACAATAATATAATAAGATAATCTTGTTTGAAATGGGTTTGGCTAAAATAAAATTTGGTTTTGTCTATACTACTAGGTACTTATACTATATTGACTGGGTTAAATGGAATTGCATTATTAAAAAGAGAATAAAATACAATTTTCATTGACTAAAACTAGACTAAAATGTCATCAGTTTTCGTCGACTAAAACTAGACGAAAATAGTCATGGATAATTCTGACTAAAATAAGACTAAAATGCTCAGAATTTTAGTTGACTGAAACTTGACTAGACTAAAAAGAGTATGAACGTAACTAAAACGAATAAAAACTAAACACAGCTTCACACAAAGACTAGACTAAAACTCAAATTAAAACAGGCCGCCAAAAACAACACTAGTCATGTGCTGGTCCTAAGCTGGTCCGACCAGCTTAAACCAGCTCACCAACCAGCATCCCAGCTTCAAAACATACCTAACCAGCATATGCTGGGTTTTTTTTTAACAACACTGGTAATAATTCAATATATTAGAATGATTTCTGAAGGATCATATGACTCTGAAAACTGGAGTAACAGCTGATAAAAATTCTGATTTGCATCACTGAATTAAATTATATTTTTAATTATATTAATTATGTATTATATATGTATATATATTTATATAACCTCTGACACGGAGAAGAGTTAAAACTCCTCACATGACCGTCTGAGAACCTTGAGAACATCTGATCAAAACGAAACAAATGCACATTGACGGATCTTCTTCCGTCTGTTCTGCAAAATGTAAACAAATGTAGCCTTTATATCAGCAAGCGTAAATATTGTGAAAATATCAATATTAATAGTGTCTAGGCAAAAGCATTCCTCCTGGAACTAATGCGGGTTTGGCGGGTGTTCATTTAATACTCTGTGACAGCTTATTTAATGAATAAATTGTATTTAATGCATAAGGTACATGTACAACAAACTGGTAACAGTTAATGTCATAGTGGTATCGTGTACTGTAATCGAATCTATACCTGTGGAACTGTAGACAGCACACGCGGTGTTCATCTAATATAGATCTTAATAGCTAGCAATCCTTTGCAGATTTGCTTTCAACTGACTTTAGATCCAAAGCCGCCCTTGAACCCTTCAACGCTCTTGATGTTCTTAAACTTTCTGTTACAACTCTGAGTGAGAGAACCGCTTCAGACGACTCAGCGCATGCGGCAGGGAACTGAACGAATCATTCAAACTGATTTGCGAACCGATTCACTGGTCTTCCAACTAGTTTGATCACACCTTTGAACAGAATTGACTCAAAAGAATGAATAATTCGCAAATGGGCATCGCTCATTGCCCAGAGAAAAGTAGACGGCACGTTTGGAATAAATTGAAGCATATTTAATTTGTATTGTATTAAGATAAAGTAACGAGAGGAGCTTCGCCCACAGTAACGAAGTACCGTTTTTTCACTAAAAACTTACTTGAGTAAGCGTAAAAGTACACATTTTTAAATATACTCTAAAAGTATATTACCCACAAAATTTACTCAAGTAAATGTAACTCGTTACTACCCACCTCTGCCTAAAATGCAGTTACATGCCTTTCGTTATTAATGAGATCTTTTAAAAAGTAATATAGTGACTGACTTTATTAAAAGACCCACTATGAAAATACAGTTTTACTGTGTTATCGATGTCTTTTTCTCTACTTTAGGGAAGAACCTCTCAACAAATTCACTTCCCAGTGCATCAGTGAAAGGCTTTCCTATGTAACAAACATGGTTTTCCACTCTTGTATTTATCCATATCAGGGTTGTAAATGTTTTGGGGTTTTATATTTTGCATCATATGGTACCGTGTTGCCTCCAGGCAACATACTTTATTTTAGTTTTTTTTTAATAAAATGAGACACCCATTTAATTGATAAATGCTATCTCAGGGTAGTTGAACTCAAACTCTAATCAATGAAAATGCAAAAAAAGTGGTCACATGACCCAAAGGGGTCCATTTTGCTTCCAATAGGCGCGTTCGACTTCAAGCGGCGCTGCACAGAATGGTCAGTGTATGACATCAAAGTACCGCAAGAGCGATAAGAGAGCCGATTGATCCTATGCTTTCGAATGGCTCTCGCGGTATTTTGATGTCATACACTGACCATTCTGTGCAGCGCCCCTTGAAGTCGAACGCGCCTAATGTCAGGACATGTGCACGTCACATGACTCCCTATTTTCTTCAATGAAAAGTGCATTTATCATCAATTTTCATCCATATAATTGCCTACAAAAATCTGAGTCACCTTCATTATTAAGTAAAGAAGTATTTTCAAAAACTTTACATTATATATCATCAAATGTATTTTAGGAAATTACAATAAACTTCATGTTGCCTCAAGGCAGCATTGTACAATGGAATCACATGAGGCCATGCAGGCCTGCTAGGTTATAAGTATATGATATTAGTAAGGAAAAGAGTTAGAATTATCTACATGTATTTGCATTTTTGCAAAATTTTGTAATGCATTTGTAAAAATAGTAATTCAGATACTATATCTGCACATATTATGATTTTTCTGTTGAGAGTAATTGCTTTCTCAGCTTTCACAAGCAGTGAGGCTTCATTAGTGAGGAAGGAGATTTTACATGCATGTGCTTGTGTGTGTATGTGCATGCTTGTAAGGATAAGGTGCATATTAGGATAAGTTTATGCTGATTTATAATTTTTTACCTTGAAACAACTCTGATTGCAATGTTTTGATATGATAACTGATATGATGGTTTGGTTATACTTGTGATCCACGATGGTACAATGTTGCCTGAGAGCAACAGCTGGATATGAAATTGCATTTGATTCAATACGAGATATGCAATACATTAAAAACTAGATAAAACTAACTACTAAATACTAAAGTATTTGGTTAAAGAAAATGATGTTAACAATTAATATATTTATTTTTTATGCATGAAAATGTCAAATGTTTAATTTGTCCGTTGTGGTACAATGTTGCCTTGAGGCAACAAACTTATTAAAACTTTATTAAAAAAATAAAAAATAATGAAAATGTTTATTGATATTGTTATAGTGTCCAATTTTAAGCAGGAAAAACATCACAAATATTTTTTTCCTCGTTGATATCATATTGCGTACCGTAGAGGGTTAATCTTGTATGAAGATTATATGAAAAAGAAAATGCCAGTATTATGCCACAAATATTTTCTACTTAATCTTAAATGAAACTTGGATTGATACTTTATAATACCAGATACCAGATGTGATACTTCATAATGCAGGGGTGTCCAGATCTGAATTCGGCAGGAAGGCAGATCTCCAGGAACAGGATTAGTCAGCCATGTTATATTGGTTATGTATGATGGATTTTGAACTGTACTATATTTATTGCATGTTTTCTTGGTTTCCAGTTGAAGACATCAGTACATCAGATGTTGGCCTGGACAGCTGTATCTACAGTACACCACACTGACCTCTCTGCTTTTACATGGATGGCTGACTACTACCATGATCTATGAAGGTATTATTTTAGCAAAACTGAGCACCTGTGACAGTGGAATTTGCAGTTGTAAAAAATAGTCACACATGCGTATCAGTAAATTTGAAGTCACAAAAGTTTTTTCTAGGAGTTGCAAATGTTTTATTTACTATTTCTCTCTCACAAACACAACACAACACAACACAACACAACAGTAACACCATTTCAAATTCTGAGGTGCACAAATCCTATTCTACAAATCACAAATTAAGAAACTCATATGCTCACAGTTAGGATAGAGTTGCTGCAGTGAATGTGGAGCAAAACACATTCATACACCCGAATCAAAAATGTGAAACCATAAACAAATAGGCACATTTGTATATAAAGGCGTGGTCAGAATTACTGGAACCTTTGATAAATATGAAAAAAGAGGCCTGTGAAAATAAATATTTTGATCTTTTATTCGAAATCTCTTTTTTTAGAAAGAGGGTAAAAAGGAGGGGGGGGGGGGGGGGGGGGTTATCGTTATGAAATAAATATTTTTCACTAATACACAGTGGCCACAGGGTGATGCTGGTTACTGCATGATGATTGAAATCGCGCAAATGGCCTTAAGCCAGGGCCACCTGCAGGACAGTTAAAAATGTTCAAACGGTTCAAAGCGCCAAATACGAATCAGCGCTGAAGCATGTTACTCGCCGGTAACTTTTTATGAATGGTGAGGAGAATTTGAGATTGTGATTTTTTACTTTTTTTAATTTTTACGTTTTTACTTTCATAATATTTGCAACGGTTGTGATGCAATTACACACATCGTCAGAATTGTTGGTACCCTTGTTAAATATGATCAAAGAAGGCTGTGAAAATGAACCTGCATTATTAATCCTTTTGATCTTTTATAAAAAAAATCACAAAAATCTAACCTTTCATTGAACTAAAACAATTGAAAGTGGGGGAAAATCTCATTATGAAATAAATGTTTTTCTCAAATACACGTTGGACACAATTATTGGTACCCCTAGAAATTCTACCATCTCTGCCTATTTTTATGAGCACTTTATGACACACAGATAAGTTGCATTGGTGCACACGTCAATGTATGACACATTTTATAATTTTATTCAGAAATAATGTAAATAAAATAAATGTTTACAAACATTAGAAACATGTATTTACAGGTAAATCTCCAAAAAATTAGAATATCATGAAAAAGTTTTTTTTTTTTTGTAACTTATTTCAAAAAGTGAAACTTTCATTATTTTAGATTTATTACATGTAAAGTTTAAAATTTTAAATGTTTTTTTGTTTTAATTTTGATTTTGATTAGAGCTTACAGCTCATGAAAGTCAAAAATCAGTATCTCAAAATATTAGAATATTTACATTTGAGTTTCAATTAATGACCATCCCTACAGTATAAATTCTGGGTATCTCTTGTTCTTTGAAACCACAATAATGGGGAAGACTACTGACTTGGCAATGGTCCAGAAGACGAACATTGATGCCCTCCACAAAGAGGGTAAGTCACAGAGGGTCATTACTG